>VZQC01006931.1:2461108-2536774 GCA_009823505.1 Rhizomys pruinosus
GATGGTTGTGCTTGGCTCCTTCCGATGCTTTTTTTTCCCCTCCCCTTTCCTCCTCCTTTTTATTTTATTTTATTTTATTTTATTTTATTTTATTTATTTTATTTTTATGGTGTATTGACTTGCCTAGGTTTCAGGTTTTCAATTTTGTGTGTATATTGGATGTTGGAAGCCTAAGTTAGTCTTTTCTTTCTGTTCTGAAGGTTCTCCAAAAGGAAGACCACTTGGATTCTTAGTAATTCACTTTGTGCGCGCAGCGGGGGGGGGGGGTGTTGTGCGCCTAACCTAGCCCGCCCCGGTACCTCTGGGCCGGGGACCCCGGAGACGGATTTAGAGCGAGACCCTTTTCCAGCTGCCCCCGCGGCAGACCACCCTAGAGCTATAGAGCTGTGTACCTGCCCTGGCGCGCTATGGCGTCTGGCCTGCGACCCAGGTTCCCGCCCACAAGTCCGGCAGGGACCAGAGCACAAGCAAACACGACCCTCCGCTCACCCTGCCGTGAAAGAGCGCGGTCCCTCTGGGCCGGGGACCCTGGAGATGGGTTTAGAGCGAGACCCTTTTCCAGCTGCCCCCGCGTCAGACCACCCTAGAGCTATAGAGCTGTGTACCTGCCCTGGTGTGCTATGGCATCCCAGAATAACTTTTAATGATTCTTTAAAGCCATAACTCTCATGTTTTTCACACCAAGGCTGAAGTGTATTCTCATGTTCTTTCATTATGGTGCCTTCTACAAGTTAGCTTATTCTGTAGTGGTCTTCATTTGGACAACTGTCAGGCAGTAAAAAGCATGTTATAGATTCTTGTCTGAGAAATGCTAAGTTCTAGAAAGGTAGGCAGTGTGTCAGAATGTAAGGAAAGGGGCTACAAATGCATGGATACATCAGAAAATCTCTTAGGGATTTCAGGTATTTGCTCTGGTACAATAAAATGCCCCCAAACTTAGTACTTTAAAACAATATCACTTAACTCCTGCTACCTCTTTGAGCTGAGATTTAGGCTCTTTGGCTGCTGTCTCCTGAGATTACTCAGGGAATTTCAGTCAGCTGGCAGCTGGAGTGGGTGAGAAAGTTCAAATAGGCTCAGCCACACTGGGAAATGTGATGGAGTTGGTTGGGAAGCTGGGGGGATTCTTTGTGCATGTCATCACACCCCAGTGGTACTCTCTGTATATGTGACCCACCCCAGTGGTACTTTGGTCCTGGATTCTTTACATGGTGGTTGACTTTCAAGATTGAAAGTTGAGACTTCTTTTAAGATCTATGTCCAAAACTCAAACAGTATTAAAGTTATTTAAATCATCACAGGGTCTGCCTTGTTTCAAGTTAAAGGTGGTGGGGATCCAAATTCAGCTCCTTATTCCTACATAGTTTGTACTTTATCTACTGAGCAAACTCCCTCACTCAGAGAATGCATTTTAAATGAAAGAAAAGACAGTCCCTTTGTTAAAGGGATTGGTGAGGTCAGGAACACAATCTTCCATACCAGGTGATTCTGACATCTATCTAGGAACATGACTGCTCTGCTGGGAGAGTCATAATATGAACCCTCAACCCCTCAATGCTCTTCCTATTACCACCTCTAATGTATGTCAGCTCTTCATAGCCAGTAGGAAAATCTGTGGTAGATGTATAGATCTACGGCAACAGATTTGTGAACACAGAAACAAGGTTCTTGCTGATATGTTTGTAATACAGCTTATAAATACATTTTTTCATGGAGGAAGATAGGTAGGGAGTTCCTGACCCAATATTTGAAGAGTTTTCATTTTGAGTTGTTTCCACTGACTCACCGAGACCTTGTGGCCTACAAAATATATTTATGAGACAGCTACCTATCTTAGGTATAGTTCGGTTGAAATACATTGCACCAAGCAAGCTTGTCCATGAATGTTTTCCCTATTTGTTTTTACTCTGTGAGAGACAGATCAGTGTGTAGAAACTGAAAGAAGCTAGGCTATAGTTCTGTCTTCTCTGCCAAGTGTGGTGTAACCTTGGCCATGTCAGCTATGGGCTGTGAGGTTCTGTGTCTCCATGTATAAATTTTAAATACTTTTCTCAGGTTTGTGAAAACCAAGGAAAACTTGTGTGACAGCTGGAGGTTGTGTTATCTGTCAGCACAAGTATAGTATCTACCATTCAAAACAAACCAACCAAACAAATGTAAAGGTCCTGCTGCTATAGTATTGAACACAGAGCTTTACATGGCTGTCTAAAACTGATTTCCAGGTGAATTTTCTATTGGATCTTAGCTTCTAGGTTAGTCACTGCTACAGTTGCTGTTTTAGTTTCTTAAAAAGTCAGATTTAGTTGCATTGGAAATGCTTAATTAAAATCCAAAAGAAATGGAAGAGTAATTCAACTGATACATTTTATCTTGTCTTTTGTTACAAGCACATTATCTTGTGTGTGTGTGTGTGTGTGTGTGTGTGTGTGTGTGTGTGTGTGTGTGTCTGGGGGGGGGAGCTGTGTCCAGTGGCTTAATTAGATTAGACCCTTGTGCTGACACTGCTGAGTATCAGACCCTCTTTTTAAAATTTTTTAATTTTAATTTTTTTTAATTTATTTATGTGTGTGAATGTATTGTCTGCATGGAGGTTTGTGCACCCGTGTCATGCAATGCCGCGGAGGTTAGAAGAGGGCGTCAGATTCCCCTGGACCTGGAGTTCTCCTGCAATTGGAGTTACAGACGGTTCTCAGCTGCCATGTGGGTGCTGGGGATCGAACCTGGGTCTTCTGCAAGAGCAGTCGGTGCTCTTAACCGCTAGGCTATCTCTCCAGCCCCTCAGACCCTTTTAAAAGTCTGGTGATGACCACTAGCTCATTGAATAAAATATAGCACAGTTTTTTAAATTACTCATGCTATTTAGGTAGCCATATTTTATTGTGTATTGAATTATGTCTTCCTCAAATTCATATGTGGTAGCCCTTCAGATGTATGGTTAGTACATCTGATGGTAACTTTATGTGAAGATAGACTCTGTAGAGTTAATCAAGTTTAAATGAGGTCAGAAGGGTGAGCCCTAGTCCAATATGAGTCTGTCTTCATAAACAGTAAATCTGGACAGACTCACACAGAGGGAGTGAAATGTGAGTGAAGAGACATGGAGGGAAAAAAACAAAACAAAACAGCTTTCTACCAGCCAAGGTAGACCCTCAGAAGAACCAACCATGTCACCACCTTGGTTTTCCCTGTTCAGCCTTCAGATTTAGGAGACAATAGGTTTCTCTTATTTAAGCCACTAACATGTTGATAGTACTTTGCTACAGAAGTTCTAGCAAACAAATACTATAGATTTTAAGAAAATCTGACAGGCTCCTTCCCAGCACCATTTTACATACAGGGTGGAGGTGTTGATTGTCTGCAAGTGAACTCACTGGTAATAATCACAACACATGCTTATAAATGAGTGTTTTGCAATAGTCCTGTGCAGCTTGTCTTCAGCCTTTTTTTTTTTTAAAGTCCTATCCCATAGGTATCAGAAAGAGAACTCAGTACTCACAGGGTTCTTGTCTAAGAGAAGCTGGAGACCATTTATGAATCTCATTTCTCATTTGTGTTTCATTCTCTAAGAATCCTATAGAAGACCAGCTTTGTTGGCTAGTGGTTAGAACCAGATTTCAGATTTCATTAGGAGCAAACAACCTGATGAGTTGGTATGGGTGGGTGTGGGTAGTCTGAAGCTGTGTGGTCTTCAAGGTGCTGAGGTGGTGAAAGGCACCCTCTACTCATTTGAAGCTTGTACAAAGGTTAGTTGAGTGGATGGTAGAAGAGGAAGAATGCACAACATAACGTACAGCCTCCTCTGAGTCTGGAAAACTCTGAGCCAAAACACCAAGTCCACATTGTATCTTTTGGGTGGATCTTAGTGTTGTTTTGTTTTTGTCAGAGACTTCATGTATCTTTCTGTTGGCAGTGAATAGCTATTAAATGCCATGAAAATTTATATATGTGAGCCAAGTAAGCTCATGTTGACTTAGATAAGTAAACATGAAACCCCCTGAGGCTAATTTCATTATCAAACACAGACTTTAATTACTATGTACTCCTGTTTAAAGACACAGTCTACTTTTTTCTGAATGATTATGACACTTTACTAGTTTTTAGGGAAATAAAATTGTGGGAAATTCAAAGCTTGTAGACTCCCAGAGCAAACTGCCAAATTCTTCTTGCCTGGGCTTGTACAATTACCAGGCTTTAGTAAGGAAAGATATACTGCTATATCTTTTCTAAGAAATGAAAGAAACAAACAGCCACACCTGTGTACCATACATATGTATGTGAAGTGAGTGTGTTGAGGATAATGGGAAAATTCACTTGATTGTGGCTCTAAAATATGTACTGACTTTCTTTGAGTAAAGTGAAGGGGAATTGGTGAGCAGCCTGACATAAGCAAGAAACCATTTGACAGTGCACACTAAGGGTGTGGGTTAGAGTCCTAGTCCCCTAGGACATTCCCTCCCACTCCCAGTCTGCTTTACAGAGAGATTTGAGAACAGCACAATGAGATTGGTCTTCTTTCCTCTAGATACCAGGGTGAACCAGGTTAGAAATTGTTGCCTTTGAAATATATGACTCATCATGACAGATGATGATTACCTTTTATAGGGAGATGAGGTCAGGCATGAGATGATATGCATGAAAACTTTAAGCATGTAAGGAAAAAACCTTTGCTATGATTTCTGCTTCTGGACTGCCAACTTTCTTCATCTTAAGCTCCATACATGTGCAGGTGTGGTTAGGGAACTATGGCTTTGTCTTAGGTTTTGAGAAAGGCAATTGTGTTTAAATTCACATATTGAAGATGCTTTAAAAATCAGTCAAGTCAACAGTAGATATTCATTTTTATGGAATTATAGAAGTGTCCTACCTGAGAATTTATATTTTAGTGTCCATTTGTCAAGTAAAAACTAAACTGGAGCCTCTTCAGTTTGCATCCAGCTTCAAGTGCACTGAAATATCTGTGATCTGCCAGCTATCACTTTTGGGGGCAATTGTTTAAATTTTCTGTGCCTTATGTACTAGTTGTGAAAGGTGACAATGTCAGAGTCCCAGAAAAAGATAGAGAGAAAGCCCCTAGCCTATACAGAAGGTACTGGAATGTTGTTGGCTTTGGGGACTCTTTGCTCTAGTTCCTGTGGTAGTGGTAGGGAGCAGTTTGATAAAACAAGAAAAGCAATGCACTGGTTCCTGCAAAGTATGTGACATTTAAACCAAGAACTCTTCCCATTCCAGCTCATTCCCCAGGGGCTCTCTAGAAACAGCACTCCTCAAGGGGAAACTTACAAGTGTTAAGTTTTCTTGAGGAAATCACTTCAAAAAGAGATGGGGGGAAAGATTCTGTTTTAGTCTTGCTGAACACACACTAACATCTCCCCTCCTTGGTTACATCTGTACTTTGCAAGGGATGCTACTGTCCTCAAAAAGATAAATATAGGGACATTAAAAGCTATGTGGAACTCAGGAGCATTTCAGCTCCTCTGTGTGCTCTTCGTATTGTGACTGCTTTGATCTCTGATAAGCATATGTATTAGCTGGAAGACAAATAGATCTAATGCGGGAGGGAAAGGGCAGCCCTCCGGTGAAAACTTCCATTTTGTGACAGAGCTTTTCATTTTCACAGTGTAACTTACTTCAGCCATTTATATCAGTGCAGTCTTACAAGACATACTGAAGCATGCTAAAAATCCCATGAGGCAATTTTTAGATACAATATGTCTGGCAGAATGATTTATGTATGATATATGTAATTATAGAAATAAATGTTGTTGTCTCTAAAATGGAAAATTTCAGCTACTCCATGAAAAATAGTCCCCTCCCTTGACTCCTGGCCTTCTTTGTCTTTTCTTATAATAGAATTTCTACAAATTTAATTATGATACATCCATTCCCTGACCAAAAATTAACAGGGCGAGGTAATCTATGATTGTAGATCATGTTGCACTACTCATTAGCTGTAATTTAATTGCCTTTATTCCTCCTCAGAGTCTACCAAAGGGCAGGATTCGTAGGGGAGTAGGGCTTGGGATTTATAGACAGAGAGTTTCGATGGGAGAACTTTACAACAGAACAGCAAAATGAGCCTGGTCCTCACACCTCTGAATGTCATTTGTTTATTTACTAAGAATATCCAGAGAAAGAATGGCTACCAGATTTTTCTTCCTTAATAAAATCTTAGATGGGTTCAAATAGATTTTTCAAAATGTTTGTAAAGCCTGCAGAACATGGAAGATAAAACTTTCTGAAGAAATAAAACCATAAGCAACTTCTTATTCAGATTCAGATGAAAGATCATTCATAATGATAGAGTCAACCTCCACTAACAGACAACACACCAGGAGCACAGAGGCCAGTGCAGGATCAGAAGGAAGCTAGCCAGCAGCACAGTAGAAGTGCTGATTTGGAGGCTGGCTGCAGCTAGCTCCTCTGAACTGTTCTGTCCTAGAGCAGGGATTTGACTGTCGTGGCACCAAGACAGGTTCATTTAATGGGGGAATTCAAGTTATTTAGGGAAAAGGTGACGGCTCTTATATGTCCATGGTAAAAGGGATTGTCCAGGAAGTAGAAGGCCTTCATTCCATCTTCCCCAGAATCGCAGCTGCCACTTGCCATTCATTCTCCATCTAATAAGGCTCCAGTGTCTGCCTAAATTCTCCTGTGTCTTTGTTAGGTCTTTAACTGTCAAAGGCAAAGGAGATGGCTGGGGACTCCGACCTTATCTTTCAGCACTGCTGTCTAATGATCTCTCTGGCCACACTGCTGTGGAGGAGCAGACCCAAACACACTTATGAATTTTGTTTCCAGCTTCATGGGCTGGAGAGATGGCTCAGCTAAGATCACAGGCTGGTCTAGCAGAGTAGTTAAGTTCAAATCCCAGCACCCTCTGGTGGCTAACAACCATCTTTAACTCCAGTTCTAGGAGATTGGATGCCCTCTTCTGACCTCTAAGAGCACTGAATGTCACAGGTGTATTTACACACATGCAGGCATAACACTCATACACATAAAATTAAATAAATGAATAACATCAGCTTTATGAAAAAAACAATCATGCAGATCAAAGCAACTATGTGAATGATTTGTGAACTTATATGCTGATACTACAGATAGATTTTACTTGCAGAGATGTGTGACCAAAGCTATTTAGAAACACTTAATAGTAAACGAGAGAGATAATTCTGGGGATCTCATAGACTGGGGCTGGAGAGATGGCCTAGTGGTTGAGAGCGCCGACCGCTCTTACAGAGGACCCGGTTTCGCTTCGATCCCCAGCACCCACATGGTGGCTGAGAACCGTCTGAAACTCCAATTCCAGGAGAACTCCAGTTCCAGGGGAATCCGACACCCTCTTCTGACCTCCGCGGCATTGTACGACATGGGTGCACAAACCTTCATGCAGACAGTATATTCATACACATACAGAAATAAATAAAAATTAAAAAAATTTAAATGTTGTAAAGTTCTGATTTTTAAAATGAGAGGGGAAATTCCAGCATTAAAATGCATATTTTGCCGTCATGAAGGGGCAGAGTAAAAACAGCACTTTTGGGTGAAGTGGCAACTTGTGTTGTTTTATTTCAATCGGTGTTGTGACAAATAAAAAAAATAAAATGCATATTTTTCATTTATGGGAAGAAGGTATAGTCTCCAAAAAGTGTTGTTTCTTACACCCCATTTTTGAAATATACTTAATTTTCAGTGTTACAATGGAATTGTGAGCAGTTTTTCTTACCACTGAGTCATGGAGTTAAAAAGGACATGGAGTTGGAGTTGCTATGAAACAGGTCTAGCAGAAGGAAGCCTTGGCAGGCTCCGTACTGCTTGTTTTGTTGCCAGGATCCCTGGTCCTGCACTTTTTTTCTCACTGGATTCCATTTCCTTACCTGTGAAGTGAACATACCAGTAGGAGTGAGGGGAGACTACGGTAATGGTGAAATACATGGTCTGAGCATGTCTGTCCACTGTCTAACACATGCCAGAAAAGGTAGGAAGAAAAGCTGCTGTTTTTCTTTTGCAATAAGAAATCTTAATGGTTAAGTATACATCCCAGTGTCAGACATTGACTTCCAAGGATTAAAATTCTATTCGAAACCTTCAATTATCTAAGTGATTTTCGAATTGCCTCAAGGTATGAACTGTCTGTTTGATCATGATATGATCTTCATATGTTCCACAAAGAAGTACACAAAGGGACTGGCACCATTGTGATAACGTGAAATTCTATTTTGGGTTAAAAAGTGAGTTGAGAGATAAATAAAGCAAGGAAGACAAAAAGACAAGCCACAGCATGAACAGAAATTAATTGTACATCAATCTTGCCCATGTGAGGGCTTGAAATGCTCTTGTTTCCAAAGAACTCTCTGACAAGCAAGGCTGAATGGCATGACCACTAATGCACTATATGATAAGTTATTTAGGCAGGGACAAGATGAACAAGGATCTTTAGAGACTCCAGATCATGCAGAATAGATTGGAACAAAGATGATTAACTGAGAAAAATAAGAGCAAGTGAGATTCAACAAAGGCAGACGGGGCACACTGAAGACCGTGATGTGAATTACATGCACACATCACACATTTCTGTTTTTTAAATTTTTTAAAATTTATTCTTGTATGTGTATGAATGTACTGTCTGCATGCAGGTCTGTGCACCCATGTCATGCAATGCTGAGGAGGTCAGAAGAGGGCGTCGGATTCCCCTGAAACTGGAGTCAAAGACGGTTCTCAGCTGCCATGTGGTTGCTGGGGATCGAACCAGGGTCTTCTGCAAGAGCAGTCGGCACTCTTAACCGCTAGGCCATCTCTCCAGCCCCAGACATCACACATATCTAATTGATTGTAAGCCCTCAAAGAGAAATGAACTAATATATATATATATATATATATTAGTTCATTTCTCTCTCTCTCTCTCTCTCTTCTCTCTTCTAGATATCTATAGATATAGATCTATATATATATATATATAAAATGGGGTAGTTAAATTTGCAGCTTGCCTCATATGTGAAACCCTCCATGGAACGAGAATATTAAAAACATTTTCCTAATTAATAATTGTGTGCATGTGTGTGTTTGCGTGTCTGGTATAGTGTCTCTGTGTGTATGGGTATAAACAGGAATGAATACAACTATGCAACACCAGAATGTAACATGCAGACACCAGAGAAAGATATCAAGCATCCTGTTCTGTCATTCTTCATCTAACACCTTTGAGGCAGTCTCTCACTGAATCTGGAGCTCATTGATTTTTGGGCTAGACTAGCAACTTTTGCCTGTCTCGACACCCCAACAGTGTAGTGGTTATGGGCATGAGGCCAC
Organism: Rhizomys pruinosus; assembly: GCA_009823505.1. Lineage (NCBI taxonomy): Eukaryota > Metazoa > Chordata > Mammalia > Rodentia > Spalacidae > Rhizomys > Rhizomys pruinosus. The sequence goes on from VZQC01006931.1 coordinate 2,470,418, forward strand.
GCTTGTCTTTGTATATTGGTTCTGGGAACCTATCCTCAGGTCTTCAAGCTTGTGGAGCAAGTGCTATTAACCACTGAGACCTTTCCCAGGCATCAGATTTTGGGTTTATAGATAAGATGTCTTATAGCCTAGGCTGGCCTTGAACTACTTGTGTAGCCCAGGTTGACCTTGAATTCTCAAGTGCTACGACTACATGTGTAGAACATCATAGTAGCTAGGTAGGTTCCCCTTTTAGATATGCTGCGGGAACTAGTCTAGGAGCACATGGTAATGGCAGGTGATAGACTTCCCTGTCTGTATAGTTCCATTTGGTATGAGAGATCACAAGTAAAAATTACAAAGCTGCCAGAGGCAAAGTGGTTCTTCTGAGGAATGCTTTAGACTTGTTTCCAGTGGGGCTCCAGATGTAGCTCAGCCATCTAGGTTGAGTCTTTCTATTGGGCTAAGGGATTACAGATGTGTACTCAGGCCTGCCTTCTACCAAATGACATGCATGGATAAACCTTGCCTGCCCTTCTGTCATTGATCTTTTGGTCCATGACATCACATAGACCACATGATTTTATTTACATCCAGATGGTTCTGAGACAGTTTTTTTCAGGAGACATTAGGTCTCAGTTCACTAGGTATAACCTAGTCAGCCTATATCCAATGCCACGAAGAAAACATGCTAAGCGATTAGAAAGCAGTCCTGGGCTCTTGCGTCCAAATTAGACTGCACTTTACTCAGCCTAAAGGCTGGTCCTGGACTGCTGCAGACCAGGGTTTCCATCTTGACACTTGCCTTTTCCCCTCATAGATTTTCTCTGTGTATCCAGGCACACTTCCCCATCTCCTCTAAGTAAGCAGAAACCAAGTGGAAGAGGGAGAACAGACTTGATTCTACTGGAGGTATTTGGAATACCTCCTTCTCATTATTTACAACTCAGCTAGGTAGACTTTTGGTAATTTTATTTTGTTTGAGATGGGCTTTGCTAGGTAGCCCAGGCTGGTCTCAAACTTAGTAATCCTTCTGCCTGTGCCTCCTGAGTGGTAGGATTACAGGCGTGCCTTACCACACCAGGCTTAAAATAATTGATTTTTTTTCATTGTGCTTAACTGACTTTTAGTATATTATCTTCTGAAATACAACATATTCTCAGAATAGTTCTGTTAAATTTTCTTATCAAAGACTAATCACAACTTTATGGTCAATGCTTTATTTCCAGCTTTTTCTGTTTTAATTGTTCCCAATTGGCCCCACTGCCTTGGAGTTCGAGTTTCAACATTGATTTTGGAGGGTCACATGCATTCAAACCATACCAATATTGCTTAAAATCAGAAACTTAGCCCAAGTGGCAACTTTGCAATTTCTTCCATATTTCCAAGTGTTATAACTTTGCTTTCATGTCACTGACTTCGAATGACTAAATCATTTTTCACTTGGATATTATTACTGTGGGCTCTTATTTGAGCAATGTTAAATTTAAATATAAGCTGAAATGCATACTCTTTTACCAAAAGCTGTTAATGACAGCTCTAGCTTGCTGCTGAGTACTGTGACACCTTGCATAAGAGTGTCCACATTGAGCCTTATTCCATTAGGTAGAAGCAAACTAGTTAAAGCTCTGTACAAGGAAAAGTCTCAGTAGGTCTTAGACCTACTGAGCAAGTGGTAAGACTTGTAATGGCACCTACATCTTCTCACTCTACAGCCCGTGGCTTCTCTAGTTTTGACAATGTCAGAGTTCTTTCACAACAATCTATAAGTAATGTGTATGTGTGTATAACATCTATACATAATTATAGGTCATAATTTAAGATGCATACTAGAAAGAAAGGGGGAGACAACTAAATTATATTGGGATTCCATTATTATCATCTGATTTCAAATATTCTAAAGTTTAAAGAGGGAGGTTTTTTTAAAACTCACAGTATGCAGAGCTTAACTAAAGAGTATTAGCAAGCTTTTATTACATACCATTCCTTTTAGAGTAACGTACACAGAAAGGAATGAGTACATTTTAAAAAGAATTAGCTGTGGTTTTCTTCTGGCGGGCTTAGCACTTTGGATATTTATCTCTTCCTTTGAGAATTTCTGCCCACTAAAAATTTTAAAATTAGTATCGACAGAAGAATTTTCTAAGAACCTGCAGTATAATGTGTTTAGCAGAAATTATACTTACTGGAAATTAAGAATACTGTACAGAATATATTAAATGGATTTTTCACTAAATTGTTTTATTTATTTATTTATTTATTTATTTATTTATTTATTTATTTATGTTGTGTGTGGGTGTGTGTATGTGGAGGACACAGGCACCTCCAACATTGTTCCTCAGGTGCCATCCACCTTGTTATGTGAGACAGGGTCTCTAACTTGGCTTGGGGATTACCAGCTCAGCTAGCCTGGGTAGTTAGGGAGCACTAAACATCTTCCTGTCTCCCACCACACCTGGCTTTTTTAAAAAATGTGGATTCTGGGGATGGAACTCAGGCTGAACACAAGCTCTCACTTTGGATTTATAACATGCTCAAGCATTATTCTTTTTGTCTTTTGGGACAGAGACAGTTTAAAAATTACAGATTTCTTGTAAAGTCTGATGCTTTTTATTTGGAAGTATTTCTACCATAGCCAAATAGTACAATGAATTAACGAATTACCTAAGGAGCTTCTGGTACCTTCCATACTGCTTTTCAGATTTTGTACTTTGTCTTGCTTCTTTTGTTTCTTTAAAAATAATAAATATGGTTCAAGGACATTCTACTTTTTAATTTTTAAATAAGCAAAATTTTCATGAATTTGGCACTTATCATTTTCATACAAAATTTTACTTTATTCTTATATGTATACATATATGACATTGTATTGTATGTTTTCTGTTTGCATAGATAGCAATAATATTACAGAATTTTACTGCACATTGTATCATGTAATGTTGTTATTAGGAGTGGGAAGTTTAAATTGAAATATTAATAGATTATTACTTCTACTTAGCATTCTATTCTCTACTTATTTAGATACCTGGGGACTTTATCTGGGAAAAAGGCTGCTTGAAACAATGACCAATTTTTATAACTGATCTAGAATTTGGGGTGAACATTTTGCTAGCTATGTTATCTAGCTTATACTGGCATTTCAAAGTGACTTATAGAGCTTACTCTTTATTCAGCCAACCCAAACAAGTTCTGTAAGATCAAGGTCATCATTTAGGATGTCCTAGTAAAATAGTATGGTTGACAAAACTGAGTGCCTTTTGGTGGAGGAAAGGCTAGTCCAGTTGTCAAAATCCTCACTCTGTTCTCTATATTCTCCTTCTAGCAGTCACTTCCTTAAGGAAAAAGAAAGACTGTGAGCTACTAAGTGGAGTCTCTTTCTTGGGGAAGTATCCCACAGAATAATCTGCTAACCTATTTATTTTAGGTTCAGCTTTGGCCTTTGGAGACTTTCTTGGTGATGAATTTTACTTCAGATGTTCCTAAATTTATTTAGTTCCATCATTCTCTCAGCAAAACACTCATGATATTAGAAATGTGCTTATTGTTTTGGCCATGTTATTATTGTCTGTGTTTGAAAATCTTATTTTCAAAGAAAATAAGAAGAAACCGGGATTCATAGAGAATGGCCAGTTTTTGAGGTAGGACTGCTTGAAGTGTGTCCTTTTCTTAGTGTGGAGTATTATTGGGTTCTGCACTGAACTACTTGTCAGAAGTAAAGATGCTTGAGAACCCCATCAGAAAACCACACCTGAGGGAAGACTGAGCACGGATGTCAAGGTCATGATGGAGAGAACCAGCCTGCCCAGGCCACAAATGCTATTCTGACTTTTCACTTGTCTTGAAGATGCCTAAGAAGTACCATGATTTGTCATATTGACTAATTTGTTGAAGTGATCCAGTGTGAGTGTCAGAATAGTTATCTTTTAAGTACCTACTTCTCTAAGGAATATGAGGATGAGGACATTGCAGTGAATCTGATCCCAATTTGCATTGTGGAGTGGCAGTTACTCCAGTCAAGCTGTTGACCGAACATAAGAAAAATCTGTGTTTATGTTGTGATCATATGAGTGTTGGGGTTAGTTTATTTTGCAGGACAATTGCAACCATAGCTGATTAATACACCACTTTCTCCATTTCTACTTTCTTGAATGAAGCAACACATCCTCTTCATCCTGCCTCTTCCTTGATTCTCTGGATCATTTGGGATACAGAAAAAATATTCCAACATCTTTTTTTTTCTGCTAGAGACCTCTGTCTTGAAATTTATGCTATGAAGTAATCATACTATTTAAGACGTAAAATACCGTGAGCCCGAGGACACAGAAAATGAATGAAACATGTATTATCTTGGCTAAAGAACTATAAAGCTAAAAAGTTTGTCCTTTGCTTAAAAAAGAATGTGCTCATTTCTTCCACTATTGTTTCATAATATTAAGGAAGTGAAACTGTCACAAGCACTTCTCTGAAGATCATAGCATGAGTAGGCAGGCTGATATTGTGGTTGATTGTGGCTCTGTGGAATACCAACTTTGTGCCCTTATAGATGGTTACATGCCCTAGACAACATTTAACTAGATCTTCCTAGAAAAGAATCTCAGATTTATTTATATTTTTATCTTTAAGTAGTTATGATAGTCACTGTGTGACCTTTTATAGTTTTTATTTTAGAATTTCTCTAATGTGATTAAGATAATCAGGTTTAATCCATATGTCTAGAATGAATTACCTAAGTGGTAATGTGGTAGGAAGAAAAGCAATTTAAAATATCCTTTAGGAAAGATTAGGAGGAGGAATTCCATTCCAAACAGCACAACCTGGTAAGTGTTGGTGCTGTAATGGCCATCAGAGCTACTTCTGAAGACCATGACTGCAAGATTTGAAATAACAATAATCAACAGCAAAGTTCACACCAACTGTTCTTTTTTAAATTTTTAAAAAATTTTTAAATTTTATTTATTTTGTATGTGTATGAATGTACTGTCTGCATGTAGGACTGTGCACCCATGTCCTGCAATGTCATGGAGGTCAGAAGAGGGTGTCGGATCCCCTGGAACTGGAGTTAAAGACGGTTCTCAGCAGCCTTGTGGGCACTGGGGATTGAACCCGGGTCTTCTGCAAGAGCAGTCGGTGCTCTTTACCGCTAGGCCATCTCTCCAGCCCCATATCAACTGTTCTGATCACTTCAATAGTCACTAGCAGCCATAATGATCTGGACTAGTGGGGCATTAGATAGAAGTCCTGTGATCCATAGAACAGCTTCATCGGCCAGATATAATTGTTTCTCTCAAATAGAAGTAGGGGATCATGTGGCAGACACATCTACATGCTCTTACCTGTGCATAGTGTGGTCATGGCTCCTCCACTTCCTGTGCTTGTGAGATCCCAATGAAGCCCTTCACCAGTTTTTATTTTCTTTAAGTTATTGTGAGCATTAAGTGGCTGCTTACACCTAAGCACAAAGAGGAATGATATGAATACTCTCAATGTTAAATGCTTGTATTACCTGAAGATGTTCATAACTAAGATAAAGGATGGATGATGAATGTATGGCAGTGGTTTGTGAGATTGCTCAACAGACACAGGCCAGTTCCATTTCAGATGCCTCTTGAAGAAAGGCTCCATTCTTAGGTTGTGGCTTGGATGTCAGACCCACACTGTTGTTAATATTTGGTCTATGGACTCCATCACATGCCCATTTTAAGGATATGTTTTATTGGTGAGTGAGTCATGGTGGTGGAAATTTTACAGCCATTTAAAGGTGCGGTGAGCATCTTAAAGCTCTCCACGCTGTGTGCCACCCACTATAGACATCTATTGCCCAAAATCCTTGGGAAATTTTGCTGACAGCATCCAGAATGGCATAGGAAATATGTTTTCCAGACCCATTGGCAGCTCCTCAGGCTAACCCTAACCTGTGGCTACCACTTCTATGACCGCTAGCCCCTGTCCTGTTTCTTGCTCACATTTCTCCCCATCTTCACCTACTGAAACTCAGTATTTTTTCTTCTTCATTATTTCAAATCTGCTTCACCCATAAATCTGCTTCACTTTTCTGATTTATGTCCCAACCTGCTTCTAATCACACAGCCTGTGTCCTTTCTTTACTACTCTGATGACCAAGAACTGAGTCTTAATCTTTTCTCTTTAATACTCATTTAAATTGGTTCTCAAGGATGCAAGTACACAGATTTGTGGCACTGCTGGCTCCTTTCTACCTCATTTCTACAAATCCAATATCAACTAGGATGAGACACACTGTGTACACTTCTCAGGCTTTCTATGCTAAGACTCTGGCTCACACTGGGTCTATGACATCAAAAGAGTACTGCATATTTACTGATTTGTGGAGTCTCAGTCTCATCATTAGCATTGTGCTTAATCTTTTATAAAGCAATTTGTGACAGGAAAGGTAATCACACTTAAATAATCCAAACTTAATTAGAAACACTGTGTATTAAATTTGAATTTCTTTCCTACTTTCTTTTTTTGACAGAAATTCTGTCCCATTCTTTTTTGCAGCCAGTTCTGCCCTTTGCTCACCCCAGGCCCCTTTCTGGCTATTTTTCTCTGTCAACTGTTAAATCCAAGGGCTAAATTCCCAGAGACTTCATTTCTCATGGTAGCATGTGGCTCTGGGCAGTTACACAGACATCTAATTACCAGAGCTGCCTAATAAGCTAAGGGCTGCCCAAGGCATTTGCTTGGGAGGGGCTCAGAGACTTTCTGGAAAGGGTTTCAGCCTCTCACCTGCCTGGACATGGAAACAGTGCTGCAATCGCACATTCTCCCAAGAATGGTAAACAGAGAGGCGTTTCCCTGGAGATGGCTTTTCTCAGAGTTTGAATACTTGCCTTTACAACCCTTGTCCAGAGTGGCAAATTGCCAGGATGTTGTGCCCAGGGTTAGCTTCTTGATTATCTAGTAAGAAAAAATGTGCCAAGTCTGTTACTATGGGAAATATTAGAAATACTTTTCAAACTGCTTAAAAAAAGTTTTATGCATATTGCTGTGAATTTCATTAAGGTAAGCAAAAGAAGAGAAATTAATTGTTAAAAACATTTATAATTTATTTGTACAAGGATTAGTAATCTTTTAAAATTAACCCTCCCATCTCTATAAAAAACAAATAACCCAAGTGTCAGTCTCCTTTTTCTTTGATATATAAAGTTGAATTTTTCACTGAACATCAAACCTTTGTACAAGAGCAGTTGGTTTTATAAACTTTCCCAGAGTCTGGGAGTATGGTTGTAGGATTTTAGATGCTATTTGTGTAATAATTTCTTTCTACATTTGTGCCCGATAGCTTTTAAACTCTTACTCTAGTCTTCAGTAGTTAAGGTTTACATATGGAATGAAGATTACATTATAAAAAGTATATAAAATATTGCTCATATATAATATATTACTTGTTTATAAAGATGTAATAAAAATATCTACACATAAAAACGACAGATTGATTTAAGAGGAAGAAAAGGAGTCTGAGGAATAGAATATTACACTAAGGATGCACTTGGGACCTGACATACCTGATTGTCGTTGGTCTGACTTCTCAGGGTACTTGTTTCCAAGGTGGTGCTCAGACCAAGACTTGATGCTTGGTTAAACCAGAAGACTGGGTGAAGAAGCTAATGGAAAAATTGAATAAAATCTCTATACTCTCCAATTGTCAATTGTCACAAAGAAGGAGTGACTGCAACCAGCACTGGGTGGGAGAATTGTTTAAAACCAAAGGGGTCAGTCATGGAGTCCATGTCTTGATTCGTAGGTTTTTGGGTGACAAAGTCACCTAGTCCATGATTGGTGAGCATGCAATATTGGTGATGGGGAGTGGGACTACGTGGAAAGAGATGTAACCCCCAAGTGACAGTGTGTGTGTGTTTTATTCCTCTTTTCCTTCTTCCCCTTTTCCTTCCTTTTGTTCTCTCCATCCTTTCCTCCCTCCCTCTACCCTCCCTCTCTCCTCTCTTTCCTCCTCCCTCCCCTCCTTCTTCCTTCCCTCCTTCTTCCCTCCCTCTTTCCTTCTTCCCTCCCTCCCCTCCTTCCTTCTTCCCTCCCTCCCTCTCTCCCTCCCTCCCTTCTTCTCTCCCTCCCCTCCTTCCTTCCCTCCTATACTCCCTTCCTCTCTCTCTTTTCAATTTCAATTTTCTAGACATGGATGCTCTGTTTATAATGCCTTTACCTCTCCAGGGAGGAAGTGACTGGAACAGTCTTATAAGTCTTTCAGATTCTTTCCTTTGATGAGGTCACACCAAGGTTCTATCAGCTGTTTACTCATCAACTTGTAATAAAAACTGGTTCTCCTGGAGGCTATGTAAACAGAATTAAGCAGGAAACATTCCACACTTTGGAGAGCAGATTAGTATTAGCTCTTGCTGCTGGGACACAAATTAAAGTCCCAAGGACAGGTAACTGTGGATACTTGATCTGGATGAATGTATTTTTAATTTTCTCAATTTTGCAGCTTTCCTTGTTGATTATTTGTTCATTACAATCACTGAAGGAATAATAATAAACATCAATATTACGTTCCCCTTAACTCCAGTTTTGGAAGACTCTCTTTAGTGGATGCTTGCCATCAAATGAGAGAATTTGGGACTAATTTTTCTCACCAGAGGAAGCACGAATTTGAATCATGATATTATTATGTAGTTTTGTGGTGCTAAGGATCCAGTCTAGGGCCTTGGACATGCCAGACAAGTGCTGCACCCCTGAAAGCACACCCACTGCCTTTGAACTTGGAGTAGCATTTTGTGGTGCAAAACTATGGACTCGAATTAGTCACCTGGGGTTTAAACCAGTTTTGTCCTTGAGGCCTGTGTGCCCTTGATAAGGTGATTGGTCCTGTTGGCCTTCAGTGTCCCCGTTTGTAAGCGATTCTACCTCATCATTACTGAATGCCCCACTCAGTACCTGATCCCTAATAGCCTGCTGTGCACATTAGCTTCCTTCCTGCTTCCTTTACTAAGTTATTCCCATGGCACAAACTAAACTATCAATACTCTCTTCCAGCCTTAGCTAGTATGAAATCTTATTTCTTCTCTCCTGTTTGGTTTTGCTTACCATTATGGGATATTCGCGCTCTCCATCTCTCTCCTCTCTCCTCCTTCCTCTCTCCTCTCCATCATTGTGGATTTTTTCTTTTTCTTTTCTTTTGGTTTTTCCCCATCCTTCTTTTTTCCTCATTTTTCCTCCCCTCCCCTCCCCTCCCCTCCCCTCCCCCTCCCCTTCTTCCTCCTACTCTCCACTCTCCTCTCCTCTCCTCCTCCTCTCCTCTCGCTCTACTCTCCTCTTCCCTCTCCCTCTCCTCTCCTCTCCTGCTCTCTTCCTCTCCTTCCTTTCTTTCCTTTCCTTTCCTCTCTTTTTCTTATTTTTATTCAGTACACTTACCTATTTTCTGACAGTATAGGATGCTTCAGGTTCAGTTCCTGCAGGAGTCCAAGAATCAGTCATTTTTCCAGAAACCCTTTGATATTAGAAACAAAAATTTGAGTACTAGGTATGATCAAGTGTGCTTTCATAATAATTATTATATTTTATTATTTGAAGCAACTTTAGGTTTACAAAAAATTGAGCAGATGGTTCAGAGAGATCTCAGAGTTTTGCCTTTTCTATTATTTTTGTATAGTATAATCATTAGAAGAAATGAACCAATATTGACACATTTTAAACTAACTTCTGTACTTTATTAAAATTTCTTGCTTCACTTAATGTCTTTTTTTTTTTTTTTTTTTTTTTTTTTTTTTTTTTTTGCTCTCAAGTTTCCACCCAGGATACCACATTACCTTTGATCATCATGTCTTTATAGTATCCTCTTGGCTGTGACAATTTTTCATACTTTATTGGTTTTGATTAATTTAGTGCTGTTAAGGAATACTAGTTTGTTTCTCTGTTTTTTTTTTTTTTTCCTTTTTTAGCTATAAGCGATAATCCATGAGTACAAGCATCCTTCGTGCAAAACCAATCTACAGGCTGTTGTGTCCCAAACCCCCACAGCCCCACCATCCAGTGGGGGGTGACATGTTGTTTGTTCAAACAAGTTGAATCAAATGAGTGTCCAGACTTCATCGCTGTAGTTTCACCATGATTATCACTTATAGCTAAAAAGTGGAAAGAAACAAAAACAAAACAGAGAAAGATGCAAGACAGTTATGGCAGAATACATGATCTGGGATGGGGTGGGGGTGGGGGGGAAGGGAAAGGGAAAAATGCCTGATCTGAATTGGAAAATGATATACGAAATGCACAAAGCATCAAAAAAAAAAAAAAAAGGAATACTAGTTTGATATCTTGTAGGGTACTCTTCTATTGGGATTTGTCTCTTGTTTCTCTGTGACTGGACTGGGGATATGGATCTTGGATACTATACAGAGAAGTACCTTTCCTATCAAATCATATCCAGAGCCCACAAGACCAACTTGATTTATGACTGCTCACACTGACCTTGATCATCTGTATGTCAGTTTTCTCCAGTGGTAGTGTTATACTTCTTCCTCCTCTTAAAAAAAGGATTCACTGGGGCTGGAGAGATAGCCTAGCGGTTAAGAGCACAGACTGCTCTTGCAGAGGACCCGGGTTCGATCCCCAGTACCCACATGGTGGCTGAGAACCGTCTGTAACTCCAATTCCAGGAGAACTCCAGTTCCAGGGGAATCCGAGACCCTCTTCTGACCTCCGTGGCATTGCATGACACGGGTGCACAAACCTCCATGCAGACAGTACATTCATACACATAAAAAATTAAAAAAAAAAGGATTCGCTATATTCACTTGATATTAAGGAGTGGAGAGGTGCACGTTCTCTATTAGGGAGCAGTTTAAGTGTTAATTGAATGCCTTCATGTTGTCTTTAAGCCACATTTCTGTTATTTTCCTATGGTAGAAATGAAGTAACTACACTGTGTGAATTTGAATTTAGCAAATATATATCCCTTGATTTAGTATTTATGATAATTGAGAGTAAAAGGCATATATGTAACCTAATGCTACTCACTATTCTATTATTAAAGAAATCTGGCTCTATTTCTCCTACTTAAACACTACTTCTTTAAATATCATCATTTCAGAAATACTAAATATGTCAGAAATAACTTTAATATACTTTAATATATATAATAAAATTTTAATATGCTTCCTAATTTCCGTATAGTGAAATATTTCTAAGTTTTTTGATAGTTGACCAAGCAAAATAAATGTTTTATCTCTCATTTCATTACAAAAATACCTGGCTACTGAACACATGAGACAAACCATACACAAAGTAAAGAACACATTTACCACAATAATTAGTATTTTTGTTCTACATAGGGCAGCTCTATAGCATCACATGAAGTTTGAGAAGGTGCAAAAGTAGAGAGGAGTTTAAGGTTAAATAGGAAACAAAATACTCCCTTGAGTTTTGATCACTAATTACAGGTCTATAAATAACCATCTTCTTGGATCCAGAAGCCTTTTGGATCTCCTGGATATTATTTAGCTTGGCATATGGCTTGCCAGGTTTTTTTCCTTCTTCCCTTTTTGACCTGCTTGAGGAGACTGGAAAGGTCAGACACAAAGACAGGTGGTGAAAATATTCAGGATGAAAAAGCACAAAGAGTAATTGCATTTGCAAGAAGTTCTATTTTGTGACCTGAAGGAGTTGACCCAGCTCTATATTTAGATCTAGCAAGATGGTATAGCATAACACACTGTTTACAGGCCCATATTTTCTAAGTAACTATTATATTTTCAGTGAAAAGATTTACACTAATTTGTTGCAGCGCCTGGTCCTTGAACTGTATAAAAGACCTTACATGGTTGCTAAGAATTATACATTAAAAAGATATGGCAACCCCGAGGGAAGTATGCTGTTTTATCTCATTTTGAACAAAGATTTCTATGCATTTCAAAGTCAGCAACAAAACTTTAATGCATTTGTTCTAATAAGCATCCTTTCAGAAAAGTAATGTTTTTAAACATTGAATTTGCATAACCTGAAAAATCTTGGTGCAGTACCAGGCAATGCCCCTATTCTTTGTTTTATACATCATTATTCCATACAATTTAGGAACATGTCTATTTTGAAGGCCCTGTTCCTGTTCCATCTAGAATTATTTCCTATTTCTTATCATTTGAAAGAAAAAAAGCACTCAGATGCCGCCTGTGTCACCTATTTTGATAGAACATAAATTCGTGTAAAACATAATTAGGCTGGTTTGAAGCCATTTCCTGAGGAATCAGAAAATCTCTTCATGTTATACTTCAAAGGCAGGGATGGCAAGATGCTATGAATTAAAAGCTCCAGTCCAATTAGAAAATAATGGAATTCCTTTACTTCTCAAAGTTTTACACACATTTTCTTTCCCATGAGAGCCACTGGTTCCTTTTGTAAAAGGAGTGTGTCATTGATGTGAGAGCAAATCCAATGGCAGAGAACCCCATGCTGGTTTTGAAGCAGCAAGGAAGGGAAATGTAGATGGACCTTCCAAATCCTTTGTCAAGGGTTACAGCAGTAGGCAGAACTGGTCACAGATTCAATGGTGGAATTCTTCTAAAGCAGGATTCTGCAATTGATATATCACATAGTGTTATGACATTACCCCTCACACAGCTGCTTCTCAAATAATCTTATAGTAGCTTAAAAATATCAACATGATAGAAGAAAGACATAGATAGATAAAGGAGACTATTTGCCAGACTTGTTAAAATTCTGGGTTCCAATCATGACTAAAGCTTTAATTTCCTACCACTGAAGTTGGACTATTGAAGCAAGTGAATTAAGTACTCTGTTTTGCTTGAGTCTGGCTGAGTTAGGTTCTATAACTTACGAATTGTGAGTAGAACAAAACTTTCTCCTCAAGACCAAGTAAAAACATTTCCGCTTTAGTCAAACACCTATACATCCTCCCCTCCAGCATAGAACACATACTGTTATGGTAGGAAAGGTTAGAAAAGTCAGTAGTTTGAAGGTTACAAAGGCAGACATAAAAGCAGGTATCTGATGAAGGAGGACTTGGAGAGAATAAGATGAATCTACAGTGCAGTGACTACTCACAAGCATTTTTGGTTGTGTCAATATGAAATTTTTAAACCATGCAGGAAAGTTGAAGCATTATAGGGAATAGGCATCTATCTACCACAAGTTCAACAGCTAAGATTTTACTACATTGTTTTTTTGCTTTGCCATATATTCCATGAACCCATCCTCTGCCCATCCATTGGGTGATGGGCAGCTAAACTTTACAATGGCTTCAACATAGGTGGCAGGTGTTAGTCTGCTTTATTCCTAAATTCCAGGGCATGCTTATTGAGTTCATTTCTAGATTTAGCTTCTTTTTGCTTATTTTTCCTTTTGTTTAAAACATATCTATGTAGCCCAGGCTTGCCTCAAATGTGCCATCCTCCCACCTTATCCTCCTCAGCACTGGGATTACAAACTACTACACCTGGCTTCCAATGTGTTTACCATTAGAAGTACCTACTATATTGAAAATTTTGTCTATGACAGCTCTACTACTCTAATATGTCCTCTCTTTAAAAATTCTAACACAATTTTGTAGTGTTACTATAATTCAAAAGTTTTTTTTTTTTGTCTTTTCGAGACAGGGTCTCCCTGTAGCCCCAGCTGTCCTGGAACTCACTCTTGTAGACCAGGCTGGCCTTGAACTCACAAAGATCCACCTGCCTCTGCCTCCCAAGTGCTAGGATTAAAGGCGTGCGCCACCATGCCCGGCTCAAAAGTTTTTTTTTTTTTATGTTTCTCTCATATTTCAAAGTATGATCTGCTTGATAATTTTTGGAAAATTATGAACCCAACTTTTTAAAGTTGTTTTTAATATATTAGTTTACAGAGAAGTAATCAGGAGGTGGGGACAGGGAGTTCTCAGGATACTTATTATACTGAGACAACAGCTCCAAATACTTCTAGCTTGAAATAATCAAGTTTTATATATCATTTTTTGATTGTGATTTAATCCAGTATCCTGAAATCTCTCTGATGAGTTCCAAGGATGGTTCCTGGAGAACAATATGCAAGGCTGGCCTCTGGCATCCACAGGTGTATACATACGTATGCATGTGACTCTTCAAAGGAGTAAGTTACCACAACTGTAGGATACCAGGTTGAAGAATAGCTGCCTATGTCAATGTGATGAACCATCATGCTAGAAGTAGAGGATACTTCAGTAGCTCCTGCTGAATTTAAATGTTCAGTTCTGGAGGTGACACATACATTTGAGCTCATGATTTAATGACCAGAAACATCTATTATAAGAGAAATACCTTGATATTCTGGAATGTGGATCTAGATATACTTGTCAACTATAACGAACACCTTAGTGCATCTCTTTTGTCTTTGCACCCAGAAAAATCTCAATGTCTATTGCTACTATCCCTCCTCCCTCCTCCTCTTCCTCTTCTTCTTCTCTTTTATTTGTTTCTGGAGACAGTCTCTTATAGACTATAAGAGAGTTTCTGTGTAACCCCAAATCACTGTATCCCAGCTGATAATAAATCCCTGATTGACCTCTTAGTCTCCCAAGTACTGGTGTTATAGGCATAAGCCACCATACAGGTCACTTTTGAATAACAGCCTCTTCTGTACTATAGTGAGAATGGCTTCTCACTGTAGGCATTCACCAGTGGTCCAGGGATAATTTTCCTTCCTGTGATCCCACAGGATGTTGTGTCTGTCTTGTTTATTCAAGAATGTAAGTCTGTATAAGCTTTGAGTACCCTTTAATTGACAAGAATTTTAAGGTAGCTTTCACTTTTGTTATTGCTTTATTAATTAATTTACTCATTTGGTAGCTTCCAGCATTAATAATGGAAGCACTGATTTATAGTTTGTAATTTGGTTAGTCACTCTCCAAATATGCATGACAGGTGAGTGTTTTTCTATGTGTCTTCTGTGAATGGGGCCTAGGTAAACCACAGCTTCAGACCATTTCCAGTACATATCTCATTGCAGGCATGGTGCTCAAAACTGAAAAGGTCAAGGCTAGCTTTTTAAATTTCCATGCTAGCTTGGGGATCTTTCTCACAACACAATAGTCTTTCCTAGTCCCCTTTTCCTTTTGTAGAATCATAACTGAGTTTTAAAAATGTCTTATATCCTTCGGAGCTGCACACTATTGCTCCATGCATTCTTTGCTTTCATCATATGGACAGTTACATCACCTGTGAATGCAAGGAGACAGTAATGGGCCAAGACTCAGGAAGAGGCTTCAGTGGGTAAAATCTCTGCCAGGACTCTTTCCAGACAAAGCTTTTAAATAAATTTGGAGCACACAGCAGAGTATAACAGTGACAGCAGCGTGCCTGCTGCTTACCAAAAGTTGAATTGTGTGTCAGGAATGATAATTACCAGCTCTGAAGAAGAAAAAAGCCATCAACCCTGTCCTGATTACTAATTAATCAGGTGCTAAAGGCATTTAAATCAGTGACCTTGTTTCAGCAATGGAAGTTACTAAGTGATGCTAAGATTTAAAGGGACACTGGGTATACTCTGCCACCTGATTAAAAGGTCATGTAATACTAAAATAAAATAGTTTTGTTTTGTTGTTTTCTTTATTTTCTTCCTTGATTCTATTGTCATAGAAGTGAAATACAAGGGTAGAGGATGCCTATCGGAAGGCTGGGAAGGAACTCTCAGGAGGGAGGGCTGAGGCTCCTCCCAGATAGATACTGACCAGTTATATTTATCCTAATGGATGTTTTATTGTTATGTAAATCAACTAGCTTCTGTCTTCTGTTAAAAGACATTTTCAATGTCTTCATTGAAAACAATGAAGAAAAGTTAACCACAATAGTACTATTTTACATTTTTATATAGTTAAATTTTTAATTATATTTTAATAGATTAAATTATGCTGCAGCGTTTCCCCATCAATTGATATTTTATAAATGTTTTGTGCATTAAATTAATTTTGTTGTATAATATTGGGTATTACACAATTGAATACAGGCATAGAAATATATTTACTTCAGTCCTACTCGTGAACATTTAGACTAATTCTTCTTTTTCGGTCTTATAGCACACAGTAAAGAACACATATACTTTAAGGTTTTTGAAACATGGATACAAAGATGTCCAGAATGTATATGAAAAGTCTCTTGGACCACAAGTTAGAGGGAAAGAACTGACTGCTGCAAGTGTTCCTCTGACATCCACATGCAAGCCATGGCAGGCATGTACTGCCCCCTCCAACTAAATAATTAAAAAGCCGGCCAGTTAATGTTATTTCTCTTCCCTTTGGGATGATTAGCTTTTTTTTTTTTTTTTTTTTTCTGCTGTTTTTGAGACAATGTCTCCCTGTAGCCCCATCTGGCCTGGAACTCTTTCTGTGGACCAGACTGGCCTTGAACTCACAGAGATCCTCTGCCTGCCTCTGCCTCCTGAGTGCTGGGATTAAATGCATGTGCCAACACACCCAGCATGATTAGCTTTTTAATTGATTGATGTGTTCTTTATTTATTAAGGATATTAGCCACTTCATCTTATACAGCTAAATTTTTTGTTTTAGCTTTTAATTTACCCAATAATTTCTTTGGTATTTTTTGTATTTTAAATGAAAATTGTCATTCAGCTGCAGTATTTTAATATGTAATTTTTCTTAGATTCATCTGAGTCCAATCTGAAGAGTATATGTTGGGAGTAGGGGTGACTTGAAGGAAGAGTCAATGCAGACAGGCTAGAGCAAGTGATAAGTGACTATTCTAGGTTTGAAGCTTGACCACTCCATCACTTTCCACTTGTATGCTCATTACTGCATATACTTGAGCCATGTGGTACTTATTGCTTTGATTTTCTATATGTGGGGCAAGCATTGCTATTTCTTATTAAGTTAACGGGCTATAAATTAGAGTTCATTTTCTTTTAATGAAGAAACTTTTACATGCCCCCAGGACTTTATTCTTCTGTTCAACTGTTATAAGCAATTTCCATTTTGGCAAAGCCAATAGCTTTAAAGAGTTAGGCCTGACACTTTCACAAAATTGATACTGATCAAAAATCTTAGGACTAGAAATGGACAGCATAGTTAGAATTGCCAAAGGAGCTTCCTGACGCTGAGCCTGCTTACATTGTGATCATGCATATGAACAAACATACTGAGCCTCTGAAATGTAAAATATTGTTACTGTGGAAGAGTTGCTAACAGAAGGACAGTACAGCTTACACCTGAAGCATTGTCTGTGATGTCTGCTTAAAAGATGCTACAGTGTGTGAACAGGAAGTTCTCATAGCTAGCTGTAGCCATTTCTTCACAGGCATCTTAATTTCTAGATTTATGCTTTTTGTGGTATAGTCTGTTTTGATGGAGGACAGACATTTCAAAGAACTTTCCTACTTTCAGAACAATGGGTTTTGCTTTAAGGTATTGAAAGGAGTAAATCTCGAACTTATACCTATGGCCTGTTCATAGGAAGCCTGCAAACAGTTTGCAGACTTTTTTTTTTTCATCACTTTAGCAAAGTGTTTATTGATTCTGAGTTGTAAACTGGCATTTCCTGCAGAAAATATTTGCGAGGAACCCTGGCTCCAGGCTGTTTCTCATTTGGATGCTGGGCTTCCTTCACTGTAGTTTTGAAAGATCCATCCTCTCCCAAGTTTCCCCTAGAAAAGCCTAGTCAATAGGTACCTTGGATAAGAAGAGTTCTGTGTCTAATTGTAGGAGAGTGAAATAGATGCTTCTTTGAGCTAAGAAGTACAGGGCTCCCACCCTTCCATGGGCTCCAGCCTGCCTGATGAAGCTACCTTTTCCTTTTGTTACTGATACTTCCAGATGAGTTGGATTTTTTAAGACTACAAACCAGTGCAAGGAGTGTGATGGTTTTGAAATCTTCCTGATATATGTCTCTTCACTACTCTATCTAGCCTGGCAGAGTGGCCAACAAGACTAGAGTTTGCAAGATCTGACTCAGGATAGGAAGCAGGAAGGAAAAGAAAAGTTGAAAGTGGATTTGGACAGATTGAAGGAGGAAGTAGAAAGGTAAGAGATGAGGGAAAGTGGATGGAGATTTTTTTGGATCCATTTGGGGATTCTGGGAGAAGCTTACAGATGGTCTACCCTTCTGATAAGCTGAGCTAGTGACAACTGAAGAGCTCTAAGGTGTAGGTCTGAGTGAAGATGGTGGGTCCTCTGGCTGGTTTGTGATCTTAATAACATCCAGATAGTCTCACATAATTCGTGTGGGAGTTATGGAAATAATCTGACTCCATGGCTAGATGCCTTCCTATAGCAATAATAAAAATAGTAATACATGTGCATGGTTATGTGTGCCACATACTCCTGAATACTTAATTTTAACCAGTCCACAGAACATTGAGATGGAAATGACATCAGTATTACCTTTCTCTTTATTTTAGAGATGAAGAACCCTAGTCACAATAATGTCACAGAGTTTGACCAAGGTCACAGGTGATGAGTGGTTTGAAATAGGAAATTTGATGCAGTAACCTGGGAGGATGATCATTGTTGAGAGTGGAGAGGTATGGGGGTTGGTAATACCAGCAGTAACTAGCTGGAGAGCACTGTGGACCTCTGATTGGATGGAGGGGTAGAGGTATGATTGGTAGCCTATTTGATAGCAAGAAATACCTGTATTTCTCATCAATTCCCACTTGCTATCCAAGTGGGAATTGATGAGAATAAAGCATATCCACTACCCAATTAGGGATAGGAAGAAGTCAGGAAAACTCTAAATGTTGGCCTTTACTAAAATGAGACAGTATTTAATAAACTAACCATTCAAAAGACTGATCTGGAGTGAGAGTACTATGTTGTTGTCTGTGGGTGAGGCTCGAGAGGGAAGCTGAGTCTGTTGCAGACAAATTAAGGAAACATCTTCCTTGCATGTCTTAATGTAGCATAAATATTCCAAAGAGTGGAAGTGATTTTATTTTTTTGTTCAGAGAATGTCCTGGAGTATAGTTTTGTCACCATGCATGTAGAAAGATCAACACTGATGTTTTCTTACCATTTTCCAGCAGCCAGTGTGAAGTTTGACTCAACCAAAAGTCTCTAGGTGTTTTTCTTTTATATAATTACTGTAATTCCATGACTCTTGAATATTTTAAGATTACTGAACTGCATGTTTTGGGCTTCAAGTAGTCATTAGTGCTCAAGTCCCTTAACCTCTCACAACTTATTCTGATGGCTAGAGTAGGAGGCAGGTTCATCTCTATTTCTAGGATGTTAAGGAATGGTGTGGCCAGGTGAAACCATTGTTTCATCCAAGAATTATACATATTTGCCCTTGAAAATGACTCTCTTGACTGGTACAAAGATGGCTCAAGTTGTGGATAGACAGTGCTGTTCAGACATCTCTGGGCCTGTCTTGCAAATGTGAAGGTCTGGGATGGTTCCTCACTTGACAGAGACCCAGGGTCACAGTTCTAACTTCCCAAGAGCCCCCAGGACTCCTTAGAGTACTTTGGGACTTAGAGAGGCTTGCTGTTAAAGTTCTGGTATCTTCCAGCATGGGAGGTTATAACCATTCTTTCACGGACTTCCTACAAGTGCTTATCTCCTTAAGGTAGAATGTTCCATACATTTGAAAACTGGATCATATGACTGCCTCTCATGTTGTTTATTTAATACTTTTAGCTTAAATTAATTAACTTTACTTACTTAAATACATTTATTTAAAAAGGCAAATTTGTATGAGTATCATGAGTGATTACAAACATTTGCCTGAGGCCTCACTCAGCTCTCAGTATGTAAGGTCCATATACCAGCTATGCATAACTCTGACAGGTAGTATTAACCAACCCTTCTTCCCTATCCCCCAGATCATGGCCTCTGTGTCTAGACTCCAGCCCCCACTGGCTAAGTACCCCCCCAACAGGTAGTACTGCCCTCACCCATGGTGTGACCCCCAACTTTCACCACCTGAGGACTATGTACAGAGCTGAGTACCTTCCAGAAACTTCTGAGGGTCTACACTAAGAATCTTCTAGATATACTGACAATTTGTTTCTGTGATCAGAAGCTGCAATTTGTTCTAGCTGAGCTAGGACCATTTCTGATATCCCATTTGTACAACACTGAGTGCCCTACTACTGAACCTCACACATCGCCCAGCTTATCATAAATCTGAAAAAATGGGGGTAATAGCAATAAAGATCCAACTGTCCACTCAACAAAGCTGGAATAGATAGTCATACCAATATATTCCATAGCAATGTTCCTTAGTAATATTTCTGAAGAAAGAAGCTTAGATGACTTACAAAATAACTAAAGTATCAATTATACATATGTTCAAGGAACTCAGAGAATATGGATAAATGCTACAGTGAAGATCAAGGAAATACAAACAGTTGAATGAACCAAATGAAGATACAAAAATAGAACTTAATAAAGAGAGAAATTCTAAGAAAATTCAAACTGAAATAAATCTTGAAATGAACAATTCAGTAAGTCAAATAAAAACCTCAGTGGAAAGCCTCGCCAGTAATATGGATCAGGTACAAGAAACAATATCAGGGTTTGAAGAAAAGGAAGAGGGATCATTAACTCAAGAAAATGAAAAAATCTATTAAAAAAAACATGAGCAGATGGACAAACTCCTCAGCAGTTAAGAGCAACTCTTCCAAAGATCCAGGACTCAGTTCTTAGCACCTATCTAGTAGGTAACAACTGTGTATATATAACACCAGTTCTAGGGGATCAGACATCCTCTTCTAGTTTCTATAGGCATTGTATACACACAATGCATTTACACATGTGCAATCAAAACCCTCATACACATAAAAATATTTTAAAAACATTAACAGAATGTGCAAAACTCTAAGAAACAAACCTGCCATGTGTGATGAACCATACATGGGGTGGGCAGAGGCAGACAGATCTCTGAGATTAAGTTTAGTGTGATCTACATAGTGAGTGAATTCCAGGCCAGCTGGGGCTCAATAAACCAAACCAAACCAAACCAAAACCAAAATAAGCAAAAAACAAACAAACAGAAAACAAACAAAAAAACAAACCCGAAACCTAGGAATTCTAGATATAGAGATGAAACTGAGCTCCATGGCCCAGAATATATTTGTAATAGGGATCATAGAACTTTTCCAAAATCTGAGGAAAGACATGTCTGTATAGATGCAAGAGACATACAGAACACCAAATAGACAAGATCAGAAAAGAAACTCCCCGTATCATATAATGGACAAAACACTAAATGAACAGAATAAACAAAGGATATAGAAAACTGCAATGAAGACACCAAGTCTTGCGAAGCTGGTCTAATGACTACGGCATACCCAAATCTATGGGAAATAATAAAGGCAGTCCTAAGAGGAAAGTTTACAATACTAAGTGCCTAAATATAAAAATCAGAGAGAACCTAAATTAAAACTTCATGTTACACATTAAAGTCTTGGAAAATCAAGAACAATCAGCACTCAAAAAGAGCAGACAGGATGAAGTCAAGATCATGAAATGGAAATGAAAAAACAGTACAGAGAATCAATGAACAGAAGAGTTGATTCTTTGAAAAGATTAACAAGATTGACAAATTTTTAGCCAAAGTAACAAAAGGATAAAGAAGACCCACCAAAGTAATAAAATTAGAAGTGAAAAAGGAGACATTATAAGAAATACCAGTTAAATCCAGAAAACTATAAGGACAAACTTCAAAAACTTTATTATTCTATGTAGTTGGAGAATCTAAAATAAATGGAAGATTTTTCTTAATCCATATGACTTTAATCCATACTAAAGTTAAACCAAGAAGGATCAAAATATTTAAACAAGTCCATTACAAGCAATAGGATCGAACAAACAACGAAAATTCTCCCAACCAAAAAAATCTGGGCCTAGAAAGATTGGCCACAGAATTTTACCATATCTTTAAAGAACTAAATGGATGTTTTTCAAACTATTTCATAAAATACAAAAGGAAGATTTTTTTTTAATTTTATTTATTTCTGTATGTGTATGAATGTACTGTCTGCAAGCAGGTTTGTGCACCCGTGTCATGCAATGCCGCGGAGGTCAGAAGAGGGTCTCGGATTCCCCTGGAACTGGAGTTCTCCTGGAATTGGAGTTTCAGACGGTTTTTGGCCGCCATGTGGGTGCTGGGGATCGAACCCGGGTCCTCTGTAAGAGCGGTCGGTGCTCTTAACCGCTATGCCATCTCTCCAGCCCCCAAAAGGAAGAATTTTTATGTAAATTCTTCATTAGTTATTTTTATGAAAAATGACTTCATTTTTATGAAGTCAGCATTACACCAGTACATAAACCAGATGAGACACAATAAAAAACTTATAAACCAATCTCTTTGATGAACCTAAATGCATAAAATCCCAATCAAATAGTTGTAAATAGAGTTAGGAACATATTGAAAAGAATCCACTGCAATCAAGTCAGCTTCATCTGAGAGCTTCAAGGATGATTCAAATCCATGCAGAAATCAATAAATGTAATCCACCACATAAATTACATCCAAAGATAAAAACCATGTGATCATCTCACTAGATGCAGAAATGGCCTTGACAAAATCAAGCATTCCCTTCATGATAAAAGCCCTGGAGACTGTAATCCAGGGACATATCTCAACATAATAAAGGCAATATAGAGGCTGGAGAGATGGCTCAGCCCCTTCTGATCTCCGTGGCATTGCACGACATGGGTGCACAAACCTACATGCAGACTCATATACATAAAAATACACTCATACACATAAAAATAATAAATAAATAAATAAATAAATAAAAATAAAATTTTTTTAAAAAGAAAGGCAATATACAAATACCTCATAACCAACAACACACTGAATGAAGAAAAGTCCAAACATTTCAACTAAAATCAAGACAAGACAAGAATATCCACTGTCTCCATTCCTGTTCAATATACTGCTTGACATCTTAGGTAGAGCAATAAGACAAGAGAAGGAAATAAAGGGGATATAGATAAGAAAGGAGGAAGTCTAGGGCTGGAGAGATGGCCTAGCTGTTAAGAGAGCCGACTGCTCTTGCAGAGGACCGGTGTTCAATCCCCAGCACCCACATGGAGGCTAAGAACCATCTTTAACTCCAGTTCCAGAGGAATCCAACACCCTCTTCTGACCTCCCCAGCATTGCATGACACGGGTGCACAAACCTACATGCAGACCATACATTCATATACATAAAAAAATAAATAGGGCTGTGGGGATAGCACAGCCGTTAAAGGCTGAGGCTAAGAACTGCAAAAAAAAAAATACATAAATAAATAAATAAATTAATTAATTAATTAAAAAAAGAAAGGAGGAAGTCTAAGAACCGCAATAAATAAATAAATAAATAAATAAATTTAAAAAAGAAAGGAGGAAGTCTAAGTATCCTTATATCCTTATCCATATCCTTTGCAGATGATATATTTCCATAAATAAAAGACCCTAAAGATCTACTAGGAAGCTTCTTCACCTAATAAACACTAACAGCCAAGTATCAGGATACAAAATTATCACAAAAAATTAATAGACTTCCTATATAGAAATGAAAAAATTATGGAAACAACATCATTCACAATAGCCTCAAAAACTATAAAATATCTTGGAATATTTGTGTTCCTGGCTCTCTGTTGTATTCCTAGCTCTCTGTTGCATGAGGGAGCTTCATTGGTGTCTTCTTTTCTCTTGTTCTATGTTCTGTGAGCCTTAGGTGCAGAAGTTGGATTGTAGATGTGCCACTTAGGGCTGGACAATTCACAGACAATGTCTGTGTGTGATCAGTTGTGGTACTCTGTAATAGTCTTCATCTGGTGCAAAAGAAGCTTCTTTAATGAGTGGTGACTGGGATACTTGTCTGTAAATATAAAGATACATATTTTGTATTTGGTTAGAAATTACATTAGTTTTGGGATGTGACAGCCTTGGAGTTTCTCTAAGATCTATAATCTCTCCATCCATGTGTATTTGGATATGTTTATAGTACCACATGTGAATTTCCTCCCATTGAGTGGGCTTGAAGTCCAATTAGGTAACCCAAAATAAAAGTACCACTACTACTGCATCAATGTTGAATACTGTGCCAGTAATTGATGTGTTTATTTGGTCTTAAAGCTGGTTCTGGACCATTGATTGATGTTCTCCCTTAGCAGCTTGGTCAGGAGGCTGTAGAAGGGTGCTAATGGGGAAGGAGGTATAAAGGTGATTAAGATTGATTGAGATGTTCTGTATGATAAAAAAAATTCAGTTGCAAAATAAAGGTTCACATAAAGTTCTGTTATAAAAAATATCTTGGAATAAAGCTAACCAAAGAATTAAAAAACCTGTACAATGGAAACTCTGAAGAAATTGAAGATACCAGAAGATGGAAAGACCTCCCGTGCTCATTAATTGGTGGTATTAATACTGTGAAATCCCACCAAATGCAATCTATGGATTCAATGCAACCCCACCATAATTCAAATACCATATTTCAGATCATACAAATAATCTTAAATTCAAAGGAAACGTGAAAATCCTAGGAAAGCCAAAACAGTCTTGAACAGTAAAAACACTGCTGGCTGTATCACTATTCCTGTTTTCAAGTTATATTACAGAGCAATAGTAATAAAAATATCAAGGTATTAACATAAAAACAGACACATTGGTCAACAGACTAGAGTTAACGACCCAAATATAAACCCAGGCTTTTACAGCTACCCGAGTTTTGAATGAGAAATAGTTCCACATCTTTAGCCATAAGGGAAATGCAAATTAAAACTACTTTGACATTTCATCTTACCCCAGTCAGAATAGCTAAGACTGAAAAGAAAAGAAAAGAAAACAATGACAACAAATACTGGCATAGGTTCAGGAAAGGGGAACACTTATCGCCCACCATTGGTGGGACTGTAACCTGATACAACCACTCTGGAAATAAAAAATCTAGAAATGGATCTACCATATGATCCAGCTAAACCAAACTCCTGTGCATATCCTCAAAGGACTCTATATCCTACTACAGATATTTGCACATCCATGTTCATTGCTATTCTATTCATAATACCCAGAGCATGGAAATGGCTAGATGTTCAACAACTGATGTATAGATAATGAAATATGTTACACATATGCAATGGAAACTTATTCAGCTCTCAAGAAAAATGAAATTATTTAATTTGCTACCTTCAGTAGACTGATGATGCCTGTTAGAATTCTTTTTCAGGGGGACTCACTGAGATGACGCTGACCTACAAGATGGACATGTCTTGGGACCAAACAGAAGTGAAAAGTAAGCAAATGGTCTTTAGCTTAGAATAATTTACATTCAGAATGCACTGTAATATGTAGAACACTTGGCTGAATGCTTTATACTAGGGAAACTTGAATCCCTACTATAAAACATAATCGAATGCATTTCATGATGATGAACTACTCTGGTTTAATGAATTTTTCCTTAAATGTGGAGTTAATGCCCTGTTTTAGAATTACTTTTGTCCAGTGAGTATTTAAATGACTGATCACTCCTATAGCTATAGAATATTTCATAAACAGCAGGAGAAAATGGAGAGAAAATGTCAGTCCTACTTTTCCATTTGCTTAAAGAATATGATTATTAAAAATAAGCACTGTGGGAATTCTAGCATGTCAAGACAATTCATAGTCTTATGAAACTCAGTGACTTCTGAGGGAAATGGGGCGGGATCCTCTTACCACCTGTTCCTTTGGTCATAGATTAATAACATCTGACCAAGCATGAAGGCATGCTGAGGCCATCTGCCATCATGGCACAGGATGTGTTTCAGTTTTCCCAAGTAGGATTCTGACAAACTACAGGCCAGGCTCTCAGTCCAGAGTCATCCTGCTTAGCTTAGCTTCATGACCCAGATATTTTGCTAACAGGAATTCAGAGTCTGTCTTGGTCAGACCACATCTACTTAATGTGCTTACAAGTGGTTAGAGCACTGGCCCCTGGGTAGTTTTATAATAATCATGGCCTTTCTCTACTATTGTGTAATAATAGGATGTCAGCTGAGAACTGAGCATTTGCCTCTGTACTTTGATGTGGTTTACAAAGCTGAGAAATTAGGTGCCAAGAACCTTGGTCTTCTAAGCTAGTCAAATATCTGCTCTTCAGTCTGTAGCCTCTCTCTCTCCCACTGAAGCCACCCTATCTCTCTTCACCACCCAAGGTCACTGCATCTGTGACCACTATCTTGTGCACCAAGAACTCTTCATGATGTGGTCCTCTAAGGAGCTGAGAGACTCTGGAGGGGTGAGGGAGTAAGTGTGACAGACCAGACGAGGACCCCATCCCCTGACTATGTCCATTCTGTGGTCCTTGTGAGTCTCATTCAGTCCTTCCCAGCCTTCACTTCCAGGCTGTGCACAGGTCTCCTGCTGCCATCACATTCCACAAGAAACCACTGGTTGCCAAAAGTGGTGTGTGCAGAGGAAGTGACACTGGCCCAATTTCTGCAGGCCTTATTCTAATTCTAACTCAAGGGACAACATAGGGAAAAGAAATCACTGAGCTCACAGAGTTGCACTTGGAAATGAGGGCCCTAGAGTAGAAGGGCTTGAAACTGCTCTGAGATTTCTAGTGCTAGTGGTCAGGCCTTACTCCATTTCTTCTTTCTTTCACCTGGAACAAGACCGAGGACAGAGTACTTGGCACCAGAGAAGCTATTTTGTGACCATGAAGCAGCTAGAATGAAGATATAGACTGGCACAATTCACTGGAAGAACTATGCTCCAGTGGCATCAAGGAGGTGCAGTTCTCCACTTCCACTGCTTTACACATGAAATGGTAGACACATGCACCTGGTGTTAGGGATTTTCTGTTGCAGCAGCTGAATGCTGACCTGAGGAGGCTTAAACTAATGCTGTTCACCAGAGAATTCAGAGGTCAATAACCATGCTTAACATTCAGTTAACATTGTGAAGAATAACCATGCTTAACATCTAGTTAACATCATGAAGCTGTTCACAGTGTGAACTCTGCTCCTGTCTTGTTTCCTCATTTTATTTATTTATTATTTATTTATTTATTTATTTATTTATTTATTTATTTATTTATCTTTTGGTATTTTTGAGACAGGGTCTCCTTTTATTCCCAGCTGGTCTGGAGCTTGCTATGTAGACCAGGCTGGTCTTAAACTCCGAGAGATCCACCTGCCTCTGCCTCCCAAGTGCTGGGATTCAAGGCATGGGCCACCACGCCCAGCCTATTTTTTGTTTTGTTTTTTGAGAACTTCGTTATATGAATACTGAATTTACACCATTCCTACTCCTCCTTCACTTCACTCAACTCTTCCTATACCTTCCCACTCTCTCAATTTGATGACCTCTTTTTTAATTATTATAGTTACACCATACACACACACATACACACACACACACACACACACACACCACACACATACACACATACACACAGTTTTGTTTTCTTTGCTGTATCTAGTAGATAGTACCTAATAGCAGGCAGCCTGGTCCTCTGGCTTCAAAGTTCCCTTCCCCTCTCCTCTTCTCTGATATTCCCTGAGCCATAGGTTTAGGAATTGCACTGGAGATTTCCATGGTTACTTATTCTTTTTTTTTTATACAAAGTATACTTTATTTCACAATTATACTTTAGATCATAAGATACAAATATAGCACATAAGTACTTTTTATATATTTCTCCTCATATTAGTACACTGCTGATCACAATTAGTTTGCAAGTGGTTTTTCTTTTCAATAAAATATTTTTATTGCTTCTATATATACATACATAATACATATATACATATATATATACACACACATACATACACATATCACCTGAGGTGGAGGATTTTCTTTTTTTTTTCTTTTTTTTATTTTACAATATTACTTTTATTTCACAGTATTGTCTTCAAATTAAACAGCAATAAATCTGTTCAAACCATACGTGTTAGAGATAGACAAAAACTATAGACTATAAAGCCCAGACAGAAACTATGATGTGGGTCAGTGGTTGTGGGGATAGCACAGTGGTGAAAGGCTGAGGATGAGAACCGCAAGGAACTGACCCACATGGTTACTTATTCTTGCACATTAACTAGTTGTGGATCACTGTAATAATCTCCATTTATTTCAAAAAGAAGCTTCTTTGATGAGTGATGAGACGTATCTATTTATCTGTGGATATAAGGATACAGTTTAGGATATAGTTAGAAATTATATTGGTTTAGAAAGTGGCAGTAGTTTCTCCTTTAGAGTCTGTGACATCCACGCACTGGTGGTTGGCAGCCAGGTCAATTCCAGTTCATTTCCTCCAAGTCCTGTGTCCAAATGGTGTGTCTTCAGCTATAGCTCTTACCTTCAAGTTCTTGGAGGCAACCAAGGGCAATTGTAATAACTTCTATTATTTCAAGAGTCTCTTGGGAAGTACCCTAGCCAACACCTCAAAAGGACATTTCCCATGCATAACCTCCTTTTTCCCTCCTCAATTAATGCCACCCCCCACCCCCACCCCCATTTTTTTCCTTTGACAGCACCTGTGTCCTACTATCCTCCACTCTGGAGCTCCTTCTTCATCCCATGGTCCTTTTCTACTTTTATGGCTGCTGCAGTTATTCCAGGTTATGTACTCACATCTAAAGATTCAGAGCTAGGATCTACAAATAAGAGAGACTAGGTGGCATTTTCCCTTTTGGGTCTGGGTTGTCTCAATATGTTTGGAGTTCCACATGTTTATCCTCAAATTTCATGACTTAATTTCTTTTTTATAGCTGAATAGAATTCCATTGTATAAATGTATCAAATCATAATTATCCACCCAGAAGTTGAGGGACATTTAGGTTGTTTCCATTTCCTAGCTATTATGAAAAGGGCAGCAATGATCATGGCTGAGCAAGTATCTCTGTAAGATATTAAGTCCTTTGAGCATATACCAAGGAGTGGGATAGCTGAATCATATGGAAGATCTACTTTTAGCTTTTTAAAAATTCTCCAGACTGATTTCCGTACTGCCTTTGCCAGTTTACAATTCCATCAGGATTAAATAGGTGAATATTTTTGTTTGCTTGTTATGTTGAGACAGATCTCATTATGTCACTCTGGCTGTCCTCCAAGTTGATCTTGGTAGTCCTCTTACCTCAAGTATCCCAATCTCTAGAATTATTGGGGTATACCACCACATCCAGAGTTTTTAAGACAGGGTCTTACTGTGTAGCTCTGACTAGCCTAGAACTTGCTAAGTAGAACAAGCTGGCCTCAAACTCCTGAGACCTGGGATTAAAGGAAAATCTCAAACTCCTGAATCCTGGGGTTAAAGGCATATACCTTTATACCAGCTTCACATCCAGCTTTTTGTATTTTCTTCTGAGGAGGTCCATCTTCCAGATGGTCCACATTGTGCCACATTGACAGCACTGACCATCACAACTACATTTCTTGTCACCTTGACACCTGCACACATCACTTTTAAGCTATCTCTTCTACCCTATATGTCCATAGGCTTATGATCATTATATAAAATGCATTTGAAACCAGGCATGGTAGTGCATGCTTTTAATCCCAGCACTCAGGAGGCAGAGGCAGGCGGATCTCTGTGAGTTTAAGGCCAGCCTGGTCTACATGACGAGCTCTAAGCCAGCTGGGACTAAAGGGAGACCCTGTCTCAAAAAGACCAAAAATAAATAAATAAGTAAATAAATAAATAAACAAATCAAATGCAGTCAAATTCATCATCAACACTTTAGAATTCCAAAATTTATTAACTGTGAGCTTCCATAAAATAAAAACAAGTTATATACTTCCAACATATAATGACACAGATTAAATGTTCCTGTTCCAAAGGAGGAATCAGGGCATCAAAAGGAATAATCCAACAAATGCCAACCCAAAATCTAGCAGAGAAAATGTCAAATATTGCAGCTTTGTGTCTAGTAGAGCAAGATAGACTTGTGATGGTACCACCTGGGCTCCATAAAAGCCTGGGTAAGCACACCTCTTCAGCTCCACCTATCCCCTTTCTTGGGCTGACTCCATTCTATGCCTACAGCTTTCCTTTGTAGATCCAACTCCCTGGGGTATCTACTATTACTTAGGCTTCAGTTTCATGACTTCACACAATGGCCTTCCAAAGACTCCCAGAAAGGACTTTGTCCCTGGAACCTATTGCTCAGCCTTAGTCTAGCTCCCGAAATGTGGAACAATATTCTATGGTCCCTTCAGTTTTGTATCCTTCCTGCCTCCAAAGCCAGTACCATGTGGATAATTATGGCATTTCTAAGTCTCCTTATGGTGACACTTCAATAAAGCAACAGTCTGACTCTGCATTCATTTTTTAAAAATTTTTATTTATTTCTGTATGTGTATGAATGTACTGTCTGCATGCAGGTTTGTGCACCTGTGTTGTGCAATGCCACAGAGGTCAGAAGAGGGTCTCGGATTCCCCTGGAATTGGAGTTTCAGACGGTTCTTGGCCGCCATGTGGGTGCTGGGGATAGAACCCGGGTCCTCTGTAAGAGCGGTCAGCGCTCTTAACTGCTAGGCCATCTCTCTAGCATTCATTTTTAAGGCCCAAAGTGAACCTGAACTTTGAGAGTAACCTGTGCCTTTAGTTGTCTCAAAGAACTGTGCTCTCAAGCCAGGCTTCAGTCATTCTCTTATTCAGACAGTATCTATAGCATGAATTGGAAAAGTAGAAGGAAGGAGCCACACTTATCAGATAATCTTCCCTTTGATCCCTAATCTATATGATCACACACACAATTTCAGATGGACTTCTCAATTGTTCTCCTTGTTTACAAAGAGAACAACACACTGCTTCCAGCTCTTTGATATGTTACTTATTCTGTCCCACATTCATTTACTATCTTGGGTGGAGGACAAGGTAGGGTCCTGAGGGATAAGGGCAGGTGTGTAGGTCACAAGAGCTGCATATGCCTCAGTGATCTTGTTTACATGATTAACACTAACATTTTGGTTGCAAAGTTAAGTAAAAGTCATTAGTCTAGACTATGTTTATATTGTAAAAGTCATTCCTACAGTTGGTGTGGCCACATTCTGCTTCCAGCTCAGGAAGCAGCTGCTGATAGGTAGGGTTTTCCCCTCAGGACACTTTTCCCATTCCTCCAGTTCAGCTCCAGAGGATTCTCAACAAAGGTTCTGACTGTCAATTGAGCTACTTCTTCCGTACCATCCTGAATACCATCCTGTCATTTCCTCTTCCAAACAAATTAGTCAGTTAGATTTAAATTCAAATTAACTCAGGTTCTCAGGACAGGGCAGACCAAACTCTTGGCCCTACTATGCTCTGTCCCAGTTCTTCATACCATTCTGTTTTGCTCTGAAACTTCATGAGCTGGGTCTCCACAGGTCACAGTTCTCTCAGCATTCTTCTTGTCCAAGCTCTCATAAGGATGGCCCATTATGTTCCACATATTCAAGTGTTTTTCTAACACAAAATTGCAAACTCTTCCACATTCTAGCCACAAAACATTTCCAATGGCCTAAATAACATGTAGTCATGTTTACCACAAGGATCCCATTTCTGGTAACCTTCTCTTGTTTAAGTTTTTCTACAAGTTGATGTGATAAAATATTCAGACAAAATTAAATTAGGGGAGAAAAGGTTTACTTCATTTTGAAGTTTCAAGTTACTGTCTCTAATTGCTCACAATGGCTGGAGCTTGAGGCAGTGGGCCATGTTGCATCTGTGCTCAAGAAGCAAAGAGTGATTAACGTGTGCCTGTGTTCACTGCTTGCTTATGACTGTGGATGTGGTGTGACCCACTGCTTAAAACTCCTGTCACCTTGATTAGCATGGACTGTAACCTGGAATTATGACCCCAAATAAACTCTTTCTCCTTTAAGTTGCTTTTGTTAGAGTATTTTATCACTGCAACAGCAAAAGAATTGCTATTCTTTTTTTTTTTTTTTTTGTCATTTTGAGACAGGGTCTCCCTGCAGCCCCGGCTGTCCTGGAACTCACTTTGTAGAGCAGGCTGGCCTTGAACTCACAGAGCTCTGCCTGACTCTGCCTCCTCAGTGCTGGGATTAAAGGCATGCACCACCATGCCCAGCTTAAAACTCTATTTATTTTTTTATTTATTATTTTATGTGTATGAATGTATTGCTTGCATGTGTGTAAGTGGACCCCTGTCATGCAGTGCCCACAGAGTCAGAAGAGGGCATTGGATTCCCCTGGAGTTACAGATGGCTGTCAGCTGCCATGTGGGGACTGGGAATCAAACCCAGGTCCTCTGCAAGAGCAGCCAGGGCTGTCAACCACTGAGCCATCCCTCCTGGGTTGAGGGAGCTTCAGTTGGGGAATTGGCTCCATTGGAGTGGCCTGTGGCCACATCTCTGGAGTATTGTTTTGATTGTCAAGCAATGTGGGAGGGCCCAGCCCACTATGGGTGGTGCCACCCTGGGCAGGTTGTTGTGTACTGAATAAGAGGGCAGGCTGGGCATGGGCCAGAGGAACAAGCCAGTGGGCAGCATTTATCCATGGCCTGTGCCTCAGCTCCTGCCTCCATGTTCCTGCCCTGAGTTCCTGCCTTGGGTTCCCTGAGTGATGAACTACAACCTAGGAGATGTGAGCTGAATAAACCCTTTTCTCCCCAAGTTGGTGTCGGTCAGAGTGTTTTGTCACAGCAATGGAAGACAAACTAGAACAGTTAATTACAACATTTTTTTCAGACTAAAAGAGAGAGTTGTTTGTATATACTGAGACAACATACTTCATTACTAATTTTTAATAGACATTCATTTATTTCTGCCTTTAATGAAACAAATACAGTCATTGCTTACAGAACTGAATGGCTGGCAATTTTGACTTTGGAATGAGATTTGGATCTAAAATGCAATTTACCAGTGAAACTGATTCAATAAGTAAATATTTAATCTTGAAAAAACTTGATTGAAACAGTGGAGACTTTTGTATATTCACATCTTGATAAATACCAGTGGGTTGCTAAAATAAATTGAAATACAACTTTAGTCTTCAAACAATCACAAAATCTGTTGCAATAAGATTCTGGCTTGAAATTTGAAAATGTCAAAGACATATTTGGTTGAAAGATATAGTAGGAGATTGTTACCTAGGTTATACCAATTTATGATAAAATATAAAATGGATATTTTCTAAGCATATTGTAATACATCTCCCACTAACTTAAATGTGTGTTAAGTATGTTACCAATTGACTCGTGTTTTATAACATTATTCATATTTTTAAATCAAATGGAAAACATCTTTCCTAGAGAACTAATATCCCTATTCTATAATGATATAATGATTTATTCATAGTATGCTGTTTTAAATCATAGGTCACTGATGAAAGAAAATAGGCTTACTTTGAAAGAATTGAGAATGGTAACCAAAATCTTGGTTTCAATTGTTTTACTATTAGGTAAAATTTTTGTAAAAGAATTTATATTCCTTTAACAAAGTGATAGTGCAGAGTAATGAAAAGAATATGGCTTTCACAGTCAGGACTGGAATTAGTCTTTGGTCTCCCAACTTGACCTGTGTCAGGCACTTGCTTGGTTAATCTAGAGCCATTGCTTTTCCTGGAAGTTGTTGGAGAGGTGGGATTCTAGCTGGCTCTCTTCGAATGTGGCACTCACCTAGTCAGCTGAAGGGGCTGCCCCCAGAGAGTTGAAGGAAATCTTCAAAAAGAGAATAGCAAGAAAAGAAGCTGGTTCTGCTCTTTTCAGGAATGACTCCATTCTGTGCTAGATGTACAAATGGATAAAATGGTTTTAGATCTCTTTTTGACTAAAGGCGGAGTACAAGAAGATACCATTGACACAGACCTGGTATATCTACCTTATGGAATCACTGACTTCATCCTGGGGTTTCTATTTTTCTGATTCTTGTTATATAATAAAATAACAAAACTTCTGCTATTGTCATTAAAATTATTTCTTTCTCATTTATGACATTCATAATGATGGGAAACTATGCAATATCTGTGAACTTCATATCCTTTTTTATAACATGGAAATGAAAGGACCCAGCTCAGTTTGCTGCTATTGCTTTGTAAGGATTAAACAATGGGTTTGAAGACTGACAGAGCAGAAGTTCAGTAACAAAGCAGTCATTTCGATGATATGTGGAGTTGTGTTGCCTTAAACAACTTGAAGAAGTTCAAAAAAACCACAGGATATTTTAGCTTACACTTTTGAATTTAACTCTCCAGAAAACTCTACAGGGAAGATATGGTTTCCTTTGCAAAGGAAGAAACCACAGATTAGAGTTCACAGGGTTTGTGTGTCTCAGAGTTGGTGTTTGTGCCCAATTCTCCTTCCCTTGTGGGACAAGGAAACTCCATATGCTGCTGGAGAAGAGTGGGGTTCAATCTATGCCAGACAGGCCCAGGAGAGTGCCAACAAGAGGCTAAGAGCTCAGAGATGCACACGTCTATTTCCAACCATGCTGTTATAAGGTGATTATGGCTGTGACGTGTCCTCCCCAGCCTCACACTTGGTCCCCAGCTCTTGGTGTTGTGTTGGGAGGTTTGGGACCTTTGGATCCTGAGACCTAGCTGGGGTCATAGGAGTGTGTCTTTTAAGGTTTGCTACCTCAGCTTCTGGCTTGTGCACTCTGCTTTCTGGTCAGCCACCATAACAGGACAAGCTGCTAAAACTGATGGGTACTGAGCCACCCCTGTTCCCTTGCCTTACAACTGTGGAGACTCAAATCCCATGAAGTAGAGATCCAGAGGATAATTTTCCTCCTGTCAATTGCTTCTGTTCACTGTTTTGAAACAGTTACTAGAGAAACAATGAAAACTAGGATATAGGAGGAAGATAGGTAAATGTGACAGAGTTTGAAAGCAGTGACTGCAAACAAAAGCTGAGAATTCAAGTCTAGAAAGCTGATAGGGCTGGTGGTGACTCTCGTGCCTGCTTGAGTCAAGATGGCAAGGGGAGTTGTGAACCTGATGGAAGCAAGATAAAAGTGGGTGGAGGGTCAGGGGCTCTGACAGGCACATGCCCTGTTGAGGCATTTAAAAAATATTTCAATCACTGGATTAATGAAATTAGATATGTCCATGGAAAGCATTTGTTCCCTGGACATTGGTTTGTAACCTAGAAGATAATGTAGCAGAAAATAAAGCTTATGTTTCAAATGATCTCTTAGTCCAAGTTATACAATTATAACCCATCAATTTGGCTGACAGTTTACCACTTTCTTCAATTTCTGTGGTTTCTGGAAGGGCAGATTTCAACTGTTACTCATCCAAGACAGCATCCTGCAAGTGACCTGGCTGAATACTCTCAAAGTCTGGCAGGTCACCTGGCCAACAGCATTTTCCTTGAACATATTATCTGCATTCAAACTCCTTCATTCATTTTCAGGTTTTATGATTTAAGTGTCTGGGACTAGGGACTGCACAATCTGCTGTTTTTCTTTTTTTTAATTCAATGATGGAACATGTATCTCTATCCTCAAAGAAAGAACATCACACTTCACATATAGTGTGAAGTCTTAAATGGCTCCCTTGCAGAGTATGTTGAAGTACGAAGGGCAGAGCAATGACTGAGGACAAGAGGCAGCCCAGAGAAGCCAGAGTACCAATTTATGTGATAAAAATAGCTTTGTAGGGATGCATGGGAAGGAGGGCAGTGGCTGGAGGAAGGAAGACTGGAGAAAAGAATGTGCTTTCATGAACAGCTAAGGATGATACCATTTGATACATCAAAGATTCCACTGAAGTAATTTGTTGCAGGCAGAGGGACCAACACATGCAAACATCAGGAGAGATCAGAAAGGGGAGACGTGTCCTTAGCAAAGCTCTGGAAGCATCCTAGTACAAGGATTCTTAAAATGAGTTGCTTATCATTCTCCTCTCTCAAAGCACATTTACAGAGCTTACTCACATTTACTGGAGGCCAAGCCAGGGACGCCCTATGTTAGAGAGGTGGTTCTTGGAAGTTGTTGGCTATATGTGGGTCTTGGCCTCTACTGGCCAGTTCCAGTTCAGGAGTATAGCAAGATCTGGACACAGATCCCTTAGGGGAGGAAACTAGATACTAAGATGGTGCTTTGAAAATATTTGATGTTTGGTCTAGTTGGGATAGATACTATAAATGATTACATGTTTCAGTGCTTCTTTGTCTGAAGAGGCGTCTCAGTGGTTGAGAGCACTGGCTGCTCTTGCAGAGGACCTGGGTTCAATTCCTAGTACCCACATGGTGGCTAAAAACCCTACCACCAGTTCCAGAAGTTCTGACTCCCCTTTCTGACCTTCATTGAGGGCATTGCATGACACAATATGAGTGCACACATGTATATGCAGGCAATATACTTATATACATAAAATAAAAATAATAAAATATTTTTTAAAACTCAGTGTTTCTGCATAAAACCGTGATAATTTTACTGTAGAGCATACTGTTCATTGTCCTTGTTTCCTAATCTAATTGTTTGAAATTACATTAAATAAATCAACAGCTTATTAAATACTGAAAAAAGCCTCAGGGGAAGGCTAGTTAATACAGGACTTTTATGACAAAAAGTTAGGACATTTGGATTTCATCCTGCAGGCATTTGAAGGGTTTTAATTAGTAAAATTCATGGGGAAATTAGCACTTGGAAGGGTAATTTCTGGCTCTGTGTGGAGGGAGACAGCAGAATAAGCATGATTCAAGATGGAGAGCCCCATGGAGGCTTCTCTCATAGCACGGGCAGCATATGATCAGCAGGGACTAGAATATGGGGAAGGGGCAGGGAAGGAAAACCAAGCTTGCATGGATGGGCTGCTGTTGGGCAGGACTGTCCTCCCAGTCTGACGGACACCATCTTACTGAGATCAGCTGTGCCCACTTACCAAAGATCATCCAGCTGATGGGATTGTTGGCAGATAAGGTCCAAGCAAAGGAGGAGGGGCAGGGAATGTGACTAAGGGAGGGTGCTCCATTTATGTGGTTATGGGGAAGCCATTATCCATACTTGGGTGAAGACTTTCCAGTATATCCCTAAGGAGGAGCACCCACACTCCTGCAAGGGAACACTAACCCATTGATCAGTAAGTAGCCCAATACACATTGTTTCTCAGAGTGCACTTTGTACCTGAATTTGTACTGGGACCAATGGAGAAGATGCTACATCTCCCTTGCCCATAAGGAGGATACCCCCCCCCCCCGCATTCTCACTATTTATTGTCATTTGACTTCTTGATTATCACCATTTTATCTGGGATGAAACAGAATCTCCAATTATTTTTTTAATAAAATATTTTTCTTAGTGTTTTGTGTACTTCATACGTCATTTCTCAGTCCAATTTAGACATGTTCCCCAACCCACCTCAGTTCATGCATTCTGCCATACACATCTTGCATCTTTTTTCAGTCTTTTTAGAGTTTTTCTCTGCAGAGGTTTATTGTTTGGGTAGAAGTTAACTGTTTCAGTCAGTTCTTTGACCCAGTCCTTTTGTTGTTGTTTCTTCCCATTTGTATTGCTCCAAAATATTCCAATATATACATCACATATATACCAAAATTATGACCTCTGAAAATAAGCTGTATGTTAATTCCAAAATATGTTTAGGAGTTCACAATTTTCCCTTTAATTTTATATTACTCTTAAAATATGAATACAGGGCTGGAGAGATGGCCTAGCGGTTAAGAGCGCCGACCGCTCTTGCAGAGGACCCGGGTTCGATCCCCAGCAACCACATGGCGGCTGAGAACCGTCTGAAGCTCCAAATCCAGGAGAACTCCAGTTCCAGGGGAATCTGAGACCCTCTTCTGAACTCCGCGGCGTTGCACGACACGGGTGCACAGACTTGCATGCAGACAGTACATTCATACACATACAGAAATAAATAAAAATTAATAAAAAATTATGAATACATACCCTCCACCCATATACCACAATTACAAAGTCTGAAAATAAGTGGTAAGTTAATTCTAGAGCCAGTAAAGGGATTCACATTATAACAGCACAGTTGCCTTCAGATAAAAAGAAATATGACATTAACTTTGCTCAGCTTGCCTTTCAATTAGGGATTTGGTACTAGCATCTACAAATGAGGTGTGCTGGATAGCTTTAGTGTCAACTTGACACACCTGGGTTGAGGGAAACTCAATTGGGGAATTGGCTCCATTGGATTGGCCTGTGCCTACATCCATGGAGTATTGTCTTGATTTTCAAGCAGTGTGGAAGGGCCCAGCCCACAATGAGTGGTGCCAACCTGGGTAGGTTGTTGTGTACCATATAAGAAGGCAGGCTGGGCATGAGCCAGGGGAGCAAGCCAGTGAACAGCATTCCTCCATGGCCTGTGCTTCAGCTCCTGCCTCCAGGTTCCTGCCCTGAGTTCCTGCCCTGGGCTTCCTGGTGATGAACTGTGACCCAGGAGATGTAAGCCGAATAAACCCTTTTCTCCCCAAGTTGGTGTCGGTCAGAATGTTTTGTCACAGCAATGGAAGACAAACTAGAACAGAAATTGGTACCAGAGAGTGGGCTATTGCTTGTGACAGACCTGACCTTGGTGTTTTGGGGAAGGATTATGGAAGCGTTTGGAACTTTGGGCTAGAAAAATCATTGCATGCCTAAAGATCGTGGCTGTGGAACTTGGAACAGTTTTGCTGAGAGAGTTGTAGAAGATGGAGGCTTGCCCTTGTACTTTTGTCCAAAGCAGTTGGGAGTGATGCATATTGGAAACAACAACAACAACAACAACAACAACAACAACAACAACAGAGAGCAGCCAAGGCTTGGCACTGTGAGAGGTCAGGAAAGACCATTGGTGGAAGTGCATCTCGGTTGCAGTGAAGACCCCAGGATTGCAGGGGTCATGGAGAGAACCTGAGGCTTTGCACCAGGAGAGGTCAGAAGAGACCATTGGTGAAGGTGCTGCCTCAGTTTCAGTGGCTACCCCAGCTTTTTGGAGATGCCAGGACCATGGGATTACCACCAAGAGCAGCAGCAGGTGTGAAATGGAGTCGGCCTGGGCCTTCGAGATGAGCTGTGTGTGCCACGGATGGCAGAGTTGGAGAGGGGGAGCTGCCAAGACCCTTTGGAGCCGGGAAGATTGTGAGTGAATCCCAGGTGTCCAGCCTTGAGCTACTTTGCTGGACTTAGATTTTGTTTGAGAATGCCTGATTCTTCCCTTTGAAATAAGACAGTACTTGTTTTGGATTTTACAGCAGCCCACAGTTAAGAGACTTTTAATAGACTGAACTTATAAGTGTTGGGACATTTTAAGGACTGTGGGGCTTTTAAAGTTGTACTGTCTTAGGTTGTGATTAATGTTAACATCATGCTTTGGGGAAAAGAACTGGAAAGGTGGTGATTTAATAGTGATGTGTTTTGTGTGTCAAGTAGACAAGGGGTCAATTGTGCTGGATAGCTTTAGTGTCAACTTGACACACCTGGGTTGAGGGAGACTCAATTGGGGAATTGGCTCCATTGGATTGGCCTGTGCCCACATCCTTGGAGTATTGTCTTGATTTTCAAGCAGTGTGGAAGGGCCCAGCCCACAATGAGTGGTGCCACCCTGGGCAGGTTTTTATGTACTATATAAGAAGG
Organism: Rhizomys pruinosus; assembly: GCA_009823505.1. Taxonomy (NCBI): domain Eukaryota; kingdom Metazoa; phylum Chordata; class Mammalia; order Rodentia; family Spalacidae; genus Rhizomys; species Rhizomys pruinosus. Next base: position 2,509,795 of record VZQC01006931.1, read on the forward strand.
CAGGCTGGGCATGAGCCAGGGGAGCAAGCCAGTGAACAGCATTCCTCCATGGCCTGTGCTTCAGCTCCTGCCTCCAGGTTCCTGCCCTGAGTTCCTGCCCTGGGCTCCCTGATGATGAACTGTGACCCAGGAGATGTAAGCTGAATAAACCCTTTCCTCCCCAAGTTGGTGTCAGTCAGAGTGTTTTGTCACAGCAATGGAAGACAAACTAGAACATGAGGGATACCATTCATCATTTGTTTTTCTGGGACTGTGTTACTTCACTTAGCATAATGGTTTAGTTTCATCAATTTACCTGCAAAGTTCATGATGTCATTTTTCTTTACCACTGCATAAAATTCCATTGTGTAGATGTACCACATTTTCTCTATCCACTCGTTAGTTGAGGGACACTTAGGTTGCTTCCAGCTCTTTGTTATTGTGAAGAGAGCTGCAATAAACATAGATGTGTATGTATCTCTGCAGTAGGCTGAGTCTTGTGGGTATATACCCAGTAGTGGTATGATGGGGTCAGGTGGTAGGCTTATTTTCAGTTTCTTAAGAGTTCTCCTACTGCTTTCCATAGGGGTTGCATGAGTTTGCATTCCCACCAGCAGTAAATGAGTGTTCCCCTTTCCCCACAACCTCTCCAGCATTTGGTATCCTTTGTTTTCTGGATCATAGCTAGTCTTACCAGAGTAAGATGAAATCTAAAGGTGGTTTTAATTTGCATTTTCTTAATTATTAGTGATGTTGAACACTTTTTAAGATGTTTCTCAGCCATTTTTACTTCTTCATTTGTGAAGTCTCTGTTCAGCTCTACTCCATCTTTTGAGTGGGTCATTTTTTTTCTTTCTCCTTTGTTTTTTGAATAGTTTATACACTTTGGATGTTAATGCTCTATCAGATCTATCACTAGTAAATGTTTTCTCCCACTCTGTGGGTTTTCTCTTCATTTCTTTGTTTATTTTGCTGTACAGAAGCCCTTGAGTTTAATAAGTTCCCATTTGTCAATTGCTGACCTTTTTCTGCTGTATGATTTAGAAAGTCTTTTTCTATGACTGTGTCTTATAGGTTACTACCAACATTTCATTCTATTATTTTCAGGGTTTTGTATTTCACATTGAGGATTTTGTTCCATTTGGAGTTGATTTTTGTACATGGTGAGAGGTGGGGGTTTAGTTTTATTCTTCTACAAGTGGTGATCCAGTTATAACAACACCATTTGCTGAAGATGCTGTCTTTCCTCCACTGAGTCTTCTTGGCCCCTTTGTCGAATATGAAATGGCTGAAATTGTATGTTCTCAGGTTTGGATCCTCAATTTTGTTCCATTGATCTACAGACCTATTTTTGTGCTAATACCAGGCTGTTTTTTATGACTATAGCTCTGTAATATAGTTTGAAGTCTGGTATGGCAATCCCTGCCCCCCCCCACCCCGTATTGCTCTTTTCACTCAGGGTTGCTTTGGCTATCTGGGGTCTTTTGTATCTCCATATGAACTTTAGGATATTTTTTTCTAGGTCTGTGAAGAAGCTCATGGGGATTCTAATTGGGATTACACTGAATCTGTATATTACTTTGGGCAAGATGGTCATTTTTATTATATTGATTCTTCCAATCCATGAGCATGGGAGGTTCTTCCATCTTCTAGTATCTTCCTCAATCTCCTCCATAAAGAGTGTTAACCACAGCTGTGCATATTGTTTCCAGGTAGCAGGGCCACCTCACAAATCCTTCTAGTTCTGAGTGGGGAAATTGTTTTCATTGCAACAAGTGTTATGCTGGGATGCTGATGGTCTGGGCATTATACTCTGAGAACCACTGGCCCAGGTACGTTGCTGCCCTCTGACTTGGGCATGGGAGGATTCCAGAAACTTACAAAGTTGAGGCAAGAAGTGGGTTCCCAACACATTCAAAATTTATGAATTGTATAAAGCAAGTGATGTAAAGTTGACACTTCCCCAGTCTTGGATTACTGGTATAGATTAACATTTCTATTTTCCAAAAATGGCAGTGTAAATGAGGTAGAGGGAAGGAAAGGAATCTTTGTAATTTAGAGTTTTGTGACTAGGAACATGAAATAACTTGGAAAGAGTAAATTTCCTTGTAAGAACTTACAAGAAAGAAAATTCTATTATAGCCAGGCATGGTAGCACATGCCTTTAGTTCCATCACTCAAAAGGTAGAGGCAGGCAAATCTTTGTGAGATCAAGCCTCGTCTACCTAGCAAGTTCCAGGCCAGTTGGGGCTACAGGGAAACACTGTCTCAAAAAAAAAAAACAAACAAAAAAAACAACAAAAAAAAACCAAAGGATAAAAATGAAAATCTATAATAGAATGAAATAATTCATACCTCGTAGAAAAAATTCTTTAAAGAAAATAAGGAAAATGGATTTTCTCAGAAGAGTATCCTACAGGTAATTTCGGTAGAATATAAATAAATAAACTCATTATTTCTGACCCTACTTGGCTATATATCAGTCCAACCACTGCAAACATACTTGAGTGTTTGATGGCTCAGCTGTGGCTGCAGAGAGCAGAGCCTGACAAATGCCACCAAAGATGTACTGCAGTAGAACTGTGGAGAGGAAGCTGTGGAATTATACTATGAATATGTCCTCAGCTCATCATGCACAATGAAGTTTGAGAACCACTAGTAGAGACTTTCAGTGGAAAAGGGTTTATTTTTTGTTTTCTCTCAAGAAGAAAATGTGTATCTCTTTTAAATTATTATATTATTTTTTTGTTATTTATTTGTTTAATGTTCCATTGTCTCCTTTGTGGACTGTGTGTGGGGAAGGGGGTGTCAGAAGTCAAGCACAGGTGTTCTAACTCAGGAACTTTCCACCTTGGGTTTTTAAATTTTAATTAATTAAAATATTTATTTTAATTAAAATATTATTTATTTATTTATTTATTTATTTATTTATTTATTTATTTATTTTAGGGAAGGTCTCTTACTAGGAGCTGTGGTTCATGATTAAGCCAGGCTGACCAGCCGACCAGGACAAGGAATCTCCTTGTGTCTGGACTCTCAGCACTGTGATTAAACTCAGGTCTTCATGCTTGCTGTGAGTGACTTGGCTTTCTCCCAGCCTGCCTCATAACAGTAGATACTTCAGTGCCTAAGAACTCACCCCTGTCCCTCCTTCCTGCACTCTCCTCTCTTGTCCTCTTCCTCCTTTCTTTCTCATTCCCCTCTGTTCCCTCCTGTGCTCTGTCATTTTAACCAGCCAAACTCTAGATTCCTTATGTGGCTGTATCCCCCTATAACAATCAGGTCTCAGCTTTACTGTGACATGGAAACCCTTCACAATCTTAGAAAGCACAGTGTCCCTTTCCAGACTTTTCTTTTGAGGCAGGGTCTCACTATGTACCCTTGGATGTTCTGAAAATACCTAGGTAGACCAGGCTGGCCTTGAACTCCCTATGTAGACCAAGCCAGCTAGCCTTAACTTCATAGGGATCTTCCTGCCTTTGCCTCTTGATTGTTGAGGTTAAAGGTGTGTTACATCTTGCTGGCCCAGAATATTTAATGAATAATAATAAGTGCATAGAAATATAAATGAAATACATCCATCAAATTTTTGCTGAAAACTAAAATTGTGATTTTGATAATAAAAATTCATTCAGTTGGTTTAGGAGAGAATTAGAGAGAATTAGAGAGAGAGAGAGAGGAAGAGAGAGAGAAAGGGACAAGGAGACAAGATACAGGCCCCAGGGATATGAGCCCAAGGACCCCACTCCCATCCTTAGGTCTCATTTCTTAAGTTACCATCACCTCCCAGTGGTCCATCATATTATAAAGCCCTCACTGAGCTCAGGTCTCATTCACTCCCTAAATGCCACATTCAGAAAATGCTGCATTTGGGGACCTTGAACACATTTTGGGGAACATTTCAGATCCAAGCCATAACACTGACGTCTATGGAGGACCCTGGGAAGTGGCAAGAAGGCCTGGAGAATCACATGTGAACTTGGCCTGAGACTCACATTCAGGAATCCTGAAGCAGGCAGGGCTCTTCCCTACGTTGGTAGAAGCCAAAATCAATACAATTCAAGTTCTGTTGCAGAGTCCTGTGCAACATATTCATTTACATTTAGAAGAAAGGACTTCCTGAATTCTATATTTGAAGAAAATATGACTTTATACTTAAAAGATCCTTAAGACTCCAGTGAAATATTCTCATGCCTGAAACACATTTTCTGCAAAGTAGCAGGATACAGAATCAACATACACATTTAGTAGCCTTTCTATGTAACAATAATAAATGCACTGAGAAAGAAATAAGGACAAAAATGTCCATCACAGTAGCTTTAAATATACAAGGAATAAACCTAAATAAGGAGGTAAAAAGACCTCTACAATGAAGAAGACTCTAGAGGTTAGAAAAAACCAAGTTCATATTTATAGCAGAATTACTATTGTAAAAATGACCAAGTTACTAAAGCAATATAAAGATTTATTGTAATCCTTATCACAATTCTAATGGCATTGTTCACATAAATAGAAAAAATTAATATGGAATAACAAAAGAGCCTGTATAGCCAAAGCAATTCCAAGTAAAACCAGCAATGCTGGAGTTATCAAAACACTTGATCTCAAGTTGTATTACTGAGCCATAGTAACAAAGTCTTGAACAAAAACAGACACAGAAATCAATGGACTAGAGCTAAGGGTCTCTAAATAAACCCATATATCTACACATCAAATTCTCGGAGAAAAGGCAGCATCTTTAACAAATGGTCCTGGGTGAATTGGGCATCATATGTAAAAGAGTAAAAGTAGACCCCTATTTCTCACCTTGTACAAAAATCAATCAAAGTAGATTAAAAATGTTAATTTAAGACATGGAACCTTGAAACTACTAGAGGAAAACAAAGGTAAAATGCTTCAAGATGTAGACATGAGCTAGGTCTTTCTGAAAAGCATTCAATAGCACAGGAAACATCTCTAAGAATGGACAAACAGAATTGTATGAAATTAAAAAGCGTTCACACAGCCAAGGAGTCAATAGAATGAAGAGACAGGAAAATAATAGAAAAAAAATCTCTACCAGCTCTTCATTTGACAAAGATTAATATCCAGAGTCTAAAAGAAGTAAAAAAATTAAATACCAAAGGAACAATCAACCCAAACAGTAAATGAGCCAATGACCTGAGAAGAGCATTCTCAAGAAAGGTACACATATACAATAAAAATGAAAAAAAAGGTTCAACATCTTAGTCATTGAGGAAATGGAAATCAAAACTGCACCAAGATTCCCACTCACCTCAATCAGAAAACTTATCACCAGAAACTTATCACTAATGTTGGTGGGCTTGGGGGGAAAGAATACCACTGATGGAAATGTAAGCTGATTCAGGCACTGTAAAAATCTATATTGAAGTTCCTAAAAACCTCAAAAGAATTACCATATAACCTACCTGTACCCCTCCTGGGTATTTGCACAGGAATTTGTACATATATGTTTATTGTAGCTCCATTTACAATTGCCAAGATATGGAACTTCCCTAGATTATTATAGGTGAATATAATAATAAAACTTTTTAAAAAGTTTTATTTAAGGGGCTGGAGAGATGTCTCAGTAGTTAAGAGCACTGGCTGTTACTTCAGAGGACATAGGTTTGGTTCCCAGCACCTACATGGTGTCTAACAACCATCTGTAATTCCAGTTCCAGGGTATTCAATGCTCCTATCTCTTCTTCATGGGCATTGCATGACATGGGTGCATTTACATACATTCAGGCAATACACTCATATACATAAAATAAAATAAGTAAAATATTTTAAAAGTTTTATTTTGCCGGGTGTGGTGGCACATGCCTTTAATCCTAGCACTTGGGAGGCAGAGGGAGGCAGATCTTTGTGAGTTCAAGGCCAGCCTGGTCTACAGAGGGAGTTCCAGGATAGCTGGGGCTACAGCTGTCTCGAAAAGACAAAAAAATAAATAAGTAAAAAATAAAAAATAAAATAAAAGTTTTATTTAGCCAGAAAATAGAATGGAATTACATCTTTTGCAGGAAAATGGAACTGGAGACCATCATGTAAAGCAGAATAAACCAGCCTCGGAATGAGAACAATTGCATATTTCTTTCACATGTGGAATCTAAATTTTAGATTTTTTAAAAAGAGGACATGAAAGCAGAGGGGAGACTATTTTGAAGGAAGTGGACCAGAGGAGGAGAGAGGAAATAAGCAGGCATTGAGGGTAAGAATGAGATCAAAATTTATTATGTACATGTGTGAAAATTAATTAAGCCCACTGTTTTATACTATTAATATATGGCAGGAAAAATATAAAAGGACTTCTACTTGCTAACCTGTTACTTCAGAATCTGTAATTGAAAATTTAAAATTTAGTTAATATAATACTTCCCCTGACTCTAGTTTGCATGAGTAACACTGAATTATTAGAGAAAAACAATGAGAGTATACACTGACCATTATAGCTAAACCTGGAGAAGACTGGTAAACACCCCTCTTAGACTTGCAGTGTCTGTATTTCTTGTTTTCTCCATGGTAGTTAGCCTCTTTAATAACTATAGTCCTTTCATTTGTATATTATTAAAGTTGGAAACTGTCTGTGAGATTACTTATGAGTGGCATGGTCAAGTGACTTGCCTAAGACCTCAGTTTTCTCTCTGTTTAGGAGCCATTCTCTCAGTAAAGCATGACTAGGTACTGAGCTCATTGACAGCTCTGTGGAGGTCAGCTGAGATGTATTTCCTATTGGAAATTAGAAAGAGCACTAAAATCTTATGAAAAATCATACTTGAATCTGAATCCCCATTTTTACATAAAACTCTGGACTTGAACAAATTTTAACTGAAATTTTATTTAACAGCACTTTAAAAGGCTCTTATCATGTTCTAGGCATTTTTACAAGTGTGTTAGAAATTTTATCTCTTTTAGCTTTCTGGTGGCTGGGTGGCTGAATGGTCAACTTGCAGAAGAAGAAAGTAAGACAGGGTGCAACATGGAGTTTCTACAGAGCGAGCCTTGAGAGCTGGGATTCAAACCCCCAGCTGTGTAGTGCTTTTGGAAGGTGCCAACTAAAGAGCTCTGAAGGCCTCCTTCCCCCACCCCCTCTCTTTTTCCTTCTCCCTCCCTCTCTCTTCCACTTTGTGATTTCTTCAGCCTGGTCAACTGCAGGCACTGCCCCATCTTCAAGTGCATGTAAGCAGCACAGGATCGCAAAACCAAGTGTGCCACACTCAGGCACTACAGAACCCACAGGCAGAGTCACAGAGATAGAAACTCATGTGGCTTTGCTGACACAGCTCTTGCCATCTCCAGAGGGTGCCGTGGTGGATGGAGGGACATAGGGGGGAGTTAGAATCCTGTCCCTCAGTGAGACATCACAGGCTGTAACTTTCTTTGTATTTCCCAGAGGTTGTAATTTTCTTCTGGGGAGAGTGGTGAACATGATCGCGCATGAGAACTGTGTCCTTGAATAACTTTTCTCATCTAAGATTTGAACAAAGTGCAACAGTGTTTAAGTTGTCGTTTAGACTTGCCAGAGAACAGCACAGTGACTAGAAGTTGCCATAAAAGGAAAAGTGCTCATTTCCAAAACCTTTGCTGAAATGACTACTTTACTCAAATTTCAGATTTCCTTTGCAAGATACAACACTAGCCAGAGACTCTTGGTTCAGGCCGAGCTTGTTTTATCTTAATGATATGTGGGGATTCAACAGTGGGAAATTGGGGAGATTTTATACCTTGACTGCAGTCCAGAGCTGGCATTTAGTGAGATTGTGAAAAACAGTTTCAGAATTTGTTGTAAGGGTACCAAAACTTAAAAAGAAAAAAAAAAAAATTGAAATGCTATTTCTTGTAATTATCATTGCATGCCAACAGTCGAGGTTGTTATTTTCACTTTTTTTGAGTTTTTAGGCTACTGTGATTTGGCCATGCTACAGAAAAGGGGCTACTTATTCATGGGTAGTGACTTTGTGCACAAAGCCTTATCATGGGGACAGACTGATTGTCATCTGCCTAGTTGTTTTGCAGAAATTCAATAAAGGGAGACTCTTTTCTATTATAACAAGACAATGACATTTTTTTTAAAGGCCAGATAATTGTATTCAGTTTAAATCAACCCTGAAATAATACCGGAACTAGATCAGTTTCTGAGGTTAAGATAGATATCTTGGGACAGATTCAGCAATTTGATGACAGAAGCTTACCTCCTGGGGTTTATAGTCTGATGGGCTTTTGTTCACTTCAGAAACAAATTAAATAGAAAGATGAGCAAAATCATAGCTCCCACATGCAGGACCTGCACATTTACCGTGCATTTTTCAGCCTCAAATCCAATCCACTTCGAATTCTGATCATGAGCCATTGTGGATAGAGGTGTTTCTCCCAAGAAACTTAGAAATTAGATTAATTTCATGAATTATCATGGTTTCTAGATTTTTGGAACCAGGATTGGTTAAGGGTAGATTCAGCTAGCAGAAACAGAAAAGTCACAGCTAAGAAGAACTTCCATGGGAAGTGGCTTAATCCCTGTTCATGAACACTAGGTTCCCTGGATAACTAGGTCAGTGGGGGAGATCCTGGCTCTGTCAATCAATGCTGGGTAGGAGGCCAAGTTTGCAAGAGGTTCGAACCCCTGATGGAGACAAAGATTTGTGAGATGGTTGATTACTGTTTACAAATAAAGAAGCATAACTGAGCAAAATGAGACCAAACATTATGTAATCTAAGGCCAGACTGTCACCTCAGATGAGCTGTGTGTGGCCTGCTGTGGTGTTTAAAATTATTAATGTAAAACTGATCCTCTGTGTCAACTTCAGAATTCTTGGGCACTTCCTACTTGTTTATTTTGTATACTAAGCGCATAATAACAGGCCGCAACTCATTCACCATGGTGATGTAAGGAAAGGGTCTGGTAGTGGGATTGTGTTATTCTAGGATGAAGAACTCAAGGAGAAGCTTTGGCACCTGTTCCAAGTGTGCCTGCCATGTCATCTTTATCACACTCACCTGGAAGGTGGTAATGATGGACAGAAGTCTGGGATTTGAGTACTCTTCTCTCTCTGAGAGTAAGTCCCTGATAATAATTATTCAACAAGCTCAAGTGTGCTACACAAATGCTCTGTGTCCATACATAAGGGAGAATAATCCAGATTCTCCAGTTATGAAATGTATGTATCCATGATGAGAAAAATTCAAGCAGGATACTGAAAGTGACCAAATTAGAGCTCAGTTAATGTTATAGTTCAGTCTACAACCTGTCCTAAAAATTCTTGATTATGGGGCTGGAAAGTTGGCTCAGCAGTTAAGAGCATCGACTACTGCTCTTGCAGAGGACTCAGGTTCAATTCCCAGCACCCACATAGTGGCTAACAACAATCTACAACTCCAGTTTCAGGTGATCTGACACCTTCTTTTGATCTCTGCAGGCATTTCACAACATGGGTGAATTTACATACATGCAGGCAATATACTCATACACATAAAATAAAACAAATAAATGAAAATAAATAAATATTTTTAAAATTTCTTTTAATTTTTTTTGGTCTTTTTGAGAGGGTCTCCCTGTGGCCCCAAACTGTCCTGGAACTCACTATGTAGACCAGACTGGCCTCGAACTCACAAAGATCCCACTGCCGCTGTCTCCTGAGTTCTGAGATTAAAGGTGCGTACCGCCAGGCCTGGCTTAAATTTCTTTATTATTTGAAACTTAAACAATAGTTCTTTCATAATTAATATGCTATTAACAAATGCAGCAAAATTTATCCAGAAAGGATGAGCTTGCTTATAGTTAGAAAGGTTTTCGTCATGACAGATAGTGTTATGTGCTCAGTGAAAATGTGGATTTCATATTCCCAGTGTTATTAGATAGACAAAGGATAGATATAGACAGTGTTATCAGTATTATGCATGTATGCTTCTCTGTGTATGAATATGTGTGTGTTGATGCACAAAAATGCAAAACTTTATTTAATTTTATTTTCTTTTGAGACAGGGTCTCCCTATAGCACCAAGTGGCCTGGAATTTGCTATGTACCCCAGGTTGGCCTCAGTCTCACAGAGATCCTCCTGCCTCTACCTCTTGAATGCCAGGATTAAAGGTATGTGCCTCTACCTGGGCTGAAACTTTATTTTTAAAAATTTCATTTTTTTTTTTTTTGTCTTTTTGAGACAAGGTCTCCCTGGAGCCTCAGGCTGTCCTGGAACTCACTCTGTAGACCAAGCTGGCCTTGAACTCACAAAGATCTGCCTGCCTCTGCCTCCCGAGTGCTAGGATTAAAGGCGTGCACCACCACGCCTGGCTAATAATTTCATTTTCTTTCTCTTACCTGAGTCCCACTCTTCTTTCTATCTTTTTATCTTTCTTTTCTTTTGTGTGTTTTGGTTTTGAAACAGGATCCTGCCATGTGGCCAGGCTGGCCTTGCACATGCTGCCTGCCTCCTGAGTGCTGAGATTACAGGTGTGCACATAAGCATTCATCTTCACTTCATAAGTGTTTTTTCATAAATCAGTATTGCATTGTTTTGTGTGAGCTTGTATTTTAAATTGGTAGAAACATTACTGTAGAGATCCAAACCTAACACTATGATTAAAACTTATGGTAATTTTCTTTTACACCTGTCTTCTTCTTGGCTTAAAATTTATTTTTTATTCTTTTATTTAATTTTTTTTTTGTCTTTTTGAGACAGGGTCTCCCTGTAGCCCCAGCTGTCCTGGAACTCACTNTTTGGTCTTTTTGAGAGGGTCTCCCTGTGGCCCCAAACTGTCCTGGAACTCACTATGTAGACCAGACTGGCCTCGAACTCACAAAGATCCCACTGCCGCTGTCTCCTGAGTTCTGAGATTAAAGGTGCGTACCGCCAGGCCTGGCTTAAATTTCTTTATTATTTGAAACTTAAACAATAGTTCTTTCATAATTAATATGCTATTAACAAATGCAGCAAAATTTATCCAGAAAGGATGAGCTTGCTTATAGTTAGAAAGGTTTTCGTCATGACAGATAGTGTTATGTGCTCAGTGAAAATGTGGATTTCATATTCCCAGTGTTATTAGATAGACAAAGGATAGATATAGACAGTGTTATCAGTATTATGCATGTATGCTTCTCTGTGTATGAATATGTGTGTGTTGATGCACAAAAATGCAAAACTTTATTTAATTTTATTTTCTTTTGAGACAGGGTCTCCCTATAGCACCAAGTGGCCTGGAATTTGCTATGTACCCCAGGTTGGCCTCAGTCTCACAGAGATCCTCCTGCCTCTACCTCTTGAATGCCAGGATTAAAGGTATGTGCCTCTACCTGGGCTGAAACTTTATTTTTAAAAATTTCATTTTTTTTTTTTTTGTCTTTTTGAGACAAGGTCTCCCTGGAGCCTCAGGCTGTCCTGGAACTCACTCTGTAGACCAAGCTGGCCTTGAACTCACAAAGATCTGCCTGCCTCTGCCTCCCGAGTGCTAGGATTAAAGGCGTGCACCACCACGCCTGGCTAATAATTTCATTTTCTTTCTCTTACCTGAGTCCCACTCTTCTTTCTATCTTTTTATCTTTCTTTTCTTTTGTGTGTTTTGGTTTTGAAACAGGATCCTGCCATGTGGCCAGGCTGGCCTTGCACATGCTGCCTGCCTCCTGAGTGCTGAGATTACAGGTGTGCACATAAGCATTCATCTTCACTTCATAAGTGTTTTTTCATAAATCAGTATTGCATTGTTTTGTGTGAGCTTGTATTTTAAATTGGTAGAAACATTACTGTAGAGATCCAAACCTAACACTATGATTAAAACTTATGGTAATTTTCTTTTACACCTGTCTTCTTCTTGACTTAAAATTTATTTTTTATTCTTTTATTTAATTTTTTTTTTTTGTCTTTTTGAGACAGGGTCTCCCTGTAGCCCCAGCTGTCCTGGAACTCACTCTGTAGACCAGGCTGGCCTTGAACTCACAAAGATCTGCCTGCCTCTGCCTCCCAAGTGCTAGGATTAAAGGCTTGCACCACCATGGCTGGCCTATTTTTTATTCTTTTAATTAGCACATAAAGTATTAGTTGCCATAATGGAATTTCAAACAGTATATTTTAGTAGATTCTTTTCCTCCTTCCTCTTCCCACTCCTTTGGCCTCCTTCCTCTTCTTCTTTCCTCTTCCTAACCTTTTACTCTGCCTGGACCCTGTTTCCTCCTCTTTTTTAATTATTTTTTATTTTTATGTATATGAGCATGTTACCTGCATGTATGTAAGTGCACCTGTGTCATGCAATGCCTGAGGAGGTCAGAAGAGTGCACCAGATCCCTGGAACTGGAGTTATGGACAACTATTTGCTATGTGAGTGCTGGGACTCGAACCCAGGTCCTCTGCAAGAGCAACCGGTGCTCTCAACCACTGAGGCATCCCTCCAGCCAGACTCTTTCCTCCTCTTCTAACTGCTGCCTGGGATTCTCCCTGTAAGCACCCAATCCCTTCACTGACTCCTTCTGGGTCAGTAGGTCTCAACTGCCTCTGACTCCCCCTTGTTAATAACAGTGCTTCTGATGGTCACGCCATCAGAAACGAGATGCAAGAAATGTAAGCAGTGCCTCTCAGTGCAAAGCTTCAAGCCCCTCTGGGTTTCTGTCCTTTTTCATAGAAGCCACTCATTGCTTTTTAAGGCAGCTTCAGAATCGGAACTACAAACCCCTTCAGCACATCTCCACAGTGTACACAGTGGAGGATGATTCTGCTTTGTGTGGCAAGGCACATTAAACAATATCTAGAGAGATTTTATTTTATTTTATTTTATTTTATTTTATTTTTTTGATGATCATGACTGTGGAGACTGTACCTGACAAGCAGCCTGCACTGTAGGGGCAGCACCCATAGCAGGCAGCTATTTAGTGTAACGTCTTATAAAATGGAAATAACATTGCTTTGGTTTCTAAAGTCATGGTTCTCTTGGAGTGGTCTGAGGTGAAATGATAATGTAGGAAATATTTGCACAACTTTATTAGCAACCATTTTACTCTCCTTTTCTGGATGTCTTTCTTAGATTTTATATTGTAGTGTGACTATGTGGGGTTACTTTTGGCACATGACATTATTTAATTTCAAAGTTAATAGCTTCATTACAATTCCTTATCAGAGACCAGGAATAGCTTCATTACAATTCCTTATCAGAGACCAGGGTGGAGCACAGTAGTAGGTTGAGTAAATTCTGCTTTTCTTTGACAAACACTCACTTGTGAACATCAATTCCCCAACTATATGATAGATCTCCAGGGAAAATGATAGTTTATAATTACTTTTGGTCTTACACAGCCATAGATAATGGGCACAAACTTGATGTCACTTATCAAATGACTACAAATGTGAGTGACTGCTTGATTCCTCTCTCATTGTAAGCCCTGGGAGAGTGAAAGTGTCCAGTTCTTATCATCATTATATTTTTATACATAGCACAAGGCACATAAGTCTAAATCAGGATTTTGGGGGGAAATGATATGCCCTAGAAGCCACTTTAGGCCCCACCCCAGAAGCACACATACAGAGAGATGAGAGAATAGGCTTCAGAGACAGAAGATCTTAATGACAAGCAACATTCACTGAGCATAGTCTTCTTGCCTGCTGCTGATACAACTTCTTTGGGCCTGGCTAATGTGGGGTGATTTGTAATGGGCTGGCATCCTTGGTGCCGATTGACTGAAACACACAGGAAAGGAAGCTGAACTTTCTAGAAGTTCCACTGGAGGCAAACTTGATTCTTTTATTTACCATGTCTATGAATCTCTTCTTCCTTTTGAGGCCTAGTTCTCTTATGGATAAGAAAGACGTTTTCCATATTGATTTTGAAAAGGAAACAAGATAAAGTATGATGTTCAGGGGATCTAGAGAGCAAAGAACACAGCGAGTCCAGTTGTTTGGGCCTGAGACTTGGAATTTTGCCAGTTATCTACCATCAACTAGCTGTGTCTACTTTAGCGAGATTTCAGTAACTGCTGACACAGTAGATTGTACTTTCACACAACCTGTCAGTATTTCTGATTGATTTTTTGTTGCCTAGTCGAGATCGACAAATGTTTTCATTTGTTTTGAAATTTATTAGTACCAGGTGCCAAGGCAGTGAGAATAGAACTCCATGTCTGAGGCAGCATTTTGAATGCACCCCATGCTGGCCCAAGGAAGCGGGTTCCCAAAGCTTCCCCTATGCATCACACTAGTAAAGACTGACTAAAGTATTTATTTTGTTTCTGAGAAAATCTTACTTCATTATTTCTAAAGCAACTTTTGGACCTTGGTAAGGCCATTTATTCTTTTTATGCCAGTTTTATAATTTGTTTTTCTGAGATTTTTTCTTTTTTTTCATTTTTTGACAATAAGTAATAATTTATGAGTACAAGCATACCTCATGTAAAACCAATATGCAAGCAGTTTTGCGCCCCAAAATCCACACAGCCCAAGGGTCCACCCATCCAGCTGGGGGGGGGCTTTATGTTCAACCAAGTTGATCAAATAAATGGTCCAGTATATATTGTTGTAGCTTCACTATTCACCCCAATCGCAGCCCTTCAATTCTACCAATTGCCCCCTTTTCTGAAGATTGTTCCCTAGGGCTTAGAAAAGGGGCACAGGTGTATGAGAAACAAAACAGTCTAATTTCTCTAGAGCTGTTGTTTTGGACTCCGGTCAAATTTCTGGCTGTTTTCCTTTCATGGGCTGGACAGTTTGTCCAGGAATAACCTTTCAAAAATCCTACTAATGAAGCACAATTCAATTAGATATATAGGTATTTAAGCTACACTAATTGTTGTGGTTAGGTTAACTTTGGCTATAGACACAGATGTTGGATGATATGCTAATCCATGACCTATATAGCTTTTCTGTAAAAGAAAACAAGGTCTTATTGTGGCTTAATATTTCTCCTAACCATGAGAGCGAATAATTAAGCTTTGTGGCATCAGCTGTGAATTATTCCTCCAAGGAAAGAGCTAATAGCCAATTAGATTTGGGACTATACAGACATGTGGCGGCCATTGCTGCACAGTATTTTTCCAGGCAGGTGATGTGTTAGATGGTTGCTGATGGAGGAGTCTTGACTCAAGGAGACCTATATTTACTTTATTGTTTTAGTGGCCTTTAGAGAGAAAAACAACCTCTCTCTCTCTCTCGCTCCAGTAGACCAACTCTACACTATAGTCGTGAACTCAGTGTCTCATCTCTCTTATCCCATGCATCTCCCATCTCTAGCGTGCTATACAGACCAAAAACTCTGCAAGGCAGGTTCGTACTAAGGTCGCACCTATACCATACATCTCTTGTCTGAGGCTAATCCGGCCCGAGGCCTTGTCTAAACACGGACCTAAGAAGCCTGTACTGTAATTTTATGTGAGGCTGCGGCTAGTCAATTGGCAGAGATCATCGCGCTGCCAAGAACATAACGATCATCCTTCGAATAGGCGACATAATTCCAATGGCGCTGATCACTCAGACTACTCTCTTGTATATTACTCATATTTACAGTTCTATTATACATTGCACTTACAGTGCCTCTATAAGGAGAACTAATTAAATATTATTACTCATATAGGTTTCTGAATTAGAGAAGTGAATACACTAGTTTAACGACGAGATAATCCTCATGACACACGTAAATTAGATGTCAGGTTAAAGGAAGGCAAGATTCTCTATTCACGCCAATATAATCATCGATCCCAGAAGAAATACCATCACCCCTAATTACAAGTGTGGCTCCCCAACTATAAGGCAAGTAATACCCGAGAACTGAACCTACAAATCAATACAAACCAAAGTACATACATATTCAACAATCACTTGATACTAATGAAGGAAGGAGTGTACCGTAACCTGCTCACTACAGAATAATTAAGACAAGCTATGGTAAGGCCACTTTGAAAAAGAGTGTGAAGAAATCTTCCGTATAAGAGAACTCAATAATATAGAAACAGAATTGATTACCAAGTAGAATGCACAACAGAAGGAGTTTGACTGCCTAGATAAAGCGTAGAACTGAAGCCTGTTCAATTCCCTCTTCAATAGTTCCATTAACGGCCAGCCTAATAGCTGCCTGAGACACATTCCTGGTAATCCTAATACACAGACATGAACAAAGCCTGATCCTAATTCCTATCTCACGTCACAATTAAGTTGAACGACTCGATATTCCTACAACTGTTGGGATACACCCTACAAAAATACTAAATTTCCAACAAATAAGTATGAGCATTTAAGATAGTTGACCAATTATCGGCAAAGTTTGTTGGTACAAAAAAAAAAGTTTAACATAACGTAGTATCCCCACCTTTAAATCGTAATTATTGAGGCTAATTGTGATGTTTGGAGCCACATGATCTACAACCAATAAGGCGAGTTGAGACGCCTAACATGCATACCTATATGCAGGGCAATCAAGGTGCTAGGATTTCATCAAATTCACCCAAGCAATTATGGGTGACTATATGTCAATAACTTGGGAAGCAAACAATATCCTTTAGTCTAACATTCCATCCAAACAGCGTAACAAACGAGAAAGATGCTACAAAGCATTGATACTGTACATAAAAAAATCTAATCAGAGCGCTTATCCCGTAATTAGTGAGCCACATCCTAAAGATGAACTAGTCCTACATAACACCGGAAATTTACCCACGCTAAAGACACAAATGAAGAACAAGAATCAGAAGGATATATATAATTTGGGTCCAATACATAAACTTGCTAGACATTGCGGAGTTGTTACCCATTATTTCTATTATCACCAAAGCCCTTTTAAAAAGCACAAATAGTGAGATCTTAAACAATCAATTACACCATATTTAACATATTTTGCCATAAGTCCTAGGATTAAAATAGTGCATAACCATGGTAAGCACTGTATACGGATACTGAGGGACATAAAAATTTACTCGATTGAAAGTAGCATATAGTAGTGTAACTCCAACACATACCAGAGAACATTAACTTGCGAGATATAAACCTGTGTACAACCTCATCACCAAACACGCGCCTCACTCGAGAACCCCATTCTCTTGATTGCGACCTAATTTTCAGGTCTCTACGATTTTCTCGATGCCCAGGTCGTGTGTCTATAGCTATGCGTGTTTCTTCTTACTATAGTCATCACCGCCTTTCTCGATCAAGAAAAATATTTCATCAAATTCACCTCGGAAGTGTTATTTTGGGTGCTAGGGTAGTCGCGGACAGATGCAAAGTGACTTTAATCCATTTACATACGATATCTCCGATATCTTACTGAACCCGCGAACAATAGTGGACGTCACATCCAAGTTCTACAATAAATAAGTGAATCCAATATTCTGATACAGTAAGCTAGCCAGATTCCATTAATAACCTTGCAAATTTACGATATCGAACTAAGTTGTCTTCTATACTGACTGCAATAGCAACTTACCACTTGATGCCTACACTGTACCACATTTTCTTCTACACTCATCAATTGAGGGGCATTTGGGTTGGTTCCAGCTTTTTGCTATTGTGAACAGAGCTGCAATAAATATAGCTGTGCATGTTATTTCTGCAGTAAGATGAGTCATACGCAGGAGTGGTATGACTGGTCAAATGGCAAGCTCATTTTGAGTCTTCCAAGTGTTCTCCACACTGCTTTCCATAGTGGGTGTACAAGTTTAACTTCCCACCAGCAGTGGATGAGTGTTCCCCTTTCCCCACAACCTCTCTAGCACTTGATATTCATTTGTTTTCTTTGATCCCTGACAGTCTTATCAGAGTGAGAATAGATCTTTAGAGTGTCTTAATTTGCATTTCCCTAATTATTAGTGACTTAACACAGTTTTAAGATGTTTCTCAGCCATCTCTAATTCCTCCTCTGTGAAGTCTCTATTCAGTTCTTTGCTCCATTCTTTTTGAGAGATTTCATTTTGTTTTCTTTTCTTGTTTTTGAGTAGTTTTATACTGTGGAAATAATGTTTGTCAGATGTATCTGCAGTGAAGTTTCCTCCCACTCTGTGGGTTTTTTCTCTTCCACTTCCTTTATTGTTCTTTTGATGTACAGAAGCCTTTTGAGTTTAATGAGGTCCCATTTTTTAATTGTATGATCTTATTTCTTTGATGCAGCTGCTGTCTGATTTAGGAGATTTCTTTTTCCTACGCCTATGTTTTGCAGCCTGCTGCCAAGTTTTTCTTCTGTCACCTCTAGAGTTTTGGGTTTTCACGTTGAGGTCTTTGATCCATCTGGAATTGACTTTTGTACAGGGCGAGAGGGTAGGGGTTTAATTTCATTCTTCTACAGGTGGTGATCCAGTTTTGCTAACACCACTTTTCTGAAGATGCTGTCTTTCCCTCCATTGTGTCTTCTTGGCCCCCTTGTCAAATATGAGGTAGCTGAAATTGTATGTGCTCAGGTTTGGATCTTCAGATTTTTATTTCTATCGGTCAACTGGTCTGTTTTTGTGCCACAGTACCAAGCTGTTTTTTATGACTATTAGTCCTGTAGTATAGTTTGAAGTCTGGTATAGAGATCCCTCCTGTATTGCTCTTTTCGCTCAGGGTTTGCTTTGGCTAATTCGGAAGGTCTTTTGTTTTTCCAAATGAAATTGAGGATTTTTTTTCCAAGCCTCGTGAAGAAGTCCTTTGGGATTTTGATTGGGATTGTATTAAATCTGTTACATGAGTTTTGGGTGAGAATGGACAATTTTACTTAGTATAATTTTCCCAAATCCATGACATGGTGGTTTTTCCATCTTCTGATGTCTTCCTTTCAATTTCTTCTTCTAGGGGTTTAACAATTTTTTTGTATGAGATTCCTTGGTGTCTTTGGTTCGGATTGTTCCTATAGTCGTTTATTGTTTTTTAGGCTGTTGTGAGTGGGAAGGTCTCCTTGTATCCTTCTTCATACGTTTGCTTGTTGAAAAGCGCTATGTTTTTCTAGATTTATTTGTATTCCTGCCACTTTACTGAAGTTCTTAGTCCTTTCTAGGAGGTTTTCTGGTGGAGTTCTTGCATCCCTTAGATCGACAATCTTAATCATCAGCCAAAAAGGGATAGCTGGACTTCCTCTTTTTCCAATTAGAACTCTTTAATTTCCTTTTCTTGCCTTTTGCCCTAGAGGGTTCAAGCACTATATTGAAAAGGAGTGGTGACCAGGGGCAGCCTTGCTGAGATCCCTACCTTTAAGGGGAAAGCTTCTGTCATTTCCCATTAAGATGATAATTGGCTGTAGGAGTATTCACTGTCATGATTGACATTTGATTACATTGGGATGAATCTCCTTATCCATCCACCTCATTAGGACTATTTAAACATGAAGGGATAGCTGTTTGCAAAGGCTTTCTCCTTGCATTGAGATGATCAGTGTGGTTTTGTCTTTCAGTCTATTTATATGCTTGATTATTTATTGATTTTATTTGTTTAACCATCCCTGCATCTGCCAGTTTTATAATTTGCAAAATGGAAGATATTAGAATTGTGGAGATAAATCTTAAAAAAGAAATGCTTCAGTGTTAAGGACAATTTTTCATGCAGAGGTCTGAGTTGGCTTCCTGGGGTCAGGTCTTCAGCCTTAGCAAACGCCAAGCATATAATAAATTAAGTTATTAGAAATAAATTGGGGCTTGGCATTATTTTTCTCTGTTCTGCATAATTTCTAGAAACACAAAGGTATAGCTAGGCTTCTTTAAAAGATATAGGATATCCTTCTCACCAAAGGAAATTAACAGGCTTCTGAAGAACAGAACAGAAGTTTTAGGCATGACAGAGATGTCCAGAGACCAGTAGAGAAACCTGGCAGGTAGGTGTTCTAAGTGTGGAATTGTTCAACCTACAGTTGTGGCCCCCCAGAGGGGATGTATCAGGGCTTCATCACTCAATGAACCCATGCTGTGATGCAGTGTCTTGGAGGTGGTAGGACCTTGAACGGGACACATGTTTGAGAGGACAGGAGGCTATCATCAGACTCAATAAAACTGTCCCTCATGGAACTTGTTGAAGAGGGACTGAGTTCACAGTATTTGAAAGGGCTTTGTAGGCCTGGTCAGGGAGCAACCTCATCACCGAGAATATTGGTAGATCACTGAATGCCTTATTATTAGCTTTGAAGTCAAAAGTTCTAATGCAATAAAATCAAAGATAAGAAAATAATGAAAATGAATGACATTGCTTGGTTAGCACATTCAGGATTTTAGCTTAATTAGTAAAGGTGAGAAAATAAGACACCTTTTGCACACTGAGACCTATTGAGCAACTTACACATGATTCTAACCTGTCAAATATTGGATGAAACTACTCCCTCAGTAACTCATATATTTCAAAGGCCTTTGCTCATTGTACTAATTACTTTTCTGTTTTTGAGATAAAACATAAAGACCAAGGCAAGTTAGAGCAGATAGAGTTTATTAGGGCTTACCATTCCATGGGGGGGTAGAGAAAGGAGAAAGCAGCAGATGCCACACATCCTAAATCTCTGCAAACTGTGCTACCAACAGATAACCAAATGTTAAAATATTATTTCAATTTTAGTATATGTGCTGCTAAAGTAAGCATGTGACTATTTCTTAAAGTGTATTCTAAGTGTAAATCATTTAAGTATCTTGTTAAAACACAGACTCTGATTCTGTGGGACCTAGTGGATTTACCAGGGGGTTCTGTTCTTATCATGCCATTAGTGGGTCTGAGCTCCCTGACAGTTCAAATCAACCAGAGCTGCTCTTGAAAGATATAATTTACATAAATTTGAATAATTCTAACCGATGTTCATATTGTTTATTGATGCCTAATACCCGGTTTAAAAAAAAGCAGGGGAAAGACAGACATTAAATTTGTAGTGGTGATTCATGTTGGGAGGATGTGGGAGAAAGAGTTGAGGTTATTACTGTGGTGGTTTTGAGTGAACAAAATGATTATTTCCTGATATTGGTGGAATATACAAAGGGAGTTATAATACTAGTTACCATTTTTGTATGTTATAGTAAGACTAACAGGTTTATGTATGTGTATGTCAGAAGTAGTTAATTCAGAGGTCCAAGATAGACTCTGTAAGAAGAAACACCTTAGAAGGTGTTCAACATCCATAATAATCAGGGAACTGCAAATTAAAACCACCTTAAGATTTTATCTTACCCCAGACTGGCTACGACCAAGAGAACAAATGATATCAAGTGCTGGAGAGGATGTGGGGAAAGGGGAATGCTCACTCACTGCTGATGGGATTGCACAGTCATGCAACCCCTATGGAAAGCAGTGTGGAGAACTATTAAAAAATAAAATTAATCCTACCATATGGCCCAGTTATTCCTCTCATTGACATATACCCAAAGGACTCATCCTACTGCAGAGATACTTGTACATCCATATTTGTTGCTACTCTTTTCACAATAGCTAAGAAATAGAAACAACTGAAATGGCCCTCAACTGACCAGTGATAATGAAAATGTGGTACATTGACACAATGAGGTTCTACTCAGCAGTAAGTTTATGTAAATTATATCTTTACTAAGCAATAAAGATGAAATCATGAAATTTATAGGTAAATGGATGGATCTAGAAACCATTTGACTAAATGAAGTTATATAGACTCAGAAAAACAAATGACATATGTTCTCCCTCATTTGTGGATCCTAGCATCAAATCCTTATATGTGATTACATATCCTGATGTAACTGCAGGAACCAGGAACATGGAAAGAAACCAGGAAGGTAAAAGGAAAGAAGGAGCTTGACAGAGAAGAACAGTAGGAGATAAGTTTTACCAAGGGGGAAATGGGTAAAATGAAGGTATTTAAGTGGGAGGGGGAGAGAGAAGATTATACAAGGAAATATGGGGTTGAGGAGAAGGAGTGGGGGACCATCAGAGACAGGTATTATCAAGGGTGAAATGGAAAAAAATGAGGGTATTTTAACTTGAGAGAAGGGAAGGTTAGACAGGGAGAGAGAGAGAAGAAATAAATAGTTCCATTTGGTGTAGAAAACCAAAGTGAAATGTTTTATTTCAAAAACCTACAAAAATTACATGCACAATTTCTTTATGTGAGTCTATGTGTATAGCTGAAGGCTATATAACATGAAACAGTGCCAAACAGAAGAAACTTCCCTTCAAGTTGCTAGCCAGAGTAGTTCAAGAGATTACCAAAATTACACAGGTTATTGCTAGAGCCGTTGTTTGCCTCCCAGAACTTGAATGTAAGACTATGTTGCTGAAGATAGGACACACTTCAGACACAGGACTTGGAGCAATGGAGCTGTTATTGACCTGTAAGCCTCCTCCCCGATGGCTAACTCTCATATTTTTGGAGAACACTATGCAAGCTGCTAAAGAAGAACATTAATTGATGGTCCACTCCCCCCTCCATAACCATAACAATGACCAGTAAAGCAAACTATATTGGTGTAGTAGTAGTGGCACTTTTATCTTGGGGAGAATCAATGTCTGCCTAATTGAACTTAAAACCTGCTCAATGGGAAGAGACTCATGTGTGGTACTGTAAACATAGCCAAATACACATGGGTAAAGAGGTCATAGACCTTAGAGAAAATCCCAAGGCTGTTACATCCATAGACAAATGTAACCCCTCACTATGTGCTAAATATGGATTCGTGAATTTACAGACAAGTATGCCAGTCACTACTCCTCAAAGAAGCTTCTTTTGCAACATTTGGAGACTATTACAGGGTTCCACAACTGGTCACACTCAGAGGAAGTGTCTGTGAAATGCCAAACCCTAAATGACACATCTACATATAATGCCTATGGAACATAAAGGAAAAGTGGTAGAAAAAATACTGATACATTTCTCAACTCTCATTAATGAATTTCCCTCATGTGATAGACAGCTGTGAACACAAAGGGCCACAAATAGCCAAAACATAGAGAGTAAAAGTCTGCAGGGTTTTGGTCCTTGGATGGGATTCCCATATAAAACTTCATCCAGCCAGGGATCAGGGACCATTGTGGAAGAGGAGGTGGAAAGATTGTAAGAGCCATGGGAGGAGGTACATATGGGACCATAGAGAAATAAAGTCTTCTTTTGCGGTTCTTAGCCTCAGCCTTTAACTGCTGCGCTATCCTTCCAGCCCAAGAGAAATAAAGTCTTACAGGCTCCTTGGACCGTGAACATGGGAACTTACAGCAATGGTGACAGCAGGCACAAGATCCATGCAAACTCTAGCAGACAAAAACTCAGCATGTACAGCAGGCTCCAATCTTAGCTGAAGATCTATTGGGCAGCTCTTTACTGATGGGTGAGGAAAAGGTGATATTCTTTTTTTAACATGCATTTAAATTTAAATTTAGGTATTTCATACTTAATTTAAAAAAATCTTTTACTGAAGTTTTGTGCATCTCATACATCACTTCTCAGTTCAATCCAGACTCATTTCCCCCTCCATGCTCCCCACCCCTCCCAAGTTCATGCAGTCTGCCATACATGTTTCCCTTCCTGAGTCTTTTCAAAGTTTTTCAAAGCAGAAGATTATTTTTTGGGGGGAAGAACTCTACTGCTTCAGTCGGTTCCCTTCCCAGGTCTTTTTGTTGTTGTTGTTGTTCCCTCCAATCCGTATTGTTTCAACCTATGCCTTTATGTATGTCACACATGTACTAAAATCATGTCNCACATTTATCTCCCCCTCCACCCTCCACCTTTCCCAACACAATGTCACCAACCCCCCCGACCCTCTGTTTTGGGATTTTTATGTACTACTCAGCAGTAAGAAAAGATAAAATTAAGAAATTCACAGGTAAATGGATGGAACTAGAGAATGTTACTCTAAGTGAAGTAACACAAAGGCAGAAATCCAGGTGATGTGTATTCTCCCTCATTTGTGGATTGTAGCCCCAATCCCCTTATGTGAGTATATATTGTGGTATAACAGCAGCAGCCAAGAAATGGAAAAGAATACATTGAGGTAAAGGAATAAAATATTTTTGGTCTTTTTGAAACAGAGTCTCCCTTAATCCCAGCTGGCCTGGAACTCACTATGTAGAACAGGTGGGCCTTGAATTTACAGAGATCTGTCTGCCTCTGCCTCCCAAGTGGGGGATTAAAGGTGTGCACCACCATGCCTAGAGGAATAAAATATTTTTAAAAAATGATTAAGTAAATGCAAAGGAAATTCAAAGAGTAAAAGACCAGCCTAAGTAGACTAAACTAATTCTTCTCAGGGAAAATCTAGAAGAGTAGAGAAGAGATTATAATCAAAGACAGACATCACATAATCATCCCAAGATCAAAATCTTGTTTTGTCTGCAAGATGAAGAAATCATCTGCATTCCTGCTTGTTAGGTATAGTCTGTAAGCATGTTTTAGTACACACACACATACACACATACACACTCGCATGCACACACACATAATCATGAAGGGATGCTGTATTTTGTTGAAGGCTTTTATGCATCAATTGAGATGATTGTGTGGTTTTTGTCTTTCAGTCCATTTATGTGTTTATGATATTTACTGATTTTCATATGTTGAACCATCCTTGCATTTCTGGTATGAATCCAACTTGATCATGGTGGATGATCTTTTTGATGTGGGTCTGTATACATTGTACAGGTATTTTGTTGAGGATTTTTGCATCTGAGTTCATTAATGAGATGGGTCTGCAGTTCTCTTTTTTGTTTCCATCCTTGCCTGGTTTTGGTATTAGAGTGATGCTGGCTTCATAGAAGAAATATGGGAGGTTTCCCTCTGCTTGTATCTTTCTGAACAGTTTGAGTAATAATGGTTGCAAGTCCTCTCTAAATATTTTATAGAATTCTGCTGTGAAACCATCTGGGCCTGGCTTTTTTTAGTTGGGAGGTCTCTTATTACATCTTCAATTTCTTCATATATTAGGGTCTGTTTAAGCTGTCAGTCTCTTCTTTGTTTAACTTTGGTGATTCCTTGGATTGCAGATATTCATTAATTTCTCTTAGGTTTTCAAATTTGGTAGAGTATAGGTTTTTGAAGAACTCCCAGATGATTGTCTGGATCTTTTCATTGTCTGTTATGATATTTCCCCTTTCATGATGAATTCTATTGATTTGGAGTTGCTCTTTCTTTCTTTTGGTTAACTGGGCTAGAGTTCTGTCTATCTTGTTCTCTTAAAGAACCAACTTTTGGATTCATTTATTTTTTTTTGTATTGTTTTCTTTGTTTCTATTTCATTGATTTCTGCTCTGATTTTTGTTATTTCTTCCTGTCTGTTGCATTTAGGGTTCATTTGCTGTTGTCTTTCAAGTGTTTTTAGCTGCAGTGTTAGCTCATTTATTTGTGCTCTTTCTATTTTTTTAATGTGGCCACCCAGGGCTATAAACTTCCCTCTTAGTACTGCTTTTAAAGTATCTCATAGGCTTTGTTGTGTTGTGTTGTCATTTTTGTTTAGTTCTAGGAATGCTTTTATTTCTTTCTTTATTTCTTCCTTGACTCATTCATTATTCAGAAGCATGTTGTTTAGTCTCTATGTGTTCTTGTAGATAGTTGGGCTTATCCTGGTGTTCATATTGAGCTTTATTGTACTGTAGTCTGACAGAATGCATGATATTATTTCAATCCTTTTGTATTTGTTGAGATTTTTTCTGGGTCCCAGTATGTGGTTGCTTTTGGAGAAGGTTCCATGTGGTGCTGGGTAGAAAGTATATTCTCTGGTGTTTGAGTGGAATATTCAGTAGATATCTGCGAGGTCCATTTGGAGTAATGTATTGTTCAGTTCAGATGTTGCTCCATTTATTCTTTGTCCAGATTAATTGTTCCTTTGGTAAGGATGTAATGGCCCTCTTTGTCATTTCTGATTAGTTTTACTTTAAGGTTTATTTTGTCTGATATTAGAATGGCAACTCCTGCTTGCTTTTTGTTACCATTTGCTTAGAATATTTTTTTTCTGTCCTTTCGTTTTACAATATTGTATACAGTGGCAAAAATTTTGAAGTTATATCTTTGGTTTATATGTTATGTGAAAACAGAATTATAGCTGTAAGAAATATATTTGCAAAACTCCTGTTAAAACTGAAGGAGAGCAGGTGTTTGGTAAAGGAGAGGCTGAGGGAAAGATCACAGAGGCAAAGCCATGTGTGTTTGGCTATGATTACAGTACCACACATGAGGTCCTTACCATTGAATAGGTTATTTATTTATTTATTTTGGTCTTTTTGAGACAGGGCCTCCCTGTAGCCCCAGCTGTCCTAGAACTCATTCTGTAGACCAGGCTGGCCTTGAACTCACAAAGATCCACGTGCCTTTGCCTCCGGAGTGCTAGGATTCAAGGCGTGTGCCACTACGCCCAGCTGAACAGGTTTTAAGTCCAATTAGATAGCTGTTGATTATTCTCAAGATAAAAGTGCAACTACTGCACCAGCTGAGACAGTTTACTGTGCTGGTCATTGTTGTGGCAATTAGGTTTTTCTTTATTACTTAAAATTGTTTTTTTTAATTTTTGTATGTGTATGAATGACTGTCTGCATGTAGGGTTGTGCACCCATTTTGTGCAATGCTGCGGAGGTCAGAAGAGGGTCTTGGATTGCCCTGGAACTGGAGTTCTCCTGGAATTGGAGTTATAGATGGTTCTCAGCCACCATGTGGGTGCTGGGGATCCAACCCGGGTCCTCTGCAAGAGCAGTTGGTGCTCTTAACCACTAGGCTATCTCTTCAGCCCCATTGTGGCAATTAGGTTTTACAGCTAGGTTTGACCATGATTGATTTTTTTGTTCCTTTAGCAGCTTGCATATTATATTCTAATACTTATGAGTGTTAGTCTTTAGGGATGTGGCTTCCAGGTCAGTTCCAGCTCCTTTATGCCAAGTCCCATGTCCAAATTACATCTTGTATTCAACAATAGGGTCCTACCTTTGGGTTCTGTCAGACAATCAAGGGCTCTCTTGAACTACCCCAACCAACAACTCAAAAGGAGGTTTCTCCTGTCTGGTTTCTCCTGTATTTCTTATTATACAGCCTTCAGTTATGCACATGCACTCATATACATATATTGTATGTTTCCTTTTCAGTAGGCTTTTGAACCAAAACAAATTTCCTTCTGGTTTTCCACACTACCTAAGCATTATTTATCTTACCTCTCTCTCCTCAAGTATA
>VZQC01006933.1:0-10600 GCA_009823505.1 Rhizomys pruinosus
GATACCAGTCACCAAGGTGCCAACCCCAGCTTTAAAACCTAATGACCACAACAACCACTGGCACAATAAACTATAGAGATGTAATAGTGACACGTTTATCTTGGAAGTAATCAACAGCTATCTAACTGGACTTAAGGCTTTCTTAATGGGAGGGAACTCATAGGTGGCACTGTAAACATAGTCCAAAACACATGAATGGATAGGGTATACATCTTAGAGAAAACCTTACCTTTGTCATATCCACAGACAAATATAATTCCCTCTTATTTGCTCAATATTGATTGTTTAATTTACAGACAAATACACCGTTCACCACTCACCAAAGAAGCTTCTTTTTGCAATAGTGGAAACTGCTATAGAATTGTTATTGTTAACAATGGTAGACGTATTCCTTATATGTGTATCAAAATGTTTAAAAAATTTAAGACACTGTTCTGGAAAATATGGAATTTTTAGCCATAGCCATTAATTGTCAAGCTGTCACATTACTGATAAGAAGTGGGGATACAAAGTTAGTCTGGCAATTATTCCTTTGGGCCTAGAAAAGAAAAGATTCCATGACTGTATCATTGGTAAATGGTTTGGAACACTGTGTGATCTGCAGACCACATCAAGGGTGTAAAAACACAATCAGGACAGTAAGTTCATAGTTTTGATGAAAATAATAACAAATTCCTCTGGGTAAAATCTTCCTAAAGCACCTTTAACTTTGTCTCAAAGATCTCTCAGAAGAGTTTAGGGTTTCTCAGGGGGAATTCACTGGAGGACTCCCATGAAATCCCAGCTAACCAAAATCACTCTACCCTCCTCCCCACATTTCCCTGGCTTGTTTGGTTTACCCCTCTTCTGACATCCTGTGAACATGCACCAAACACAGAGGCAAACACTTCCATGTGGAGGATGCCAAATGTCTGCCTTGAGGCAGCACTTTACCCTGCTGCCAAAGCAGCTGGCAAAGCCACCCATGGCTGCAGGAGCTTCTGGGGTTAATATCACGGTCGCTATGTGCTCTCACAGTCCCATGGTGCTCTTTGAGTTTTTACTCACTTGTTAATTACAAGCCTTAAAAAGCCAGGCTTGAATATGTAGGGGAATCTGGGGAAGGATGCTGTGAATACATCATTCTAAACCTAGAATCCTTTCTCTCTTATGATGATATTTGAACCAAATTATTGAAGCATTTCCATTTGTAATTTCTCTTCCTTTCCTAGTATGTCAAAGTGAAATCTTGGTTCTTAGTTTTGTTGAGTAAGCTAAGAATTAAACTTAAAGTATATATTTGTGCCAGAAGTTTGGTGATGTTTTATTTTCATCATCACTTGATAGTAATTGTACTTAAATGTACTATGGTAATTCTTATTTGTTTTATCAAATATTTAGAATTATTGCTGTGTATGGTGACACATTCCTTTAATCCCTGCACTTGGGAGGCAGAGGAGGGCAAATTTCTATGAGATTGAGGCTGCCCTGGTCTACATATCGAGCTCCAGACCAGCTGTGGCTACAAAACAAATTATTTAGCTTGTTACTACAGTTTTGGCATTCCCAACATATTTTTTTAATAAATTAACTTCTAAATAAGCTCAGCTGTTATCAAAGAATATATTTGCTCAGTTTAGTTTTCCATGTGTATTAGGGGAAAAATGTTTTGAATGAGTTAGGAACAGTATTGGAAATCCACATTTTAGGTTCAGTTCTTGAGTTAAAAGAGTAAATCAATCCACCAAGCTGTTTTATTGAACAAATAACAGAGATAGCTGAAGTATTTCAGTTAAGCTGAATACCTTCAATATCATTAAATAAAAGATAGAAATGTTTTATCAAGCATGTGAATTATAAGCACAAGAGAAATTTAAAATGGAACAAATGTGCCAGTAATGTTAAAAACAGAAAGAATTGGCTAAATTTAGAAAAATAGGTATTAATATTTAAAATATTTGAATACTTTTTGAAAAGTTGAACATTAGCAATCAAACAATTTAAAGTGGCAATATAAAAGAAATATGAAAACTCAACTAATAGTATTCCAATTCAAATGCTTTTTCTTTCAGCATCATAGACAGCATTGGTAAGAAAAATAAAATATGATGTCCACACATTCTGTCCCTCATCTAGCCTTGGATCAAGTCTCACTCCTGCAACTCTGCTTGGATCTCTGAACTAGCTTCCTAACCCAGACTAGATTAATCTTCTAGTATAGTTTGTTAGACCCTCCACTGGCTATCCCCACCCCCACCTTGCCTCTGACCACCTGATCTGTCTGCCACAGACCCACCTATCACTCTGATAAGTTAGATCCTGCCCAGTATCTCATGATTCGCCTGAAGCCTGAGCAGCTCAACTCTTTCTCTGCATTCTGCCCTGCTTCTTGCAATAGGCCCAGGATCACTCCTGATCTCCCCCGCCCCAGATCTCTGGAATAACCTCTTAGTACAGACCCACCCACTGCATCCTGATCCTCTGCACTCAGACCAGTTCAATTCTCCAACTTAGTTTTTTAGACCATCCACAGGCTATCCCCACCTCCACCTTGCCACAGACCTTCTTACTACTCTGAAAATTATACCATATGCCACTCATCAAACAAGCCCCTTATTCCAAATAACAGAGGCTATTACATAGTTCCATAACTGGTCACACACAGAATATATATCTGAGATATGTCCAACCCTAATTGGCATATCTACAGTGGAATTTCTACACCTAATGTTCATGGAACATAGGGAAACATGGGGTAGAGAATACTAGTACATCCCTCAACACTCACCAGTGAACTTTCCCCATACAACAGAGCATGAAGAACACAGAAGGCCATAACTGGAAAAAGTTTTAGAGAATAAGAGACTTCAGAATGTGCTTCCTTGGATAGGACCCTATATTAAATGTAATCCAGGGTGCCATAGTGAGGTCCTGTGTCTGGTCTTGGAAGAAGCCTGCCACTGCTACAGGCAGGTAAAAACTTAGGACATTGACTCACGGGGTGCTGGACAATAGATTTGCTGGTTTGTGGCAGAGGGGCTGGTGGCTGGCGGGTCTAGATTGGAGTCCTAAACCCCGGAAGATTGTGGCTGCCCAGCCCTGTGGCCCCTCCCCCTAGTAGCCAGAAGCAGTCCTGGGTTTGGGTCTGGCTCAGGTGCCATAGTGAGGTTCTGGGTCAGGGCTCTGGAGCAACCCACCACTGCTGCCAGGCAGGTAAAACTTAGGACAATGACCACAGGGTGCTGGACAATTGATTTGCTGGTTTGTGGTAGAGGGTCTCGGGCTTGGTGGGTCTGATTGGAGCCCTAAGTCCTGCAGAGTGTGGTCTGCCGAGCTGGACTCAGGGTGCCCCTCCCCCTAGTAGCCGGAGGAGGTCCTGGGTTTGGGTGGGCTCTGGTGCCATAGTGACGTCCTGTGTCAGGGCTCAGGAGCACCCACAACTGCTCCAGGCAGGTACCGGCGCGCAGGCTAAATCAGGATCCCCCAATCCCACCCCACCCTTGCCAACAACTGGAATTGAGGAGAGAGTATCCAGTGGATTAGGAGAACCTCAGAAACAGGAAAGGAAGAGTGACTTAGACTTCCCAATATACAATACATAAACAAAAGTAAATCCTGAAACCTAGACAACTCAACACATCCCATAAACAGGACGGGGGGGCATCAGAAGGAGGCTACAAAATAAAACAAGCTTTCAGGCTCACAAACCTGAAAAGGCATTTTGAGATTTGAA
Source organism: Rhizomys pruinosus (assembly GCA_009823505.1). Lineage (NCBI taxonomy): Eukaryota > Metazoa > Chordata > Mammalia > Rodentia > Spalacidae > Rhizomys > Rhizomys pruinosus. Next base: position 3,713 of record VZQC01006933.1, read on the forward strand.
TCACAAAAGGAAAACCCACATGCCAGGGACACTGATGAAGGAAAAAACTATGAGAAAGGTGCAGGATAATTTGGCACCAAGCTCTACCAACCCAGTAGGGAAGCTAAAATGGGATCCCCTGAGGCCCCCAGAAACAGACCTTAGAGGAAAAATTGCAGACCCTATGGCAGAGAAATTAAAGAAAATAAAGAAGAAATTCAGAGAACTAAAGAGAGAGAATAAATCCAAAAAGGACGGGACCTAGAGGGAAAATAACAAACTTGAAAAGAACTAAAGGAAGGGATTGAACAAACTCCAGAAAGACTAAGAACTAGAGAGAGAAAAAATCAAAAACCTTAAGGAGGTAAAACACTGAAAAAGGAACCAACCAATGAAGTAGGAGCACCAAGAAGAGATGGAGAAACCAAAAAGGAAATGGATATATTCAAGAAATCACAGGATGAAATGGAAAAAGGAAAATACAACACCATCAAGAAGAAAGAAAGGAAAACCTCAAAGAGATGGTGAAGGCAGAACAAGAATATCAGATCTGGAAGATACACAGAGCAACTAAAAAACTCAAATAAAGAGTTATGAAAAATTTAAAAATACACAAAGTGGAAAAACCAGGAAAGATAGGACACTAGGAAAAGATCAAAACACCACATCATAGGAATAAAGAAAGAAGAATCCAAGACAATCAGACTATTGACCAGATCTTCAACAGAAGTAATAGATGAAAAACTTCCCTAAACTAAAATAGACAAAACCCCTTCAAATAGTGGGAAGCACATAGGACTCAAATAGACAAAGATCAGAAAAGAAACTCCCCAACGCCATATCATAGTCAAAAATGCTAGATGCCGCAAAAGAAAAACAAATTCTGAAGTCCACAAAAGACAAAACAGAGTCAACAGAGATGGCAAAGGGAAACCCATCAGAGATAAAATGACTCTCTAGTCAACATGAAAGAGAAGAGCAGGAGCAAAGGCATGTCCCAGTGTTAAAGGCTATGTGATGCCAACCCAGAAACTTGTAGCGCCCAGCAAAAAATGCTCAACTACAGCGTGAAGGAGAGTGGAAGGAATCTTCCAAGACATAAACAAGATGATAGAAACATGTCCCAGAGAAAAACAAACGTCTTCAGAAAATACTGAAGTAAGTTCAAGATTACAGAGAAGAGAGCAGTATATCCTCAAGCACCTAGGGAAAGAAACTAATAAAATATAACCGTAACATAGGAGTAGAATCAGAAGCTAAAAGTCCAATGGATAATAAGGTGAAAGCAAGACAAATCCATCTTTCAATTAAAACACTAAATAAATGGGCTGAACTTCCCCAATCAAAAGGCATAGACTGGGAGAATGGATAGGAAACAAAACCATCATAGGCTGTCTACAAGAACCCAGCTCAATTTCAAGACAGGCACCAACTTAAGTGGGAAGGGATGAAGAAAATATTCCAAACAAAAAGAAGAGTCCAAAAATAAGCAGTTTTGCTATTCTAATATCGACAAAAGAGACTTTTCAAGCAAAAGAAAATCTAAAGAGGAAAAGAAGGCCATTTACATCTTCATTAAAGGAGCAAATTTGACAATGAAGATCTCACAATCATGGAATATATATGCACCAAGCACTGGCCAACAAAACTTTGTAAAGAAAATTCTTCAGGATTTCAAAGGCTCAGCTTAACCCCAACACACTAAAGTAGAGGACTTCAATACCCCCACTAATTTTTTGAGACAGAGTCACACGGACAAAGGATAAACAAAGGAGACATCTGAACTGAATGATACAATACACCAAATGACCTCACAGACATCTAATTATGAATATTCCTCCCCAAACACTCAAGAATACCTTTTCTACTAAGCACCCCAAGGATATTCTCCAAATAGACCATATACTGGGGCACAGGGAAAACTAAATATATACAAGAAGATTGAAATAATCTTCATGCCTTCTATCAGACCATAGTGCAAAAAAACTGCAATATCAACACCGGGATAACCCTACAAACCTACAAGAACAAACAGGAGACTAAACAAAACTCTCCCTAATGAATGAGTGGGTCAAGAAGGAAGATAAAGAAAGAAATAAAAACATTCTGAAACTGAATGACAATGATAATACAATACAGCAAAATATTTGGAACAAGTTAAAAGCAGTCCCTAAAGAAGTTTATAGCTCTAAGTGCCTCATTAAAAAAATAAAAAGAGCACAAGTGAATGATCTAAACTGCAAGCGAAAAAGTACTTGAGAGACACAACAATGAACCCTAATGCAGCAGACAAAAAAATAACAAAAAGTTAGAGCAATATCAAATGAAAGAAACAAAGAAACCATACAAAAATCAATGAATCCAAATTGGTTCTTTGAGAGAATAACAAAATAGACAGACCTCTAGTCCAGTTATTAACCCAGACAAAGAAAGGAACAACTCCAAAATCAATAGGAGTCTATGATGAAGGGGGAAATAGCACAGACAGACAGTGAAAAGATCCAGACAATCATACTGAATTAACTTAAAACCTGATACTCTACTAAGTTTGAAAACTAGGAAGAAAATGGATAATATCTAAATCCTGGGAATACACCAAAGCTCAATCAGAGAGAGATCGACAGCCTTAATAGACCAATAATATATGAAGAACATTGAAGATGTAATAGCAGCTTCCCAACCAAAAAATGCCCAGGCAGATGGTTTAAGCAGAATTCTATAAAATATTTCAAAAGACTAAAACCATGAATACTATCAGTTGTTTAGAAGGATACAACGGAGGGATTCTCCCAGAGTCACTTCTATGAAGCCAGCATCACCCTATTATTTACCAAACCCAGGACAAAGAATGCAAAACAAAAAGGTAGAACTTAGACCCATTCACTAATGAAAAACACAGATGACAAATTCTAAACGAATAATGGCCAATCGAATCACACAGACCCACATCAAGAAAATCATCAATGATGACAAGTAGGATTTCATACCAGAGATGCAGGATGGATTACAACATATGAACAAGCAATAATATTCATCAAGCATATAAATGGAACTGAAAGACAAAACCATACCATCATCTCAATTGAAGCAGAGAGAGCTTTGAAAAATCCAGCAATCCTTCATGTTTTAAAGTCCTAGAGGGAATGGATTGGAGGGGATCATTCCTTAATGTAATCAAAGCCATATCAGGAACCCACAGCCAATTCATCTCCTAAATGGGGAAATGATTGGAAACTTTCCCCTTAATGGTAGGAACTTGGCAAGGCGCCCATGTCACCACTCCCTTTTCAATATAGTGCTTGAAACCTTGCTAGGGCAATAAGGGCAGAAAAAGGAAATTAAAGGAGTTTCTAATCTGGAAAAGAGGAATGTCGAAAGCTTCGCCTTTTTGCTGAGATATATTGTTGTTTACTTAAGGGATGCGTAGACTCACACAGGAAACGCCTAGAAAATGAGTTAAGAAACTTCAGCAAAGTTGCAGGATACAAAATAAATCTAGAAAAATCAGTAGTCCTTTCTCTACACCAATAAAGCAACTGAAGAGGAAATAAGGGACACTTCCCCACTCATATAGCCTAAAAACAATAAATACCGAGGAACAAACCTAAGCACAAGACACCAAGGATCTCACAATGAAAATTTTAAAACCTTTTAGAAGGAAATCGAAGAAGACACAGAAAGATGGACAAACCTCCCATGCTCATGGGATGGGAAAATAATTGTAAAATGTCCATTCTACCTAAATTGTAATACAGATTTAATGCAATCCCTAACCCAAAAAGTCCCCAAGAGCCTCGTTCAGGTTTGGGGTAAAAAAATCCTCAATTTCATTTGAAAAACAAAAGACTTCAAATAGCCAAAGCACCTATGGGCAAAAAGAGCAATACAGAGGGATCACTCTACCAGACATCAAACTATACTACAGGACTATAGTCCTAAAACGGTTGGTACTGGCACAAAAACAGACCATTGACCAATGGAATAAAACCTGAAGAACCGAACCTGAGCACATACAATGTCAGCTACCCAATATTGGAAAAGGGGTGCAGAAAGACCCAATGGAGGAAAGAGCATTTTTCATCAAATTCAAAAGTTTTTTGGGCAAAACTGGATCACAACCACCTATAGAAGAATGAAATTTAATCCCCTAACTCTCACCCCGTACAAAAGGCCAATTCCCAGATGGAACAAAGAACCTCAAACGTGAAATCCAAAACTCGGAGGTGATAGAAGAGAAACTTGGCAACAAGACGACAATGACAGGGGGTTAGGAAAAAGACTTCCTAAATCAGCAGCACCTGCAGAAGAATTAAGATGGACAATTGGACAAATGGGACTTCATTAAACGTCAAAAACTTCCTGTACATCAAAGGAAGCAATAAAGGAAGGTGAAGAGAAAACCAGACAGAATGGAGGGAAACCGTTCAAGCAGATATATCGACAAGCATTAAATTTTCCAGAGTATACAAGCTAATCAAAAAACAAAGAAGAAGGAAAACAAGGAATCACTCAAAAGATGGAGCAAAGATCTTGAATAGAGACTTCACAGAGGAGGATTAAAGATGGTTAATGCACAAAGCTATTAGATATATAGCTTTAAACCGTACTACTTGTTATGGTAGGTTACCTTTGGTATAGACGCAGATATTGAGATAGATGTAATCCATGAATACATTTTTTTTTGTAAAATATGAACAGGGTCTTACTGTGGCTGATAACCTCCTCCTAACCATTTAAGGATGTAAGCTTGTGCCATCCGCCATGGGTTATTCCCTCCCAATTCGAGTGTGATTCTCCTATACATATGTGCCTCTGCTGCACATATTTCCTGGAGGTGAGGTGTAGCTGGTGCTTGGACAGAGGGAGTCTTTGCTTGAGGCAAGGAGATCTATATTTGGTTTATTGGTTCAGGGGCCTTGGGTAACACTCTCTGACATTCAAGAGACCATCTGTACCACATTTGCATTTGTGGTCTCAATACATCTTTTTCATGTTTACATCAGGTCTTCGACAGCAGGGCCTTATTGCCTCTCTTCGTGCATGTATCCCAGTTTGGATGTGAAGGAGCCGTTACTTTTTGTGGGGGCTTGGCTCCCCTGGCCAGATCTCCTTGGTAGAATAATCCATTGCTGATTGTCGAGACCTCCTGTATTAATATGTTTTGCTAAAATGAATAGCTTTAGGAGACGTTAGTATTATATCTGGTCTGAATAGAGAATAATCCGTTTCACAGTTCCTAGGTCTATTAGTTCAATTAAGGAATGCAGTTTTACCAGTTTTATAAGAGATTACCTTCTATAACAGTTGGCTCCATTTACAGTGGAGAACGACCTATCATCATCATATTTCTCTTGTTCTATGGGGGGAGGAGGTAAGGACGTTTTCTCGTATTCAAAACTTGTGGCACCTAGAAGGTTAGTTTTGTTAGGACTCATTAAAAAATAGTTGTTACAAGTAAGATCCACAGGGGGGTTGATTTTTGAGCATTGGGATTCTTTCTTTTAATGTTCAGACAGGCCAACTTTCTGCTGGCACTTCTGGATACATCCTAATGAATGCAAAAGCTGATTCTTTTTTTTTTTTTTTATCAGCCGAAGTTTGGTGGGCGAATTTTGACTGTTCAAACATACAAATCCTTTCCCATCGTTAGTTTTAAGATTTGAATTGGCAAGGTTTTTGACAAAAAGGTTCATATCTATCTGTATCCCCTGTTTTTATTTTAGGCTTTTGTTTTTTTACCCATGAGTCTCAAAAACGCAGGTGGAGGAGAGCATACCGATAGGGTGGAATCAAGTCACAGATTTCATCAAATTCACCCATGAGTTTTGTGTTACTGTATGTGATTAACTGGGAAGCAAACTTAATTTCTTACGTAAATCATCCTATAGGTAAAAAGAGAATGCTACAAGGTGAACTGTACAACAGAGAAAAATCATATCAACATTTCTATTTGCCAATACCAAAGTTATTGTTACAAATTTTCAGTAAACAAACTGTGGGACAACGCACTTTATATTCCCAAACAATTAACTCAGTTTTCATTGCCGTTGTTCTTAGAGCCTTTCACTAAGGTGTTTAATATACACATATTTCTTTTACTAAGTCCTAAAAGGCCATTGCAACTTGTAGACAAAGTCTGGGCAAAATTGGATGTTTGTTGAACTCATGTCAATAAATATGCATTAATCGAAATACAACATGTGTCCCTCCTGCCCCTCCCACCCTTCTGATTCACCATTTCAGTCAGTTTTATGATGCAGTCTTTCTGTTGTTACTTTTCATGTGCATCCTCTCCACAAAAAAATAGTTATTACTGGGTATGGCCACTAGTATCCAAACATAAGAGGGATCCCCATTGTCGTGTATTTTTCTGGGACTTGTACTTCACTACATCAATGTCTTTCTAGCTCCACATTTACCTGCAAAGTCATGATGTTGTCTTCTTTAACGCTGCATAGAATTCCATTGTGTACAAGTACCACATCTTCTCTATCCACCGTCAGTGAGTCGGAATGTGAGGTTGATTCCAAGCTTTTGCTGATTGTGAACAGAGCTGCAAAATAAAATATAGCTGTGCATGTATTTTGCCAGTAGTGCAGTCTGGGGATGTATCCAGAGTGGTAGTATAGCTGGGCCAAAATGGCAGGCTCATTTTGAGTTGTCTAACAGGGGTTCTCCCAGAACTGCTTTCCATAGTGGCTGACAAGATTTACATTCACCATCATGCTACTATCGTGGATGAGTGTTCCCCCCTTTCCCCACAAACCTGACCTTTCAGCACTTTAGTATCATTTTTTTTCTTGCATACTAGCCAGTCTTCATTGAGTAAGATGGTATACTTAAGATGGTTTTAATTTGCCATTTCCTTAATTATTAGTGATGTTGAAACCTTCTTAAGATGTTTCTTAC
>VZQC01006936.1:0-21966 GCA_009823505.1 Rhizomys pruinosus
CAGTGGTGTATGCCTTTTTTAATCCTAGCACCTGGGAGGGCAGAGGCAGATCTTTGTGAGCTCGAAGGGCCAAGCCTGGCTCTACCAGAAGAGTTCCAGGCCAGGCTCGGGGCGCTACGTGGAGACCCTGTCTAGGACAAAGACCAAAAAAAAAAAAAAAAAAAGAAAAAAAAAACAAAAAAAAAATTCCAATATGGACAACGTGAAAATTTTAAAACATAGCCTGACTTGTAAAATCCTTCTTTAAAAAATTAAAGGTAAAGACACTATTCTACAAGATGAAAATTGAAAACTGGTATTCTGAAGGAGAGATATCTATTCAACTGTGATTGTGTATATTTTCATCTGCATTGTCTCCGGTCCGAGTGCTTTTTTTAAGATGGCATGGGTATCTCCCCCAAATTAACGAACTGGGCGAAGGCCATGGAGTGGGCCCCAGTGAGAGATGGCTCGTGCAGTCATGAGCCTTTCAAATGACGAGCACCGACTGCCGCTTGCAGCAAGGCGTACCGCCCGAGCACGGGCGCAGGGCCCGGACCGACCAAGCTCGCCAAATCAAGCCCGGACCCAACACCCACTATCGCCGGGGCAGGCGGGCACTGAGGAGAACCGTCGATTGACTCCGAGTCCATAGGCGAATTGTGGTTATATTGTCCCTCTTCTGAGAACCTCCACAGCATTGCACGGGACAGATGCACCAACCTACAAACAGACAATACCATTTATACACAGGGCTCCAAAAGAATAAAATGAAAAAAAATATAAAAAAAATATCCGGGCACAGTATTAATATGAAAAGCACAAACAGATAAGAATTGCATATACAATACATGGTTGTACACAACGTCCAGTTTGAAATGTGTTGATTCAAGGATTAATGCTATGGTCTGACAGTCAGTATGATGGAGAAATGTTATTCCAGATGTTTTACTTCAACCATGTTACATTACCTATTTTGGATGGTAAAGCTCATAGTCCTTTGCATTTAATATATATACATTATATAAAACAATTCACATGGTAAATAAAATAAAACATGACAAGAAAATTATAAAGTTGAAATGCAGAACACATACTATTTTTTTATTCTAGTGAAAGAAGTGAAAGAAAATATTTCAGGACACCATGCCCGTGTCCCTGACCTAGGGGTAGAAGCTATTCCAGGCTTTAAACTGCTCCTGTCATGTCTGAGTTAAAAGGTCTATATTTTATCACAATATTTACAACCTCAGTTGATTTATTGCTTAGCACATATTTGTAGCTTCAAACACACACGAATATGCTGAAAATCTTATTTGAACATAGATTTGTTCTCTCTATCGATTTATTACTTCTCTCTCTCTTCTTGTTCTCTTACTTCTAATTTTCTTTCCTTGGAAAAAGTTCAGACAATTTTGTCTCTCTCTCTGTCCCCCTCTCAGGTCTTACTGGGTAAATTCGAAAGATCTCAATGAAATTGAACACGTGGACAACTTGGACACTTTTTGGGAGAGCCTGGGTATCCCAAGTAGCCGCCTGGCCCAGGGGACGGATCAGTGTAATTGCGTAGTTGACTATCGGGCCAGAAGCCCTAGTAAATGGACGAATGAGACTTTCTCTTCTTTATGAGACAAAAGATTAAAATTGCACTTGTGCACGACGGCTGGCTGGGAGAGATTGGCCACCAAGACGGCACAGTGGCAAAGGATTATAAGGGTAAGTGGAGAACTCCCGGCGGAAGTCAACCGCGTTCTCCCAGCCAGGAGGACCCAGTTCTTCGATACTCCACGCTCACAGCACCACATGGCGGCTACCCTGAGAACCGTCTTGAAACTCCAATTCCGGAGGAACTCTGGCTCCAGGGGAATCCCGGACACCCTCTTCTGACCTCGTAGGCATTGCACAACACGGCAAGCTCGGTTGCCCAGACTTGCATGCAGACAAGTACATCGTAACTAGATTAGAGAAATAAAATATAAATTAATAAAAAAATTTAAAAGAAAATAAAATTGACTTGGAGAGGTACTGGAAAGGTGGCTCAGAGATTAAGAATACTGGAGCGCTCTCCGCAGCTGCTCATTATCCGAGGACCTAAGAACGTATTGTTCCCAGCACTCACATGACTACAACCATCTTGTAACTCCAAGTCCACGGGATGCATTGCTCTTATCGCATCTGTGATGTGTCATATGCATGCACATGCTATCACATAACATATATTTAACCAAAACACACTTGCATGTAAACAGTACATAAGTTACATCAATATAACACTTTTTAAATTTTAATTTTTTAGTAATTTTTACCTGTGTATGTGAGTGTAGCTGTACTGATGATAGGTTGAGTTGCACTCATGTCATTGCAATCCTGCGTGCCCAGGGGTCAGAGAAGTTTATAAGATCCCTGCTGAACTGGAGTTTATAAAAGTGGTTGCTATACGCCACATGTGCCGGGTGCTGGGATAATCAAAACCGGGTCACATCTTGCAAGCGGCGCCTGCAAGAGCAGTCTGTGCTCTTAACCACTGAGCCATATCTCCAACCCCATCAAGCATATGCTTTTAAAATGACACTGAGTTTCAGGCAGGACTTTGCTTATAAATTTTAACAATTTATTTTCTCCAGAAATCCAACAAAACAGATAAAGATACATTTTTAAGGAAGCAAGGTTTAAATATTTCTTGAAAAATCAAGACAAAAAATAACCCACAAATAAAATGTTGATAAAGACAGCTAAATTGTCTGAACTTATTTGAGATCCCAACAAATGTAATTAGAAAAAGAAATTGAGTGCATGAGAAAAGACAAGTAGCAATTTTCTAGAAAGTGCTAGCAACATCTTACTGTTTTGAGGGAAAGAGATCACAGTATATGACGGTCAGTGTGTGTGATGATGTTAGAGTAATTGGTGTTGTTACTTGTATTGGAGCATGCTGAAGAATCCATAGAATTAGAAACACCCATAGGATACAAGTGATAAACACTATTTTCAGAAAGCAATTGTCTCCATGTCAACAAAGAAAAAGCACATTGTGAAATGTATACTGAGAATACCCTGGACCTCTTCAGGGACCGGCCTGTTCTAAAAAACTCTGTAAGGAAAAACTACTGGCGTAGCATCAACTCCACAAAACTCCAGAAGGAAACTTTATTGTAAAAAAAAAAATCATGGCCATACTTAGAAGTATGGTGATAAAAAACGTAAGGAGAAAACGATCCCACAGACCTCATACACTTTACGACCAACTATTTCACAATTAATTAAAATCAATAGTAATAGACTCACTGCTCAAGGAATAGAACCTCACAAACAGTGATAGTGAGGATGAGGGAAGTGTTGAGTGAGCTGGCATGTAAATGAAGCTTATCTCAGTTTTCTAATGCTGCTAATTTAATTTCTGTATTAATTTAAAGATTTGCTTATTATAGTTATGCGTACATGTGTGAGATACAATGTGCTTATGTGTGCCTTGTGTGAGCATAGAGCCTTACAGGTCAGAAGAAGGTGTCAGATTCCCTAGAACTAGAGTTAAAGAAGATTGTGTGTCATCACATATAGGCACAAACAACATAACTCAGGTCCTCTGCAAGAGCAGTACAGGTTCATTGCTGATTATCCAGAGGCACGGAGAGTTTGATTTTACCCTTTATCCACGATGTGGAGGTATAACAAAGATCTTATTGCCCACAATAAATTTGTACAGTCATAATTGCTCTTTAGAACAAATTTAATAGAAGTGAAATTCATGTAAGTGGAGAAGAACATGGTCGATATCAGGGTCTGAAGTCCTGAAGATGGGTAGTATGCTGTGGAAATGACATCACATTCCTGTTAGGAGAAAGACCTTTGAAAATCTATTGGCCAGCATGTAGAGTTAACAATGAAGTAATATACTTCAAAACAAAAGTTTTAATATACTAAATAAAATGTAATTAATCAGCACAACTCAACATATACAGAACTGTTATTTGCATTTAAGACATATCAACCTCTAGAATAAGCTAAATGCATCTTCCAACTCTTACCAGAATTTCCTTATACAGCAGGTGGTGATTAACAAGGAAACCCACAGCAATGTGGCAGCATGCACACGTCCTGTGCAAGCTCAGACCAGACAAAACCCCAGCATAGACATATGGAAGCAGGAAAGAAACCTCAACTCAACTTAGGAAACCTTTAGCAGACAAAATTGCTTTCTTTCCTTTCTTTCTTTCTTTCTTTCTTTCTTTCTTTCTTTCTTTCTTTCTTTCTTTCTTTCTTTCTTTCTTTTGCCAAAAGATGTCATGTTTTCCCCAAGGAAGTACTTGAAGTTTCCTCCTTGACAAACCCAAACAACCATCAATCNAGGAGCTGTGGCCATGCTGGAAGCAGCTCTCCTGCCTTAGAGAGTTTTAAATCTTCGCTGAATTTCCAGTTGCTCTCTGCCTCCTGTCCCTGCTAAAGACAAATGTGCTCCCTGTCTTCTTCAGCTTACTCTTGCCACCATGCCTCTTTGCCATGACGGATGTATTCCCTCTAGATCCTGGAACAAATAAGCTTTTCTTCCTATAAATTCCCTTGGTCATGGCGCTCTATCACAGCAACAGAAAGGTAAATAATGCAGTGAGCACAGTGCCTAGATATCATGGGAACAAAAGTTAAACAAAGGGAAAATATCTCAAGAGCCCAAGGAAATTGCGACCATGGAGCTTGTATAAAAATATATCCATACCAATTTGGCTGAGGGACCTAAGGGATAACTTTGTTCCTTGCCCTCAGAGGTCAACCAAGTCTCAGGGGACTATGCATGGGGGTATCTCTTGAAATGTCCAGCAAATATGAGTCACCAGTCTTCCTGTGCAAGGAGGTCTTGGAGATCCATTAATGGGACTTCAGCCAGTATCCAGCCTATAAAGAGGAAAGTTTGCCCATGCTTCAAAAAGAGAAGACTGGTCTAGCAAGACCTGTGTCCTCCAGTGGGTGGAACTGGTGATTGAAAAGTCAAAAGGAGCCCGGGGCTCCCCCCCCCCAAAATAAAAACCCTGAGTGACCCTTGAGGACCAGATCTTCAACTGACCTTGAGAAAACAAAAACCGTGGTAAATCTGGCCTAACTGTGTGGACTTATGCATCCAAAAGGAAAGTATAACCAGAAATAAATAATCAGTAACATCTGAGAAATTGTACTTCAGGTATAAAACTTGAGAATCCTCCAAACCTTCAATGCCAGGTGGGGACTACTGAGAAATCCAGCTGGTGGACTGAGTAGCTACTGAGATTTCAGCCTCTTCAGAGTGTGGACTGCCATTGTTGGACTACCCAGGCTGTGTTATGGAGGCCAGTGCAGGAAGATCGAGACAGGACACATGCTTGCTGGACCTCATTTGGGTGACCATGGTGGGGAGGGACCCCAGTGTACAGCACAGAGGCAGGATTGATGGTTGTTTGGGTTTGTCAAGGAGGAAACTTCAAGTACTTCCTTGGGGAAAACATGACATCTTTTGGCAAAAGAAAGAAAGAAAGAAAGAAAGAAAGAAAGAAAGAAAGAAAGAAAGAAAGAAAGAAAGAAAGAAAGGAAAGAAAGCAATTTTGTCTGCTAAAGGTTTCCTAAGTTGAGTTGAGGTTTCTTTCCTGCTTCCATATGTCTATGCTGGGGTTTTGTCTGGTCTGAGCTTGCACAGGACGTGTGCATGCTGCCACATTGCTGTGGGTTTCCTTGTTAATCACCACCTGCTGTATAAGGAAATTCTGGTAAGAGTTGGAAGATGCATTTAGCTTATTCTAGAGGTTGATATGTCTTAAATGCAAATAACAGTTCTGTATATGTTGAGTTGTGCTGATTAATTACATTTTATTTAGTATATTAAAACTTTTGTTTTGAAGTATATTACTTCATTGTTAACTCTACATGCTGGCCAATAGATTTTCAAAGGTCTTTCTCCTAACAGGAATGTGATGTCATTTCCACAGCATACTACCCATCTTCAGGACTTCAGACCCTGATATCGACCATGTTCTTCTCCACTTACATGAATTTCACTTCTATTAAATTTGTTCTAAAGAGCAATTATGACTGTACAAATTTATTGTGGGCAATAAGATCTTTGTTATACCTCCACATCGTGGATAAAGGGTAAAATCAAACTCTCCGTGCCTCTGGATAATCAGCAATGAACCTGTACTGCTCTTGCAGAGGACCTGAGTTATGTTGTTTGTGCCTATATGTGATGACACACAATCTTCTTTAACTCTAGTTCTAGGGAATCTGACACCTTCTTCTGACCTGTAAGGCTCTATGCTCACACAAGGCACACATAAGCACATTGTATCTCACACATGTACGCATAACTATAATAAGCAAATCTTTAAATTAATACAGAAATTAAATTAGCAGCATTAGAAAACTGAGATAAGCTTCATTTACATGCCAGCTCACTCAACACTTCCCTCATCCTCACTATCACTGTTTGTGAGGTTCTATTCCTTGAGCAGTGAGTCTATTACTATTGATTTTAATTAATTGTGAAATAGTTGGTCGTAAAGTGTATGAGGTCTGTGGGATCGTTTTCTCCTTACGTTTTTTATCACCATACTTCTAAGTATGGCCATGATTTTTTTTTTTACAATAAAGTTTCCTTCTGGAGTTTTGTGGAGTTGATGCTACGCCAGTAGTTTTTCCTTACAGAGTTTTTTAGAACAGGCCGGTCCCTGAAGAGGTCCAGGGTATTCTCAGTATACATTTCACAATGTGCTTTTTCTTTGTTGACATGGAGACAATTGCTTTCTGAAAATAGTGTTTATCACTTGTATCCTATGGGTGTTTCTAATTCTATGGATTCTTCAGCATGCTCCAATACAAGTAACAACACCAATTACTCTAACATCATCACACACACTGACCGTCATATACTGTGATCTCTTTCCCTCAAAACAGTAAGATGTTGCTAGCACTTTCTAGAAAATTGCTACTTGTCTTTTCTCATGCACTCAATTTCTTTTTCTAATTACATTTGTTGGGATCTCAAATAAGTTCAGACAATTTAGCTGTCTTTATCAACATTTTATTTGTGGGTTATTTTTTGTCTTGATTTTTCAAGAAATATTTAAACCTTGCTTCCTTAAAAATGTATCTTTATCTGTTTTGTTGGATTTCNATAAATAACCCACTCATGTTGTTATTGCTTGCAGGATTCACAGCTGAGTAAGATTCATGCTAAATTTTCTCTTCAGATAGCTTGCACAGGACCTTCCAGCACTGTGAAACTAAACAGAAGAGATGAGGCTTGAAGTCAGCACCAGCTTGATTTCTCCTTGTTTGTTCTACAGTTCATGTTTGTAGTGACTTCAGCAATAAGGTCTTGCTTTGAAGTTCCGATTGTTAGCCAAGAGCAGGGGAGAGGAGAAAGTTTAATATAAGTATGTTCTAAACCAATGCATTACTAAACTGATTTTTAATGACTTATTGTAATATCTACAACTTAATGCATCTCTCAGGTCTAAGCAGAGAAGACTTGTTATACAGCAGATAGTGATTAACATAGATATTCATAGATGCCCAAAGTGCAGAGAGTAAGAAGCTCCAGAATGCTTACCTAGAATAAGAATTCTATATCAAACCTTCAGCCTCTCAAGGATTAGGGGTCATTGAGGAGCAGTGGGTGGAAAGACTTTACGAGCCAGAGGAGGCAGATGACCACAAGGAATAAAGATTTCTGAAGAGCAAGTCAATCAATCATGTGGACTGACAGCAATGGTGACAGCATACACAAGTCCCATGCACACTGCAACCAGTCAAAATCCCAGTCGAGACATGCAGGAGTAGGTAAGAAACCCCAACTCTATCTGGGAAACTACTGAAAAAGATGACTGCTGGAAGGGAAGATTCCATCTTATTTAAGGGTGAGACTCAGTGGGTTCACCAGGCTCCCGTGGATGAATACACACTGAAAGGCCTTTGTGGACACCATCCTGATTCTACAGGCATTTATATATGGTAAGGGGGAGTTTGAAACAGCAATGCAGATCCCCCTGAGATCTAAATATGACCAAATTATATGAAATTCATATAAATAAAAACTAAAAGTGATATGTACATTCATGACTTTAGGTATACCCAATTAATTGCCATTGATCTATATTTTTCTACATATTCAAAAAGAAGATATATTTATGCATCATCTGATCAATGGACACTTTTTCCTTCAAAATTTAGTTACCGACACCACTGCTGAGATTATTACTATTTGACTACAAATAAGGGAGAAAATGCATAATAAATGCCTAAAAAAGAAAACCACAGGGCCCAATATACATGTGTACAGGGCCTTTCAATGAAGCATGGTCAGTAGGTAGGTAGATAGCTAGACAGATAGACAGACAGAGAGAGTGATAGATGATAGATAGATAGATGATTGATAGATATGATAGATAGATGATAGAGGTAGATAATAGGTACAAAGTTAGTGATAGATATATATCGGTTGATATATATAGATAGATGAGAGATAGATATAAAATGTATTAGTTCAAGCTAGCTATTCACGTTTCCAATATTATATATATATATATTTGAAAATATTGTCTCATCTAATTTCTCACTAAAAGTGTAGAAATTTTCACATTTTTTATTTGTAAATTTCTTATTTCATGTATTTTATTATCTTGTGTGTATTTTTGAAATCTCTCTCAATTTTTCTTATAATTGTAAGTGCATTTTGTGGATTCATTTTCTCCCTAAAAACATTATTATATTTAAAATTAATTGATGTTTTTTGTAGGTATTCAGCATACATACAATGTGCTTTTTGATACACTGTACTAGTTAGAACATGTGAAACATTTAGATGTTACTTAGCATAATACTAAAACTGAAATTATGTTTTAATATTAATAAAAAATAAATGTTTAAGTGAAAAATATAAATGAGATAAAACACAAGGAATTAGATCATTAGTATTTACATCACAGGGAAAAAATTAATACACTAACTCATTGTTCAGAATTGAACATTTGTATCACGCCTGAAATTATAGAATGTGATGGGAATAAGAGGTGAGATTTGGGAAGGTAGTTAGTAATGAGATGGGGATCACCTTGCATAGGATCAGTGCCCTTGTAAAAGAAATCTAGGCTGGGGGTGGTAGCCCACTCCTTTAATCCCAGCACTAAGGAGGCAGAGCTAAACAGATCTCTGTGAATTCAAGGCCACCCTGATCTAAATAGCAAGCTCCAGGCTAGCTTGGACTAAAGGGAGCCAACCCTGCCTCAAAAAGCCTAAAAAAGGAAAGAAACTTAGAATACTCCCTGACCTGCCTGTGTCAAATATAGGTTTCAGGAAGAGCTGAGGACAAAGTCTTTAAGAAGATTCTCACCATAACATAGCCTGACATTCTGATCTGAAATACTAGACTCTAAAACTGTGAGGAGGAAATTTATCGTTTGTAAATCACCCTTCCATAGTACTTTGCAATAGCAATCCGAACTAATGAGGAGGCCATGTAAACAATTCCTTCAAATAAGTAAAATATACCTCAGAAAAAACAGGCTAATAATTTGGAAAGTGTGTTCAACGGAGAGGAAAATTATATTTAGTGACTTTGGTCACCCTCAGTAACTGTCAGTGAAAGGAGATAATTGAAAATATATAGTGAATTTGAAAAACACACAGGAGGACTCAAGAGGACCACTTTTCTGAGTTCAATATAACAATATAACATTACTTTTGAAAGCTACAAGAGCTCAGTTTATAATGGTAAAATAAGGTCAAACATTCTTGAAAACATACATTTTCTGATTTCCTGTGCTGCTGCCTGACTCCCAGAATTTCAGAATTTATGCAATGTTGGGAGACAATGAAGGAAAATGGAGGGCTGTGTCCAGGTTGGCCAGCATTCTTACATCAGGAGGGTGATAGGACACACAGAAATTTCTGGAAGATTATAAAGCCAGCCAAAGCTACACTCCTGGGCCTCCAGCTTACAAAAATCTAGAAAATAAATTTCATTTGCTTTTCTGTTTCTCTTTACTTTCTCTGCTTTTCGCTTCTCTGCTTTCTCCGCCCCTCAGATCCAGATGTTTATTATTATATACCCTAAGACTAATACAAGTTATGCCAGCGTAAGCTAATAATGAAAAAAAAAAAAATAGCCCAGCTTCCTCATAAATATTTTTCAGAAAATTCACGCTGCAATCATTCTGGTCATTGTTTGCCTCAGTTTCTCTTTTCCGCAGTCTCTCTCTATACACCTCCTGCTGAGGTAATTTCTAAAGGCTACTACTCTTTGAGTCAGATAGCTAGAATCATGACCTCACTGGATTTAGTTTCACTTTGCCCTACAATCCTCTTTTTAGTTAAAACAGATCATTATTTCTCACAAAGGACTCTTTTCTAGAAAAGGCAAAAGTGTCAGTTCCGTTCCTTGAGGCAGAAGCAGGTATCCTAATTGCTAAAAAGACAAGTCAAGCAGGCCAGAAAAACAAGAATTAATATGATAAAAGGAATTATGTTTTAAAGATTTATTTTTATTTTTATTTATTTCTGTATGTGTATGAATGTACTGTCTGCATGCAGGTTTGTGCACCCGTGTGGTGCAATGCCACGGAGGTCAGAAGAGGGCGTCGGACTTCCCTGGGACTGGAGTCAAAGACGGTTCTCAGCCACCATGTGGGTGCTGGGGATCGAACCCGGGTCCTCTTCAAGAGCAGTCGGCGCTCTTAACTGCTAGGCCAACTGTCCAGCCCAGCAATTGTTTTTTAAAAGAAAGAAAGTTGTAAAAGTTAATTGTTTTAAAAGTTATCTACACAAAATATAACATTTAGCAAATTGCCATCATATTTTTTTTATCTCCTGAACTCCTTAATGATTGTTTTTAAAAATTATTGCAAATGGTAAGATTGTCAAAAGGCTGACATGGTTTACAAAGTGAACCCCAGAGTCGTTAGGCTAGAATTCGGGTTTTCAGTCTCAAAGGAGATTTTAATTGCTATTCAAAGTTACAGATTTCTTTGAGTGTTAGAGCTTAATACTAATCACGGAGGGCATACTGTTCAAAGAGAAGCAGCAATGAGCCAAATGAGAGGCTTGAATAATTACTGTTTCCCGAACACACCTGTCCTCCCACTCTCGGTATGTCTGTTCTAGTACTGAGCCACATAGCTTTCACCGTGTGTTTCTTTTCTCATATGATATGTAAAAAAAGACAATTTTGTCAATGCAGACAGTCTGAGGCATTAATTTTCAAAATTAGCAGAGGATACCAGTGTTATCAAAATTAATGTACAGATGTTTATTTCCTTTGGCATATAAAAATTCTATATTCTATTATTAGTGATATCTTGAGTTTTGGAATATCAGTAGTTATGAAGATTCTGGAAATCAAATATCTCCTAAAACTTTCCTTTCCACCTCTCTACAAATACATTCTTTCA
This sequence comes from Rhizomys pruinosus, assembly GCA_009823505.1. Taxonomy (NCBI): domain Eukaryota; kingdom Metazoa; phylum Chordata; class Mammalia; order Rodentia; family Spalacidae; genus Rhizomys; species Rhizomys pruinosus. The sequence goes on from VZQC01006936.1 coordinate 11,385, forward strand.
TAAGCTTCAAGCGCCTGGAAGTGTTTATTGAGAACAGGGGTAGATTTACATTACTGCAAAAAGAATAGAGCATGGTTGTGCTGGCTAGTGAGGCCACTCAGAGGTTAAAGCTGCTCGCTGCCAAGCTGACAGCCTGAATTTGAGTCTCGAAATCCACACGGTAGGAGGAGAGACTCTCACAAGTTATCCTCTTCCAAATCGACTCTCTGGTACTCTCTCTCTCTCTCTCTCTCTCTCTCTCTCTCTCTCTCTCTCTTTCTCTCTCTCCTACCATACAACCACACAAAGAAATATATATATGCATGTAAGGATGAAAACATCTACAGCTTTCCACTCTCCACTCTCGTTCCTTCTTCCACTTACCCTGCCATCTTCTCTGTCAGGATGATGCTCACTTCTTCCTTTCTTCCGTCCTATTTTATCTTCACCTCTAACCTCCAAATTTCTTAGTCATTTAAAATATATATTGTATTGCACACTCATCAATATTGAAAAGAAGTAGACTACAATTACCAGGAAGCTAAGGAAATTTACCAGGCTCAGGAAAGTGACAGAACTTATAAGACTAAAGAAGCTCAGAAAGCAAAAGAACTCAGCCAGGACAATCTTTGGTAGAGGTGTCAATAAAGTGTATGGGGGAAATCCAGGTACATCACCACACAAGCTGAGGTGGGATTTTCAATGAAGCACATCCCTGTGAGTCTCCCATATTGCCATGACTACCCAGTAAACTCAATATTTCAGTAGACATGGATAAATTCATTTCTTCGGTCTCTCACAAATACTTTCTGAAGTGAATAGATGCTTCTTACTGTTTCCCTAGGAAAATACCACAACACAATTTTTACTTGAATATAGGCATTTCAGTTGCTGTAGAAAAACCAGAAAATTTCGTGTAGGACAGTATAAAGAAAAAGTAATATCCTATAGTTAACTAGGCTTTATAATTGTCCTGAGGGTAAAGTGTTAGGATAAGTCTGGGTACGTGTTGACAAATACTGGTAACACAATTTGTATATACAGTCTCTTTAGTAGAATTTGTCCAGATTACAAATGTAAGCTTTATTTAATAAATACATTTCATTTTATGTGTATGAATGGTTTGCATGCATGTTTGTAAGCCCACCTGTATTGTGCCATGCTGGGAGAGGTCAAAAGAGGGTGTCAGATTCCCCTGGAGCTTGATTTACAGGTAGTTGTGAGTCTCCCTTACTTGAGAACTCAGAAGGAGCAGCTAAAATATTCCTAGCCACTGAGCCCTCTCTCTATTTCCTGGGACTGCTGCCCTAAAGGAATATGGGAGGAGTAGAAAATGAGCCTGCTTGTAAGCAGGACTACCATGAAGCTATGTGTGTAGGTGTGATGCAGAACAACAAAGGCAACACCTGAAGGAGCGACCACTCATCAATAAGAGAGCCACTCAGTACATGCTTTCTTTTGAATGTGTTATTCTACAATAAATTTGGACACATATGCACACATACACACTATCTATCATCTATCTATCTATCTATCTATCTATCTATCTATCTATCTATCTATCATCTATCTATATCTATGTATCTCTGTATCTCTCTATATATATTTATATATTATATGTAATTTAAATATATATATATGTAAATTAAATATATATATATATATATTTAAAGTTTTACTTTGGAAATAATTTCCAGTGAAAAAAAGTGTGCCTTCTTTTAAAAATCAGAAGAGAATCTCATTGACAAAATTATACCAACACTGTCTAAGCACAAAAAAATATTTAAAATTTTAAGATACTGACATTTTATTTCAACGTTAACTTTTAATTTCAGAATAGCAAGGGAATGCTTATAAGTCTACACAAGTTTAAGGAAAAGTGACAGAGACAGTAGGATCCTTAAAAGTTTAAATTTCACAGCCTTAATCTTAACAAAAAAAGCAAAATTTCTTCCCAGTAAATAGATCCCAGAGCACACTAATATGACAGTGTGAAGAGAATGACAAGGGAGTTTTATTCTTTTAACAGAAATGTTGGCTTGGTTTTTCTTTAATCATAATATTGACTTAGTTATCAGATATACTACTGGGGCTGTGTCTACTGCTTATGGGAGCCTGTCTTCTTTAAAATTGTTTCATGTTGGGCTGGAGAGATGGCCTAGGAGTTAAGAGTGCCGACCGCTCTTGCAGAGGAACCGGGTTCGATCCCCAGCACCCACATGGTGGCTGAGAGCCGTCTGAAACTCCAATTCCAGGAGAACTCCAGTTCCAGGGGAGTCCGACACCCTCTTCTGACCTCCGTGGCATTGCACGACACGGGTGCACAGACTTGCATAGAGACAGTACATTGATACACATACGGAAATAAATAAAAATGCTGGGCGTGGTGGTGCACGCCTTTAATCCTAGCACTTGGGAGGCAGAGGCATGCGGATCTCTGTGAGTTCGAGGCCAGCCTGGTCTACAGAGTGAGTTCCAGGACAGCCAGAGCTACAGGGAGACCCTGTCTCAAAAAAAAAAAAAAAATTGTTTCATGTCTCATCTTTCCATTCCTTAGAATATAAAATAGAAGTTATGTCAATATTATTTTTTTAATTTTTATTTTATGTGTGTGAGTGTATTGCCTGCCTGTGTATAAGGGCATCAATGTCCTGAAGTGCCCGCATAAGTAGGAAGAGGGCATCAGGTCCCCTAGAACTGGGGTTACTGACAGTTGTTAGGTACCATGTCAGTGCTGGGAATTGAACCCAGGTTCTCTGCAGCAGCAGTCAGTTCTCTTAACTGCTGAGCCATCTCTCCAGCCCATGTCTTTTTACTTCAAAATTCTATTTTCAATTTTAGTGTGTGTGTGTGTGTGTGTGTGTGTGTTTCACAGGTAGGTATCTTCCACCTTATGGGTTCTGTGGATTGAACTTTTAACAAGCACTCTACCACATTGAACCATCTCTCTAGGCCCTAATTAGATTATTTTTAGAAGCGTATATGAGAAAATATATAAAAAATCAGTTAGCATAGTGGTTCACAGAATTTTCTCAAAGTGGTAACTATGAAAAATGTATAAAGAGTTTAAATATTAATCAATGAATATATTGGCATTCTACAACTGCTTTGATAAAATGAAATGCCTTCCAAACTTCTTTTTGATTTGCTGGAGATTATGCTTCATATTTCTTATGCCATCACAAATTGTAAAATCTGTAATTCAGAATTTCATTATTTTAGAGAAATCATGCCACAGGTTCCTTATAAAATGCAAGGCACAACTCATACGAAGCATTCTAAAGGAAGAAAACTCACTGCTCCCTGAAGGCAGGGACCAGGTACTGACAGTTAAGTGGAAATATCTGCAGAAGTGTATTAGAAATATGAATGGACATAAAAGCTCTTGTTAGTGTGTTAGGGCTGGGAATATAACTTAGTAGTGGTTAGAATGTGTGTAGCATATGTAAGGCCCTAGGTTTAGTTCCAGCATCTTATCCCAAAGCTCTTGTTTTACAGCATTAATGAAGGAACTCATTAAAACTTATAAATAGTGAGACAGATATATGTGTAGTCTGTCTGGGGAGGATCAAGCGAACAAATGATATCAAATGCTGGAGAGGTTATGGGGAAAAGGGAACACCCATCCACTGCTGGTGGGAATGTAAACTCATACAACCACTGTAGATAGCAGTGTGGAGAACCCTTAAGAGACTCAAAATGAGCCTACCACCTGACCCAGTCATACCATTCATTCCTGGGTATATACCCACAAGACAACCTACTGCAAAGATACTTGCATATCTATGTTTATTGCAGCTCTTTTCAAAATAGTGAAGAGTTGGAACCAACCCAAATGCCCCTCAACAGAAAAGTGGATAACAAAAATGTGGTACATCTACACAATGGAATTCTATGAAGTGGTAGAGAAAGATGACATCATGAACTTTGCAGGTAAATGACTGAAACTCGAAGCCATTATGCTAAGTGAAGTAACACAGTCCTAAAAAAAAAAACAAATGGGGAATGGTTTCCCTCTGTTATGGATGCTAGTACCAAATCCCCCAATTGAAATGCAAGCTGGCAGCCTTATTGTCATATTTTTTTCTATCTGAAAGCAACTGTGATGGTATAATGTCAATCCCTTAATGAGCCCTAGAATTAACTTATTACTTACTTTCAGACATGGTAATTAATGTATATAAGCAGAAGGTATATATTCATATTTTAGAGTAATATAAAATTAAAGGGAAAAATGTGAACTCCTAACCATATGTCAGAGTTAACATACAGCTTATTCCTGGAGGACATAATTCTGGTACATATATGATGTTAATTTGGAGCAATACAATAGGGAGGGAACCACAACAACATAAGAACTGGGTCAAAGAACAGACTGATGTAGTTAAATTCTGCCCCAAACAACAAACATTTGCAAAGGAAAACTTTAAAAAGACTGAGAGAAAGATGCAGGATATATATGGCAGAATGCATGATCTGGGATGGGTTGGGGGAAAGGGAAAGGGAAAGGGGAATATATCTAAATTGAACTGAAAAAATGATGTCTAAAATGCCCCAAAATTCAATAAATGTATTATAAAAAAAGAAAAAAATGAAAATACTAAACCACTACCATTCACCCTATACAAAAATCAACTCCAAGTATATCAAAGACCTCAATGTGAAAACTGAAATTCTGAAAATGATAGAAAAAATGTTGGCAGAAGTATACAAGATATGGGCTTAGGAAAGGACTTTCTAAATCAGACAGCAGCTGTGTAGGTAATAAGATCACCTATCCACAAGTGAGGCCTCATTAAACTCAAGAGCTTCTGTACAGTGAAGGAAACAATCAAAAAAGTGGAGAAAAAAATCCACAGAGTGGGAGGAAACCTTCATGAGTGATACATTTGACAAAGGTTTAACATCCAGAGTATATAAATTACTCAAAAAACAAAGAAACAAGAAACGAATGACCCACTCAAAAGATGGAGTAAAGAGCTGAACAGAGACTTCACAAATGAAGAAGATGTCTGAGAAACATCTTAAAAAGTGTTCAAAATCACTAATAATTAAAGAAATGTAAATTAAAACCACTTTAAGTTTTCATCTTATTCCAGTAAGACTGGCTGTGATCAAGAAAACAAATAATATCAAATGCTGGAGTTGTGGAGAAAGGGCAACACTCATCCACTGCTGGTGGGAATGCAAAGTTGTGCACCCCTATGGAAGCAGTATGGAGAACTCTTAAAAGACTAACAATGAACCTACCACCTGGCCCAGTCATATCCCTCCTGGGTATATACACACAATGTTCATCCTGTTGCAGAGATCTGTGCACAACCATGTCGATTGCAGCTCTCTTCACAATAGCAAAGAACTGGATACAACCCAAGTACCCCTAAACCAATGAGTGGATAAAGAAAATGTGATACATCTATGCAATAGAATTCTATGAAGTGGCAAAGAAAGATGACATCATGAAATTTGCATGTAAATGGATGGAGCTAGAAGCCATTATGCTAAGTGAAGTAACACAGTCCCAGAAAAACAAATGATGTATGATGTCCCTCATTTGTAGATCCTAGCACCAAATCCTTATATGTAAAGCAAACTGAGTATTTTTTTCTTTTGTAGTAAATATAATAGCACATTAACTGATGTTATTATCTAAAAAGTACATTACAACATACATCAACTTGCTATGTAATTTTGGAATGTAAAGCAATATTTCTTTTTATCTATGTACAGCTCTACATTTAAAATGTGAATACTTAAAAATGTTTTAGAATTAACCTATAGTTTTCTGTCTGACTTTGTAATTTTAGTATTTGTGTGGAGTGTATGCAAGCATATTTTGGAGCAACATATAATTAAAGGGAAGAACAACAACAACAAAAAAGACTTGCTCAATGCACTGATCAAAACAGTAAATGTCTGTCCAAAACAGTAAAATTCTACATCCAAAAATTTAAAAAAATGACTAAGAAAAATGTGTGAGACTTGTATGACAGAATGCACAAGTTCTGTGAGGTGGGGAGCATGGAAAGAATGGGTCTAAATTTGAATAAGGAATGTATGAAATGCACAAATTTCAATAAAATTTTAAGAAAAAAAAGTAGTTACTGCTTTTAACTGTCGGGCCATCTCTCCAATTCCCCAATTCTTGTTAATACTTTTCAACAAAGTTTTATTCAGATATATTTTTTGAGTCATGCACATTTATTATTTACCCATGTATATGTAATTTACATATATCTGTTTTATAATTGTTCTAATATTCTTCAGTATCATAACCTTTACTAAGGAGTTGTATATTAAGTTGTAATCAAAATATGCAAATCTTATTCTTTATGTAAATCATTCCTCTTTCTCTAAGAAGTTTCATTAGAAACATATGTGTATATGATTAAGTGTATTCATAGAATCTAATAAATGTAACATTAGACCTTACACTATTGACCAATGCTGTTTTCCATTATTTAACTCTGCCTGAATGGAGAAATGATTAGAGAGCATTCAATAGCAGTGGTTGAAAAACTGCATTATAATGTTTATGGTTTCTCTAAAGAACTATCATAAGGTAGCATGGCAAACAAGCAAAATTGTCAAATTATGGGGAGAATAAAATAAGCACTGTTTATGTGATATTTTTATATTATATGCATGTGTGTTTACCTTTAAAATTTTACATAGATCCCATGTGTGAAAGGGGGACTACAGGCCAGAGAAGCATCGGATGCCTTCTACCAAGGAGTGGGGGTGAGAGATGCTGATTCATCACACAGACACCAGGAATAGGGTGAAAGCAAGCGGATTGCGAGCTGCAGATTCATTTATTCAGGGAAAGGTAGGGATATGTGATCTGCTATCCTCCTTCTGTGGATGTGCCAGGTGCTGATATTTAGGCAAATTCTTATTGGCCCAGGTCACTGACTCAGCTGTTGCCATGGTTAGCTTTGGAGTACAGGTTAAGCCTGTTTGGCAGGAGAGGTAGTAAGCACACCAACATTTCCACCATTTAAAAAAAATATTTATTTTTTATGTGTATGAATATACTGTCTGCATGTAGGTTTGTGCACCTGTGTCGTGCAATGACGCAGTGGTCAGAAGAGGGTGTTGGATTCCCCTGGAATTGGAGTTAAAGATGGTTCTCAGCCACCATGTGGGTGCTGGGGATCAAACCCAGGTCCTCTGCAACAGCAGTTGGCTCTCTTAACTGCTAGGCCATCTCTCCAGCCCTACCCTTTGGTTTTTAAAGAGAGCAACAGAGAGTGAATACCTCAGACCTTATCAGTCCCACCTCTAGCGTTCCAACATTTCATTGTGCCTGTTTTAGGTTGTCCTGATCATCAGCCTCTTACCCGTCATTGACTAACCAGCCACTGAGAGAAGAGGCTAGGTATAGTTTGTCCGGGTGGTAGTAGAGGCATGGGTGTTTACCCTTGAGAGTCATAAATGGCAAAGAACAAAACACAAAGTAGGTCACCAGGAGAAGCTCGAGGAGAGCCTCTGTTGATGACAGCAGTCAGGACCTGGGACATGGTCTTATTAATTCGTTGCTGGCAGTGGGCAAAGTGAAGCAGGCGCCTGAGGGGAAGAAGACAGAGGAAGGCCAAAAGGCAGAGAAGGCCCTGAGTGACAAGAGTTGAGGGGTCGAAGATGGCTGACAGATTGGACAAGACCTGGGTAACAAGGGAGGTGTCAAGGACAGAACCTACAGGCTGGTAGAGTTGAGGGAGACAATGTGGGAGCCAAGGGTGAGTGTATAGTTGATGAATTGTTGGGAGCAGAGGGTATGGTTGCTTCACATGAGGAAGTAGGGGGTGGTAGGAACAGATAGGAAATCACTGTAGAAACATAACCAAGCCCATTAGCTATCCAGGGATGCCCTCTCCCACCCCTAGATGCAAGAAATAGGGCTGGCACAGATCATTCTAGTATCAGTTCTTAACCCAAACCAGACCAAGATATATACATGCCTCTGTCTTCTGAGTGCTGGGAAAAACTTCAGATTAAAACTAAGTAAAAGTTAAAAACATTTATCCAAGCACATATAATTTTGCATCAAAATCATTAAAACAGACCGATCATGTGATCGTTTTTAGATTTTGTTGTCTAGAATTTTAGTTGATTGTGTGTGCATAAACAAGTAGTACTTTTGTAGAATAATAGATATTTAAAGATATTTTTAGGGTACCAGGTTATGAAGTATTTGATAAAAAGATGTCTATAATATCCAAATTTTTGGCCTTTAAATGTATTTTCAAATATCCATATTTTAAGATTTGTACATGTGTATCTCGTCTGGCATGCCAAAATGAATGATTCTGTGCACTTAAAGGATGGAAACTTGAAGTGGCCTGTCAACCAAACTTGAAGACAATTACAATGACTGAATTACAAACACACATAAAAACTTAGATGCACGAAGAGCATGACTACATAAATCTTAGACACATGGGAAATCAGTTACCGTAAACACAAGACATAGTTGCTGCCTTTAAATCTGACAAAGGTTGGATCCCCTTCTTCCCAGGGATGGCACACTCCCAGTCCATCAGGTTCATCATGCCATCAGGGTTTTTTGTTGGGACAGCCACAAAGCCAGAGGGGTGGTCCTTCCTCCACTCTTTCCTCTCCTGGTCAAGTCTGCTGAGGGCCATCACTGACATATTCAAAGTCCCTGGGTGACTGCAACCCAGACCATCGCCATGGCAGAAGTGGCAGGCACTCCTTTATCTCAGGACTTCCCTCTGCTCCTGAGTGTAGGACCCCAGCATTGGGCGCCAGATGTTATAACCCTCTGCAGTCTAGCAGGAGGGATTCAGGTCATGGCAGAGAAATGGGGATAAGAGATGGGGAATCATCACACAGACACAAGGAGTCTGGTGAAAGCAAGCAGATTGCGAGCTGCAGACTTGTTTATTCAGGGAAGGGTAGGGATATACATATGATCTGCTCTGCTCTTTCAGTGGACATGCCAGGTGCTGATGTTTAGGCGAATTCTCATTGGCCCAGGTCACTGACTCAGCTGTTGCCATGATTAGCTTCGGAGTACAGGATAAGCCTGTTCGGCAGGCGAGGTGGTAAGCATGCCACTGTGCTGGCAAATAACACTCTACAACAGGTGGTTTTGAGCCACCATGTGGGTACTAAAAACTGAACAGGGATCCTGTGCAAGAGCAGTAAATGCATCTCTCCAGTCCCCAATACTTTATAGATGTGAAAAAGTCACAAATTAAAACCTGCTGAAAAAGATACACTATGTAGAATAGACTCAAGAGGAAGTTAAATGGCATTTGAGAGTGGGGAATTGGGTCAGCTGTAGAGAATGATTGCTGCTCTTGCAAAGGCAAAGTTCAGTCTAATAACCAAGCCACATACCTTATAACCACGTGTAACTAGAGCTCGAGGGAATCTGGTACCTCTGACCTCTTTAGGCCCCTGCAGTGGTGTCAGGATGCAAACACAAGTAGACAAAAGCCCAGCACAGGAGGCTGGAGAGATGTCTCCATGGTTAAGAGCACAGGCTGCTCTTACAGAGGACCAGGATTCAATTCCCAGTACTCACATGGGAGCTAGCAATTGGCTGTAACTTCAATTCCAGGAGATTCAACACATTCTTCTGACCTCCACAAGCATTGGCTGACAAATGTCCACTTATGCACATGCAGGCAGTACTTACATACACTAAAGTTAAAATAATAAATAAAATGCTTAAAAAAAGTATGGAATTTGGCAACAGGTTCCAACATCAGTTTAAGAATTGCTGGCAGCTGATTACTACTGGGTAAGAAGAGCTGATCTTCTTAATGGGAGGGACTATAGATAGGCTAACTAGAGCCCGTTAATGAACTTGCACTGAGGGGCGTATGTGGACACTAACTTAGTGTAATGGGCCTTAACACAAATGACAGAATCTATGAATTTCAGTTCAGGGAAGGGTTGCAGGATGGTGCTAATGAGGAAGGGGGAGTAAAGATGATTAAGATGTTGTGTATGAAATACACAAAAATTCAATACAAATATAGGAAAGTAAGCAAATAAACAGTGTTTCAACACACTAGAATGTCTTCCGTCAGTGACAATGAAATACTAGTTACATGCAAAGATATCAATAGCAACAAAAATATTTTATTGAATAAAAAAGTTATAAAATATAAAATATACATGGATTGGAAAATTAACACTTTTCTAAATTTAAAATAGGGCTGTAAATTGGTATTTTCTTCAAATGTTATGAATGAAAGAGAAAAATATCCCAAAGGCAGTTTCAAAAGGGAAGTGAGAGAAATGTCTCGTTTTTGGTCATTTTCTTTGACTATGTGAAATGACACTTGTTAGTAAACTGCATTGCATATATTCAAATTATGAACAGCATTTGTTTTATTATATAAACTCCAAATTAAATTTAGACTTATAATCAAGTAGAAAATATTGATCTGTGAATTGAAAGAATATCTTAGTTTAGAGGCTATAAGTCATTGCGATACATGCATAAGGACCTGAGTTTGAACTCCTAGTAAATATGTAAAAAGCTGTACATGGCTGTGCATTTCTGTAAGTTCAGCACTGGCAGACTGAGACAGGTGGATTCTACCTGAATCTATGAAATGCTTGT
>VZQC01006936.1:49550-98119 GCA_009823505.1 Rhizomys pruinosus
GGTGGGGTATAAGAGTCCATCATGGAGGGGAATAGGAGTACATAAATGTGGGGAATAGTAATCCATCATGTACAGGAATTCCATCATGGAGGGTAGTAGGAGTCCATCATGGTGGGGTATAGGAGTCCATCATGGTGGGGAATAGGAGTCCATCATGGAGGGGAATAGGAGTCCATCATGGAGGGGAATAAGAGTCCATCATGGTGGTGAATAGGAATCCCTCATGGAAGGGGATAGGAGTCCATCATGGACGGGAATAGGAGTCCATCATGCAGAAAAATAGGAGTCCATCAATGAGGGGAATAAGAGTACATCATGGAGGGGGATAGGATTCCATCATGGTGGGGAATAAGAGTCCATCATGGAGGGGAATAAGAGTCCATCATGTTGGGCGATAGGAGTCTATCATGGAGGGGGATTGGGGTCCATCATGGAGGGGAATAGGAGTCCATCATGGAGGGGAATAGGAGTCCATCATGTTGCCTAATAGGATTCCATCATGGAGGGGAATAGGAGTCCATAATGGAGGGGAATAGGAGTCCATCATGGAGGGGAATAGGAGCCCCTCATGGACGGGAATAAGATTCCATCATGGAGGGGGATAGGAGTCCATCATGGAGGGCAATAGGAGTCCATCATTGAGGGGAGTAGTAGTCCATCATGGAGGGGAATAGGAGTCCATCATGGAGGGGAATAGCAGTCCATCATGGTGGGGTATAAGAGTTCATCATGGAGGTGAATAAGAGTCCATCATGCAGGAGAATAGGATTCCATCATCGTGGTGAATAGGAGTCCATCATGGAGGGGGATAGGAGGCCATCATGGAGTGAGTAGGAGTCCATCATGGAGGGGGATAGGAGTCCAACATGAAGGGGAATAAGAGTCCGTCCTGAAGGGTAATTGGAGTCCATCATGGAAGGGGATAAGAGTCCATCATGGAGGGGGATAGGAGTCTAACATGGTGGGGGATACGGGTCCATCATGGAGGGGGATAGGAGTCCATCATGGTGGGGAATAGGAGCCCATCATGGAGGGGAATAGGAGTCCATCATGGAGGGGAATAGGAGTCCATCATTGAGGGGAATAGGAGTCCATCATGGTGGGGAATAAGAGTCCATCATGGAGGTGAATATAAGTCAATGATGGAGGGGAATAGGAGTCCATCATTGAGGGTAATAGGAGTCCATCATGGAGGGGGATAAGAGTCCATAATGGAGGGTTTTATTAGTCCATCATGGAAGGGGATAGGAGTCCATCATGGAGGGGAATAGGAGTCCATCATGGAGGGGAATATGTGTCCATCATGGAGGGGAATACAAGTCCATCCTGGTGGGGTATAGGAGTCCATCATTTCGGGGAATAGGCGTCCTTCATGGTGTGGAATAGGAGTCCATAATATAGGGTTATAGGATTCCATCATGTAGGGGAATAGGAGTCAATCATGGTGGGGAATAGGAGTCCATCATGGAGGGGAATTTGAGTCCATCATTGAGGGGAATAAGAGTCCATCATCGAGGGGGATAGGAGTCTATCATGGTGGGGGATAGGGGTCCATCATGTAGGGGGATAGTATTCCATCATGGTGGGTAATAGGAGCCCATCATGGAGGGGAATAGGAGTCCATCATGGAGAGGGATAGGAGTCCATCATGGAGGGGAATAGGAGTCCATCATGGAGGGGAATAGGACTCCATCATGGAGGGGAATAAGAGTCCATCATGGAGGGGAATAGGAGTCCATCATAGAGGGGAATAGGACTCCATCATGGAGAGGGATAGGAGTCCATCATGGAGGGGAATATGAGTCCATCACGGAGGGGAATATGAGTCCATCATGGAGGGGAATATGAGTCCATCATGGAGGGGAATATGAGTCCATCATGGTGGGGTATAGGAGTCCATCATGGTGGGAAATAGGAGCCCATCATGGAGGGGAATATTTGTCCATCATGGAGGGGAATAGGAATCCATCATGGAGGGGAATAGGAGTCCATCATGGAGTGGAATAGAAGTCCATCATGGAGGGGGATAGGAGGCCATCATGGAGGGGAATAGGAGGCCATCATGGAAGGGAATATGAATCCATCATGGACGGGAATATTAGTCCATCATGTAGGGGAATAGGATTCCATCATGGAGGGGAATAGGAGTCCATCATGGTGGGGTATAAGAGTCCATCATGGAGGGGAATAGGAGTACATAAATGTGGGGAATAGTAATCCATCATGTACAGGAATTCCATCATGGAGGGTAGTAGGAGTCCATCATGGTGGGGTATAGGAGTCCATCATGGTGGGGAATAGGAGTCCATCATGGAGGGGAATAGGAGTCCATCATGGAGGGGAATAAGAGTCCATCATGGTGGTGAATAGGAATCCCTCATGGAAGGGGATAGGAGTCCATCATGGACGGGAATAGGAGTCCATCATGCAGAAAAATAGGAGTCCATCAATGAGGGGAATAAGAGTACATCATGGAGGGGGATAGGATTCCATCATGGTGGGGAATAAGAGTCCATCATGGAGGGGAATAAGAGTCCATCATTTTGGGCGATAGGAGTCTATCATGGAGGGGGATTGGGGTCCATCATGGAGGGGGATAGGAGTCCATCATGGTGGGGAATAGGAGTCCATCATGTTGCCTAATAGGATTCCATCATGGAGGGGAATACGAGTCCATAATGGAGGGGAATAGGAGTCCATCATGGAGGGGAATAGGAGCCCCTCATGGACGGGAATAAGATTCCATCATGGAGGGGGATAGGAGTCCATCATGGAGGGCAATAGGAGTCCATCATGGAGGGGAATTGTAGTCCATCATGGAGGGGAAAAGAGTCCATCATGGAGAGGAATAGCAGTCCATCATGGTGGGGTATAAGAGTTCATCATGGAGGTGAATACGAGTCCATCATGGAGGGGAATAGGAATCCACATCTTGGGGAATAGGAGTCCATCATGGAGGGGGATAGGAGTCCATCATGTAGGGGAATAAGAGTCCATCCTGAAGGGTAATTGGAGTCCATCATGGAGGGGGATATAAGTCCATCATGGAGAGGGATAGGAGTCTATCATGGTGGGGGATAGGGGTCCATCATGGAGGGGGATAGGAGTCCATCATGGTGGGGAATATGAGCCCATCATGGAGGGGAATAGGAGTCCATCATGGAGGGAAATAGGAGTCCATCATGGTGGGGAATATGAATCCATCATGCAGGTGAATAGGAGTCAGTGATGGACGGGAATAGGAGTCCATCATTGAGTGGAATAATTGTCCATCATGGAGTGGGATAAGAGTCCATAATGGAGGGTATTAGTAGTCCATCATGGAAGGGGATAGGATTCCATCATGGAGGGGAATAGGAGTCCATCATGGAGGGGAATAGTTGTCCATCATGGAGGGGCATACGAGTCCATCATGGTGGGGTATAGGAGTCCATCATTTCGGGGAATAGGCGTCCATCATGGTGGGGAATAGGAGTCCATAATATAGGGTTATAGGATTCCATCATGTAGGGGAATAGGAGTCAATCATGGAGTGGAATAGGAGTCCATCATGGAGGGGGATAGGAGTCCATCATGGAGGGGAATAGGAGGCCATCATGGAAGGGAATATGAATCCATCATGGACGGGAATATTAGTCCATCTTGGAGGGGAATAGGATTCCATCATGGAGAGGAATAAGCGTCCATCATGGTGGCGTATAAGAGTCCATCATGGAGGGGAATAGGAGTCCATCAATGTGGGGAATAGCAGTCCGTCATGTACGGGAATAGGATTCCATCATGGAGGGTAGTAGGAGTCCATCATGGTGGGGAATAGGAGTCCATCATGGAGGGGGATAAGAGTCCATCATGGAGCGGAATAGGAGTCCATCATCCAGGGAAAAAGGAGTCCATCATGGAGGGGAATAGGAGTCCATCGTGTAGGGGGATGGGAGTCCATCATGTTGGAGAATAGGGGTCCATCATGGAGGGGAATAAGAGTCCATCATGGAGGGGGATAGAAGTCCATCATGGAGGGGATTGGAGTCCATCATGGAGGGGAATAAGAGTCCATCATGGAGGTGGATAGGAGTCCATCATGGTGGGGAATAGGAGTCCATCATGGAGGGGAATATGAGTCCATCATTGAGGGGAATAGGAGTCCATCATGGAGGGGGATAGGAGTCCATCATGGAGGGGGATAAGTGTCCATCATTTAAGGGGATAGGAGTCTTTTATGGTGGGGTATAGGGGTCCATCATGGAGGGGGATAGGAGTCCATCATTGTGGGTAGTAGGAGTCCATCATGGAGGGGAATAGGAGTCCATCATGCAGGGGAATAGGAGTCCATCATGGAGGGGAATATGCGTCCATCATGGTCTGGAATAGGAGTCCATCTTGGAGCGGATTAGGAGTCCATCATGGAGGGAATAGGAGTCCATCATGGAGGGGAATAGGAGTCCATAATGGAGGGGAATGGGAGTCCATAATTGAGGGTCATATGAGTCCATCATGGAGGGGGATATGAGTCCTTCATGATCAGGAGGCCTGGTGGCAGGGTGGCCAAGTAGGAGCAAAGCAGAGCTTCACATCTTCAATCAGGCACAAGAGGCAGAAAGCAAGTGGATACTTGCAAGCAGTTTTTGAACTCTCTAAGCCCACCCGCAGTGGCATGCTTCCTTGATCATGACTGTGCATTCTAAGATCTCCCCAAATAGAGCCACCAACTAGGGACAAAATTTCTAAATGACTTGCATCCTGTGGGGGACATGGCATTCTCATTTAAAGCACAAAACATTCATGATACAAGTCCTAGATGGAAATCGATTGGAAGAAACATACCTCGAAATAATTAAGGGTACATACAACAACCCACACCCAACATCACCATAAATATAGAAAAAAACTTGAAGTATTCCCATTAAAGTCAGGAAACAGACAAGGCTATACTCTATCCCCACTACTTTTCAATATAGTGCTTGATATTCTGGATAGGACCTGAAAATAAAATTAAAAGTGTACTATTTGAAAGAAGAGGTAAATTATACCTTTTTGTAGATGTTGCAATTTTATACATAAAAGACTGCAAAAGTTCTACCAGAACATAATAAAAATGATCATTTTCAGCAAAGTGGAAGAATACAAAATTGATTTACAGAAATTACCTAGCCTTTCTATATATCAAAAAAACAGCAATCAGAAAAAGAGTTCAAGGAAGCACTCCAACTCACAATAGCTTCACAAAAATACTAGCGATAAACATAGACAAAGACTTTGAAGACTTCTTCAGTGAAAACTTTAAATCTTTCAAAAAGATTTAGGAAGAAAGGAGATGGAAAAAATTCTCATGCTCATGAGTTGGTAGTACTAATAAAACGACCATCCTACCAGAAACAATTTTATAAATTCATTGCAACCTCAATCAAAATTTCCATGACATCATTCACAGAAATAAAAACTCCATCCTAAAATTCATATAGAAATGCAAAATATCTTGATTAGCAAAATCAACTCTGATCAAAAAGAGCAATGCCAGGGAAATTACAAGAACTCAAACTATATTACAGAGTCATAGTTATCAAAACAGCCTGATATTGGAACAAAAGACTTTTAGATCAATGGAATGAAATAGGACACACAGATATGAGTTCACACAATTACAGCAACCTGATATTTGACAAAGGCTTGATCAACACACAGTGGAGGCAAGGCAGCATCATCAGCAAATATGCTGGCAAAAAGTCGGTGTCCTTGTCACGCTTTGAATCTGGGGATAATCAACAACTATCTGATTGGCATTAGAACCTACTCTATAGAAGGGGATTTATGTGTAGTACAGTAAACATAGTAAAATACATATGGCTGTAGAGGTCATAGGACTTAGAATAACATTTTAAACCTACTTTCTTACTGTATCCAATATGTCCATTTTCTTATTTACAAACAATTGTACATTTTACCCACCATCAAAGAAGATTCTTTTTGCAACAGGTGGAAGCTTCTGCAGAGCTCAGCAACTACTCAGTTGCAGAGAATAAGGGTCTCTGAGAAGCTTAGCCCTAAATGACATATCTAGAATGCGACCTCTACACCTAAGTGCCAAGGAACATGGGTGGACCTGGTGGCCCAGAGAATGTGAATGCTTCTCTCTCAACTCTCACCAGTGAAACTTTATCATGCAACAGACTCTGGTTAGCACAGAAGTCCACAAGTGGCTGATGTGAAGTGAACATGAAGCTGCAGAGTGTTTATCCCTAAATATAGCACCTATTTCAAACTTCTGTTTTCTAAGTTTCAGGAATGGTTGCAGAAAAGGATATGGAAAGATTGTAATAGCCAAAGGTGTTGGATGACCACAAAGAAACTGTTTTCCAGGCAGCTGGTCAGTTTCTCATATGAACTTACAGCATTGGTGACAGAGTGTAGCAGTCCCATGCAAACTGAAACCAGACAAATCACAGCACAGACATGGGGAAGTTAGTAAGAGAGTCTAAACCAACCTAAGGAACATGTGACAACTGATTGCTGGTGGCAGGAGGGAGGAAACAGTTGCCTCTTCAACAAATTCTGACCTGTAGATGGGATTTATATATATCTATATTATACTATATATATATTATACTATACTATATATATATATTGAGGGTCCACCAAAAAATCTCCCAATTACAAAAAAAAAAAAAGCATTTATAAAAGGAAGAGTTTGGCTCATGCCTTTAATCCTATTAATCCTAGCACTTGGGGATTGCAGAGGCAGGTGGATCTTTGTGGTTCAAGGGCCAGCCTGGTCTACATAGTGAGTTCCAGGACAGCTGGGCCCACAGGGAGAACTGTCTCAAAAAAGGCCAAAAAAAATAAAATAAATAAAAAAACATAAATAAAATAAAATAAAGCATGAAACTACAAAGAAAATATGAAATCTCCCCCTTAGGCTCATGCCTTTAACATTTAGTTCTTAGATGCTGAAACTGTTATGGAAGACTGTGACTATTTTTAGGTCACAGTCTTGCTAGAATTGAGTCACTAAAGGTAGGCTTTGAGCTTCTTTAACCCTGTCTTACTTCCTACACATTTTTACTGTTTCCTGACTACAGATGCAATTCAGTCAGCTGTCTTATGGTGGCACCACCACATTTTACCTTCTGTTATGGAATGTCTCTCCTCAAACTTGGAATTGCTGCTTCTTAGGTATTTAATCAAATTCAATGAAAGAAAAACTAATAGAGAATCAATTCTTAAAACGTTTGTTATGATCACCAAACGAGTTTATGGTAACTTTCAAGAATTTAAAGGTGCTTAGGGATACTGTTCTTTTTCAAGATTTTTTTGTTTTTTAAAATAGTTCTCATATGTCATATTAACATATTTATCTCACATAAAAATTCCATATATTTTCTTAAAAATAACATATCATTGCCAGCTATTTTGTTAATAGTATCAACAGTATATTGAAAAAACAAGCATAATATATTATTACTATAAAAACATGAAAGTAGCTCAGAAAATCCCCAAGACTTTATTAGAGTTATGTGTTTAGTGCACAAAAAGTCAACAAAAATTTTAGTACTTATAAGATGCGGAGACAGATATAAAATTAAAATAAAAGAACAAGTTACAGCCGCACTCTTGTATCTGTAAGTCGAATCAAAGCCCTCAAACTGGGAAAACCAAAAACTCTGATGGTCCCTGATAGATAGTAAAAACTTGGCACCACAGCACCACTACACGGACATAGGTTATAGCAAAGACTTCCTAAATCAGACAGCAGCTGCCACAAGAATTAAGCTAACCCTAGACAAATGGGTTCTCATTGAACTCAAAAGCTTCTGTACAACCAAAGAAACACACATAAAGGAAGTGAAGAGAAAAACCCACAGAGTGGGAGGAAACTTTCCACTGCAGATACATCTGAAAAAAAAAAAAAAAAAAAAAAAAAAAAAAAAAAAAAAAAAAGCAAGAAAGAAAGCAAACAAATAACCTAACTCAAAGATGGAGCCAAAGACCCTGAATAGACGACCTTCCCAGAAGAGGAAATTAGCGATGGCAGAGACAAAACATATTAACAACGTTCAAATGTCACTAATATCAGGGAAATGCAAATTAAGACCACTGTAAGTTATCATCTCTCATCTCACTCTGATAAGACGGGCCAGGATCAAGAAAACATCCAAGGATATCAAGTGCGCGACGAGTTTGGGGAAAGGGGAACACTCATCCACTCTTTGTGGGAATGTAAACTTGTACAGCCACTATGGAATGCAGTGTGGAAAGCAGTGTGGCGAAACCTTGGAAGACTCAAAATGAAATCGCCATTTGGACCACAGTTTCATACCATCCTGGGAATACCCACTCAGGACTCATCTTACTGCAGAAACAAATGCACAGCTACATTTATTGAAGCTCTCTTCACAAGGGAAGAGCTGGAACCAACCCACTGCTCCTCAAACTGATGAGTTGATCGCGAAACTTGCTCCCTGTCCACACTTTTGTTTCTGCCTCATTCCTCCGCCGCCCTATGCACCTTGTCCGGCTACATGCTGGACGCTCGCCAAGATCTTAATTCGTGACGAAACACCTCTTTCCTTATCCCAGAAAAACCCACATACGCCTGTCTCCTCCTTTCCTTCTTCTCCCCCCCCCTCCCCCCCCTTTTTCATACGTCCTTTCTGTTTGGCTCTGGCTTCCTCTTTTGTCCCCTCCCGTTTCACCCCTCCCGCCACCCTGCTGTCCTCATCCCTCTTCCTTCCCTTTTTCCTACCCTCGCCAGCAAGGAGGATGCGCCACACCAGGATTCTTCTACAGACGTTTATTGCAGGGTTACTTGCTTGAAGCGAAAGACCCAAAACCTGAACTCTGTGCTGCTTAAATAGACCTAGGAGGAATGTGGCACCTACTGATTGGTGCTCAACTGAAACCCTCATTTACATGCTCCGGGCTTGAGCGATGACCCCGCATAGTGCCAAGCACGCATGCGCATTTAGGTTTTTTACCATTAACAGGCTATGTGGCCCTTCGGGCTGGGCACCATCTTGTAATGGTGGATGTGGTGGCTTCCCACATCATCTTACTGCAGAAATACATGCAGAGCTATATTTATTGCTGCTCTGTTCACAATAGCAAAAAGCTGGAACCAATCCAAATGCCCCTCAACTGACGAGTGGATAGAGAAAATCTGGTACATCTACATAATGGAGTTCTATGCAGCGGTAAAGAAAGACAACATCATGAACTTTGCAGGTAAATGGATGGAGCTAGAAGATATTATATTAAGTGGAGTAACATGGTCCCAGAAAAACAAATGATGAATGGTATCCCTCATCTGGGGATGCTATTGCCAATAACCCAGTTGTAAATATTCCTTGTGGAGAGGGAAGCATATTAAAAGAACAACAACAGAAAGACTGCATCAGAAAACTGACTGAAATGGTGAATCAGGAGGGGTGGGAGGGGTGGGAGAGGGACACGGGTCTATATTCGATTAATATATATTTAATTGATGTGAATTCAACAAGTATACATTTTTTTCCAGATTCTGCCTACAGGTTACATGGTGTTTTAGGATTTAGAAAAAGTAAATATGTGTATATTAAACAACATTGGTTTAAAGGTCCTGATAAAAACGGTAGTGCAATTAGTTAATTGGAAATACAAATTGTTGTCATCCACATTTGTTTTACTTAAAATCTGTATAACAATAACTTTGGGATTGGCACATACAAATGTTCTCTATAATTTTTCTGTTGTATAGTATCATCTTGTAGCATTCTCTTTTACCTGTAGGATGTTTAACTTAAGTAATTAAGTTTGCTTCCCAAGTTAATGACATACAGTCACCCAAAATAAGCTTGGGTGAATTTGATGAAATCTGCGCTTTGATTCCTGCCTATAGGTACGTGTACTACAACTGCCTTTTTGAGACTCATGGATCAAAAACCAAAAACCTAAAATAAAAAGGGGAAATACAGATATATATGAAATCTTTTCGTCAAAAACTTTGCAATTCAAATCTTAAAACTAACTATGGGAAAAGATTTGTATGTTCCCACAGGTCAAGACGTCACCAACTTATCGGCTGAGAAAGAAAAGACACAGCTTTGCATTGTGTAGGATGTACCAGGAAGTGCCAGCAGAATAGGTTGGCCTGTCTGAGCATTGAAAGGAAGAAAAGCATCAGACTACTACAGGCATCAAACCTCTCTGTGGATCCTACTTATAACAACAATTTATAATGAGTCCTAATGAAACTTACCTTCTAGGTGCCACAAAGTTTTAATATGAGAGATTTTCTTACCTCTCCTCCATAGAACAAGGAGGAATATGATGATGATGAGGTCGTTCTCTAACTGTAAATTGGAGCCAACTGTCATAGAGGTAATCTCTTATAAAACTGGTAAAACCGCCTTCTTTAATTGACTAGTAGACATAGGAACTGTAAAAAGGATTATTCTTTATTCAGAACCAAATATAATACTAAAGTCTTCTTAAGCAGCAAAATATATTAATCAGGAGAGCTCTGATATCAGCAATGGATTATTCTACCAAGATGTTGGCCAGGGGATCCAAGCCCCCCCCCCAAAAAAAGGTAAAGGCTTCTTGCCTGTAAACTGGGATACCTGCAAGAAAAGAGGTGAAAAGGCCCTGCTGTCAAAGACCTGATATAAGCATGGGAAAGATGTATTGAGACCGCAATTGCAAGTATACAGTTGGTCTTTGGAATACCAGAGAGTGTTACCAAAGACCACTAAACCAATAAAGCAAATATAGGTCTCCTTGAGTAAAGCAAGACTCCTCTGTCAGCACCAGCTACACCTCGCCTGCCTGGAAATACTGTGCAGCAGTGGCAGCCATATGCCTGTATATCCCAAATCTAATTGGTTATTAGTTCTCTCCTTGGAGGAATAACCCATGGCTGATGCCACAAGCTTACATCCTCTAGTGGTTAGGAGATGTTATAAGCCACAGTAAGACCCTGTCATATTTTACAGACAAAAATGTAATTCATAGATTAACATACCATCCAAATATCTGTGTCTATACCAAAGTAACCTACCATAACAGTTAGTACTGTTTAAACACCTATATATCTAATTGCCTGTGCTTCATTAGTAGGACTGAAAGGTTATTCCTGGACAAACTGTCAGCCCATGAAAGGAAACATCCAGAATTGACCGGAGTCCAAAACGACAGCTCCCGAGAAAGTAGACTGTTTTGCTTCTCATCCACTTGTGCCCCTTTTCTAAGCCTAGGGAACAATCTGTGGAAGAGGGGGCATGGTAGAATGTAAGGGCTGCGATTGGGGTGAATGGTGAAACTACAGCAATATAGACTGGACACTTATTTGATCAACTTGATTGAACATGCAAGCCCCCCAGCTGGATGGTAGGACCCTTGGGCTGTGTGGGTTTGGGGACAACTGCTTGCAAATTGGTTTTACATGAAGGATGCTTGTACTCATAAATTATTACTTATTGTTAAAAATGAAAAAAATAAAAAGTAATAGGGAAAAATAAATAAAGGTGTGTACCACTAAAAAGAAAAAAAAAAAACAATCAAGGAACGAAGATAAAACCCACAGAGTGGGAGGAAACCTTCACTGCAGATATATCTGATGAAGCATTGGTTTCCAGAATATATAAACTACTCAAAAAACAAAGAAGAAAGAAAACAAATGACTCGCTCAAAAGATGGAGCAAAGAGCTGAACAGAGACTTCACAAGTCAGGAATTAAAGATGGCTGAGAAACATCTTAAAAATGTTCAGTGTTGCTAATAACTAAGGAAATGCAAATTAAAACCACTTTAAAATATCATCTCACTCTGATAAGACTGGCTAGGATCAAGAAAGCAATTGATATCAAATGCTGGAGAGGTTTTGGGGAAAGGGGAACACTCATCCACTGCTGGTGGGAATGTAAACTCATACAGCCACTATGGAAAGCAGTGTGGAGAACCCTTGGAAGACTCAAAATGAGCTTACCACCTTACCCAGTCATACCACTCCTAGGTATATACCCACAAGACTCATCTTACCTCAGAGATACATGCACAGCCATGTTTATTGCAGCTCTCTTCACAATAGCAAATAACTGGAAACAACCTAATTGCCCTTCAACTGACGAGTGGATAGAGAAAATGTGGTACATCTACACAATGGAGTTCTATGCAGTGATAAAGAAAGAAGACTTTGCAGGTAAATGGATGGAACTAGAAGATATTAGGTTAAGTGAAGTACACAATCCCAGAAAAACAAACAATGAATGGTATCCTTCATCTGTGGATGCTAGCGCCAATTACCTAGTTGTAAGTATTTCTTGTACAGAGCTGCTTGAGCTTTTGTCCAAGAATTTGGGAGTGATGCATATTGGAAGGAATAATAACCACAACAACAAAAGAAAAGACTACATTAAAGAACTGACTGAAATGGTGAACTTCTACTTGAAACAGTAAACTTCTGTCTCAAGAATTCTGAGACTGAGAAAAAGATTTAAAACATGTTTGGCAGAATGCATGAGCTCCCATAGGGTGGAGGGTAGGGAGGGGATAAGGGGTCTAGATTTGATTTGTAATATAATCTTATATAAAATGCACAGAGCTTCAATAAAACATTGGTGGAAAAAAAAGACCCACAAATTGTCAACTTGCAGAATAAAACTGCGGTGTATTCAGCCTAAACACCTATATTGTAGTTTGTCCTTCTAAACTCAGAGATCACTCTGGAAGAGGGAGTAGAAAGAATGTAAGAGCCAGGTGAGGAAGATGATTACACCAACACTACAGGGTAGTTGCACATATGAACCCACAGTATTTATGACAGATGCATAAGACTTGTGCAAACCCAAGCCAGACAAGGGCTCAGCATGGATGGGGAGGTGGGCAAGAAGCATCAGGCCTAGCTGGAGGAGCTCTTAACAATTGATGGGTGTCTGGAGAGGGAAGGTCATTTTTCCTTACTGGTGTGGTGCCTGGTATGTTGACTAGACTCTAAGGGATAACAAACATTCAAGATCACTGGGAAATGAACATTAGACTCAAGAGCCTTCAGAGAAAGACAAACATGGTGCTGGAGAAATGGCTCAGCAGTTAAGAAAACTGGCTGCTCTTGCAGAGGACCCAGGCTTGATTCCCACCACCCACATGTCAGCTAACAACCACTTGTAACTCCAGCTCCAGGAGAATCTGACACCCTCTTCTGAACACCAAGCTCATTGCATTACGGGGTGCACTTGCATGCATGCAGGCAAAATACTCACAGAGCGAAATAGAAATAATAAACTAAATATTAAAAGACAAACTAATAAAGGACATAAAGCTGGGGGTTGTAAGGTAGGACTGGAGAGGGGAGGGGGTCAGAAGATGACCAAGATCCATCGTATGAAATTCTCTAATCAATAAAAAGATCAAGAACATTTCCATACCTTATTTAGATGCTGAATGGAGAGTCCTAGTCTGCATCGCAACAGTGGCAGCAGCCTCAGGCTTCCTCTCTAAGCCACCGTTCCTTTAATCGGCGAGCGGTGCGCGGTTAGCTGAGGTTTGTTCCTCTTCTGCACACCTTTGTCCAGACTCCTTGGAACAGTCCCTCAACTTCGTTTGGAATCCTTCTGTTTGACATCACTTCAGTGGGAGGCACAATAATCGTCCTTCAAGGATGGCCATGTTCTCATTCCCAGAACATGTTTCCCAAATGACAAAAAGAATGTGTGACTGTGGTGAAAAAATCTTGAGTTGAGATGTCATCTGGGTTGAACTAATCTAATTGCATGGGGTTAACAGTGGGAGAAGGCAGATAGACAGGTAGAGCAGGGAGCTCCATGCAAGGGGGACTGAATTTCTGTGAGCCAGAGCTGAGGTGACCTCTAGAAGCAGGAAAATTGTCTTATTCTCAATGAAAATAAAAAGATCTTGGTTTTCCTAGGACTACAAGAAACTGAACTCTAACAAATGAACAGAAACAGGCTTTTCCTAGATAGATCCTCAAAAGTGAATGTGCCCTGGCAGAACCTTGACCTTAATCCCAAGAATGCCCGGGACTCTGATCTGTAGATGTAAGCTAACACATCAGAACTGACAAGACAGAGGGTGCGTGGAGGTATCACAGTGGCAAAGGGAAACTGACACAACCTCATCACCACCATCACTGTCCAAGCCACCTCTGTTGTTCCCTCAGAAAATATCTCAGTCGAGATAGTGTTAGCAATATCAGACATAAGCCAGATTGCACCACCCTTCTACCCCGAAGCTCTAGACCCTTCCCCATACATTTAAATAAAGCACATTTGCAGTTGCCTTTCCCTTGAGCTCCTGCTCCTTCCCGGGACAGCCCTGGCTTCACTTCCTCAGGTTACGGAGGCTTGTGGTGCTAGGCAACATCCCCTGACAGTCTCTCCACCTGTTGCATGGGATATCCTATACCTCACGCTGCCTCCTATCTGTCACCTGCACTGGTTGACACTGAGGCTCTGGGATCAGTGCTGTGGGGCCATTCCTTTCCCAGCCTGTCATTTTTGTCACTAGAAAACCCCTTGCACCAGAGCCTCTAAATGCTGGCCCTGGGTATCACATGGGGCTGGCTAGAACAACTTCTAGTGAAAAGAGGGCACAGTGTATTTTCCTGGAATGAATGGGTGAAGAACAAGGGGCAGGGGGCATCTGAGCCTTCGATTCAGTGCCTCTATCCCTGTGCCTCACATGCTTCGGAGGGAAGGAAGAGGTGCTCTTAATTTTCTGAGTGGGTAATTACTTACTCCACAGGTCACCACACCAGTCTATTATGTAGAGCTTTGGAGGGCAGGGGTACTTGGCTGAGCTATGCCCTTGGTGGGAATGGATGGGGCTGCAGAGCTCAGCTTCCACGAATGGCCTCTATGTCTACATACAAGAATTGTTGTCGGGCGTGGTGGTGCACGCCTTTAATCCCAGCACTCAGGAGGCAGAGGCAGGTGGATCTTTGTGAGTTCAAGGCCAGCCTGGTCTACAGACTAAGTTCCAGGCCAGCTGGGGCTACAGGGAGACCCTGTCTTGAAAAGACCAAACCAAACAAAACAAAACACAAAAAATCCCCTGAATTGTTAGCCAGGCAACCACAAGGGTAGTTAGAAGTTTAACAATTAAGGGTAGGGAAACGGCTGCTAGGAAAGTTCTCACTGATTCCCAGAACCCATGCAGAAACTGGTGCAAGTCTGTGTCCCAGTGTTGTGGGCAGGGCAGGGCAGGGCAGGGAAAAGGAGACCTGGAGCTCACTGGCCAGCTAGCTTGGTGAACTGGTAAGCTCCAGGTTCACTGAAAGATCTTATCTCAAAAACAAGATGGAAGGCAGTTAAAGACGACATCTGCTGTCAACCTCTGTCCTCACAGGCACACAAACACACACCAAAAAGAGATGCTTCACGAGTAAATTAGTAGTGCTTTTAATTAAACTGATTTCTTAATTTTATTTTGATTTTTCAATTTTTACACAGAAAAACATGTGTGTGATCTCCTAAGACTTAGGCAGTTTCTTTCTCATGGTTCTATGAAGCAAGGGCTAGAAGGAGAGGCTGATCCCGGAGAAAAATCTACAGAAGCCTGGGTATCTTGTAAAGGTGGAAGAGGCCGAGGGAGTGGTGTGTGGTCACTCCGTGCTGAGTCGTCAGCCACATCTTTGTTGATCACATTCAGCAGAAGTATGCTTTGTGGGCCTTGCTTCACAGTAACCTATCTCTCAACCTTAGGACCAATCATGGTAGCGCTCACGAAAACCAGTATTCTGGGGAGAAACCAAGCATGGCTTTGTTAGTGCAGGGAAGGCTTCTGAAGACATCTGTGTTGGAAGACACCATGTCAGTAGAAAGATGTCTCTTTGGGGTCAAAGCCAGAATTGGGGGTTCTTCCCATGGATCAAGTCTTGGGGGCAAAGCTTGCACACAGTGCACTGCAAACTCCTCTGGAGCAGGAGGTGAGTGGACTCAGTGTGAGAAGTCACTTACGCTATTCCAGTGTGCCTTGAGCTTTTACTTCCTGAAGAGTGTGGGCTTCCAGACATTGTTCAGGTGCGTCACAATCATCCAGGTGACCAGCAGGAGGATACCACCCAGCTGGACTCCCACCACACCCTTTATAAGGGTGAATGCAATGGGAGTGTTTGGGCATTCTAGGAAGGAAGCACAAGCCATGGACCGTGAGTGTCTCCACACAAGTGTGAAGCCACTGCCCAGCGCAAGCTGAGGAGGGTCCCACCCTGGGATTTGCCATCTACCATACGACCTGGGTGGATGAGAGGACACAGCCTAGGCGGCCTCCACCAGCAGCAAAAACAGGCCCTGTGGCACAAAATGACACTTAAAGGCCACTGGACTTGGCCTCTTGATCATAGAAAAGGTTGGGGACATGCCCGAAGGACATGCCATCTTGCCACACAGTATGAGAATGCAGACTTGTGGTGGGGTGTGTGCTCGAGTTGGAACAGCAGGTGAAGGTGCTCCGTGGTGATCAAGGCCAAGAACCAGAGGCCAACAGTCAAGCTGTTGAGGCAGCCTAGGATAAGCAGAGAAGGGCCCCAGAGCCTACAGGCAGTAACAACTTCCCTTGAATATGGGTTCTAGGCTTCAATGGACAGCCCTGACCACAAGACACAGGCACTACCGTTCAGAGCCTCTATGCTTGGCAGCTGACACTCGATGCTTCATAGTCTCTCTTCATGAGAAATACTTGACAGGAATAACTCAGGGGCAGAAAGACTTATATCAACTGTGGTTTCATTTCATTATAATGTGTAGGGCATGGTGGGACAGCTTATGTCACATTGGACAGGAAGATTGGTAACAGGAAGGGGTCAGAGCAAGTTATAACCCCCAATAACGTGGCCTCCCCTAGTGACGTGCTCCTCCACTCAGGCCTCACCTTTCACAGTTCTCAATAGTCTATTCAAAATTTGAATTCAGTGAAGGATTAACTCATTCTTTACACTGGAGCCCTCATAATCTAATTCTTTCTGGAAAGGGGCAGTAGAGATGTGTTTCAGTAATCTCAATATCAAGTTGAAAATCAAGACTAACCACCACTCCCTTCTATCATCTTGGTACTTTGCAGAAGGACCATGACCCACTGGAGGTGAAGTAACTTGGCAGGGGTTGCACAAAAGGGGATGTACACTCACATCCGACCATCAGAGCAACCAGGAGGAGTCCTCGCCAGGGCAGGCTGCAGCCAGCAGCCCCCCAGCCCCAAGGACAGGTCCTGAGCTCCAGGTACCTCACACAGAATCTGTGCCCCCTCCTGCCTTTCATGAGTGTCTGACCTGAGGAGCCATTTGGGAACAGGGTGTTCCAGGTCTCTGTCCTGTAAGTGTCCAGTGCGTTACTGGTCTATGGTCCCACAGTCATCTGAGTGCCTTCCCCCCTGCCTTGTTCTCTTAGCCTTCTAAGCCTGAATATAAAGGGAAGATACAATTCTGGGGCTGGATGCCCAAGTACCTGTAAGACTTTGTTCTCCCCTAAATCCAGGATCCCCAATATTTCTGGTTATTGTCACTCAACATTCCTACTGACTGCTCTGACCCCAGCTTCCCACTGCATCTGCTGGGGATCCCTACCCTTTAAAACTGTTACTGGCCCACCTACTCCCCTTCGACCATGTTCCACCCAAGGGCTCTGTGCGTCCATACTGCCTCCAGACACAACTTAGTCCAATCTGTCCATCTCCAGCCTGTTAATCCAAATAACAGCCTTGGAGAAGACCATGTCTATTTCAGCTGATTCTTGACAGGACTTGGTTCCTGATACTTCTGGGTTTGCTTGCTCACATACAGGACCATGTCCACCACAGCTTCTGAAAAGACCTGTCTATCCTTCATCTTGACAGTTTAGTGTCCATTTGGTTCTTGATAGGACTGTGTCCACTCTGTCCCCAATGGTTTTATGTGAACACTAATAAGGCTGTACTCACCTGATTGCAAACTGGGGTTTTAGAAACACAACTTGGATATAGCCACTTTTCTTCTGAAACTTCCAATAGCCTCCTGACATGTCTGGAAACAGACTTGAGCCCCCAGAACATGTGATACCTTATGGGGGTGTTGACATATGGGGGTGCTGACATCCTGACCACAGACCTGCTTCCTCCTGTCCCACTGATCTCATCTTTCCCGTCAAGAGGTGGACTTGGGAGCCCCTCACAAAGGTCTTTGCATCCTTTTGACCCCACTTGCAGTCTCCCACCAGGCTAGGCATTGTCTGCAGGACCATGTCAGCAGGCATGTGAACACCATGAAGACCTTGTCAGAATCTCCAGTTCACACAGGCATTACCAGCAAGGACCAGAGAAACAGCCAACAGGTACCATGCCTTGGGATCGTTCCATCAAATCGAGGATGCTCTCACTGGGTGGTATGGCATCCAATGTTTCCATCCCCCATGTGTAGTGTTGCTGTCCAGCTCCTCACACAGGGCAGGTAAGGAAAGGGGAGTGCAAGAGAGTGCTGTGGGCTGGAGTAGGTGGATGGCTGCCCACTGGACAGCTCCCCTACTGCAGCTGTGCTTGCCTTGCCCCTAGAAGACAAACCCTTCTCTCTGAAGGACCTTCACTTTCTGTGGATCTGAGATGACGTCTTGTCACGTCCTACCTGAGCCAGACCCTGCCACCACCCAGGCTCACCTCGGTTCTCTTCCACATGGATGTTGTAAGTTTCTCTCCCATCCAATTGCTGCAGGGTGTAGGTTATCCAGCAGCCCTCTGAGTCCTGCTCCTTGCAGAGCCTGAACTTTGAGAGGGATCTCTCCAGAGTCAACTTCCCACACTGTACACTGCAATTCTTCTTAAATGGGCCTTTATTGAATTTCAGGCACTCGGCACAAAAGCTGTGGAGGAGTGGAATGTAGTAGGCATTGAGGAGTTATAAAGGTGTGAACCGCGAAATGGTGTGATGTGCAGAGCATGCAAGGATACACAAGTGCGTCAGGGTGAAGAGGTGTGCAAAAATACATGGGTATTCAAGGAAGCACTGGTGTGTCAATGCAGGGGCAGAGATATGTGGAAGTGCAAGGGAGCACTGGTGTATCAGGATGCAGAGGTGTGCACAGATGCATGGGTGTGTCAGGATGCAGAGGTGTGCACAGATGCATGGGTGTGTCAGGATGCAGAGGTGAGCACAGATGCATGGGTGTGTCAGGATGCAGAGGTGTGCACAGATGCATGGGTGTGTCAGGAGGCAGAGGTGTACACAGGTGCATGGGTGTGTCAGGATGTAGAGGTGTGCACAGATGCATGGGTGTGTCAGGATGCAGAGGTGTATACAGATGCATGGGTGTGTCAGGATGCAGAGGTGTGTGCAGAGACATGGATGTGGAAGGGTTGACTGGTGTATCAAGTGCAGGATGTTCAGAGATCCATGAGTGCAAAGGTTCACTAGTGTATCAAGGTTTGATACATGGGTGTGCAGGGGAGTATGGGTGTATCAGGGTGAAGAGGTACACAGAGATGCAAGGGTGTGCAAAGGAGTACTGGTTTGTCAGGGTAAAGAGGTGTGCAGAGATGTATGGGTGTGTAAAGAGCACTGGTGTGTCAGGGTGAAGAGGGGTGCAGAGATGCATCAGTGTGCAAACAAGCACTGATGTTTCAAGGTAGAGAAGTGTGCAAAGATCCATGGGCATGCAAAGGAGTACTGATGTGTCGGGTGCAGAGGTGTGCAGAGATGCATGGGTGTGTAAGGGAGCACCGATGTGGCAGGGTGAAGAGCTGTGCAGGGGTGCATGGGTGTGCAAAGGAGCACCCGTGTGTTAGGGTGTGTGAATGTGTGAAAGCACAAGAGCATGTCAGGGTGCCCAGGTGCATGAAGGCACGCTGGTGTGAGAAGGTGCCCAGGTGCATGAGGACACGCTGGTAAGAGGAAGTGCCCAGGTGAATGAGGGCACTCTGCTGTGAGGAGTGCTCAGGTGCATGAGGGCACGCTGCTGTGAGGAGTGCTCAGGTGCATGAGGGCATGCTGGTGTGAGGAGTGCCCAGGTGCATGAGGGCACGCTGGTGTGAGAAGTGCTCAGGTGCATGAGGGCACGCTGGTGTGAAGAGTGCCCAAGTGCATGAAGGCACGCTGGTGTGAGGAGTGCCCAGGTGCATGAGGGCACGCTGGTGTGAGGAGTGCTCAGGTGCATGAGGGAATGCTGGTGTGAGGAGTGCCCAGGTGCGTGAGGGCACGCTGGTGTGAGGAATGCCCAGGTGCGTGAGGGCACGCTGGTGTGAGGAGAGCCCAGGTACGTGAGGGCACGCTGGTGTGAGGAGTGCCCAGGTGCGTGAGGGCACGCAGGTGTGAGGAGTGCCCAGGTGCGTGAGGGCACGCAGGTGTGAGGAGTGCCCAGGTGCATGAGGGCACGCTGGTGTGAGGAGTGCCCAGGTGCGTGAGGGAACGCTGGTGTGAGGAGTGCCCAGGTGCATGAGGGCACGCTGGTGTGAGGAGGTGCCCAGGTGCATGAGGGCACGCTGGTGTGAGGAGTGCCCAGGTGCATGAGGGCACACTGGTGTGAGGAGTGCCCAGGTGCATGAGGGCATGCTGATGTGAGGAGTGCCCAGGTGGGCTGGGCTGCAGAGCTGTGGAAGGCTGCAAGGATGACTCAGGGAGCACAGTTGTGCCAGGACACACGTGTTCAAGGGGTGTGGGCATCTGCACACCAGCTGTCCCCTAGTGAAGAGCCTGGGAACTCTCAGGGCTCAGTACAGGGTGACTGGGGAGCCAGTACTCCTGGGAGTGTGAGGACAGAGCCAGTGTCACCAGAAACCAGGTCCAGTGGCTGAAAAGAGGACACCCTGTGCAGGGAGGACTCCCGCGGTCCGCCCAAGGAAGGGAGGGCAGCAGTGACACTGGCTCTGCTGGACCCTGCTGAGAGCCATGATGCAGTGGGGCTCCGTAGGGGCTCCCAGATGGCCTGGCAGTGAGTCCAGTGTGGGCAATGGGGATACTCACCGGTGCCCACTGCAGGGCCGGCAGGTAGGACACTCTTCACACAGGGGTGGCTGGTAACCTTTGTCACATTGGCACTGGTTGCACTGGCACTGGCCACGCCCACTGCACTCCACCAACCGCGTGTTCAGACAGCCCTCTGTGGACTTCTTGCACTGGCAGGCTGAGCCCTCGAAGCCCTCCTGGCAAATGCACTTGCTACACCCACAGGAGCCCCGAGCTGAAAAGTAGCTGAGGTCACCATGACTCACCTCCCTGCCAGGCCCAGCCACCAGGAAGCCCTAGCAGCCCTCAGCTCTGCTCCCTCGCTTGACTGACAGCACCTCTCAGGGAGGGCCACACCCATAGGCGCTGCCTCCCGGGGAGGGCCACACCCATAACGTCTTGTGCTGTTCACCTCTACCTGCCCTCCTCACACAGGCCAGAGCACCACATAAAGACAGCTGAGCAAAGACACAGAGAGCAGGGAGTCCCCCTGCACCCCAGCTCCCAGAAGGACACCTGATACCACCCACACAGACACACAGAGCAGAGAGGCCCCCTGCACCCCAGCTCCCAGAAGGACACCTGATATCACCCACACAGACACAGAGCAGGGAGGACCCTGCACCCCAGCTCCCAGAAGGACACCTGATATCACCCACACAGACACAGAGCAGGGAGGCCCCCTGCACCCCAGCTCCCAGAAGGACACCTGATACCACCCACACAAACACAGAGCAGGGAGGACCCTGCACCCCAGCTCCCAGAAGGACACCTGATACCACCCACACAGACAGAGCAGGCTGGTCAGTAGGAGGCTTACCAGGTCCTGCTCTTGCTGCCGACTGCTCAGCAAGAATAGTGATTGTCTGTCTGTCTGTCCGTCTGTCTATATGTCCCCAACTCAAGATCCCCTGGTGCAAATGAACAAGAAAATCCCAGCCGATGGTCCCGTCAGGGCTTAGACCCAGCAACTCACTTGGGCCACCGCAGGGCTGGCCGTTATATCGCTCACAGTTGACATTGTCACACTGGCAGTACTGCCCAAAGATCTGCTTGTTAGGGGTGTCACTGGTGTGGCACACGCACTCCCCGCAGATGCAGTCCCCCAGCCCTGAGCACACGATGGAACTGTTGTCCTTCCGGCAGTTTCCCTCCAGTTCGTGGCTGCTCCGGCCCTGTGTCTGGCACTCACAGTTTTTCCCAATGTAACCGGATGAACATCTGGAGTGGTGTGGGAGGGACTGGGCTTAGGCCCCTCCTGGGAGGGGGAGCTCCAGCCCCTCTGGGCCCAGCCCTCATCCAAACAACTGTGATGCATGGCACACCACATACGCTCTTTTCTTAGGACTCCTGAGAAAGTGGGGCAGAGTAAAGTGTGACAGGCACTGAGCTCCCTCCTAAGGCTGGCGAGAGGCATGGCCAAGCCTAAGCTTGAGCACAGCCCCTGAGGGTGCAGCTCTGGCAGGCTCACTATGGAGTCAGGTCCTGACCCCTGCAGATGGTGAACGTGGGCTCGACCTCTGCTCTGCTGGTAGATTCTGGGTGCCCCTGGGCGTGAGCCACACTGCAGGTTTGACTGCCTGGCTTCAGTCTTGTCTGTTGCTGGGTCTCTGTCCTCTGGTGAGAGGGGTCTGCTGCCGGCAGGTGGCCGGTGGGGAGCAAGGTGGGGGTTGCAGGGGAGCATCCTGGCTGCTGAGTAGGAGCAGGACTTCGGGACGTGAATCCCACCCAGCTCACTGCCTCATCTGCAGACGCCTCCCCATGGGTCTGTGTGCTGTGGGCCATGCATGTTCCTCACCTGCAGATGCCACATTCCATGGCACCCTTGCCCCCGCAGAGGCCCCGCTCCTGGCTCTGGTCCCGGCACCGGCACTCACACTGGGGAAGGACCCGCACGGTCACTGTGTCCGTGAAGCCCAGTGCCCGGATGACAAACGACTGCTCCTGGATGCACTCTGTGGCCGTGACCTTCACCTGGAAGGTGATCTGTAGGGAGTAGTTGGGCTCTGGTGGGGACTGAGGACGACCAGGGTCACAGCCCTGCCCTTGTCCGGGCAGGGTCCTGGTAGGGACAAACTGAAGTCAGGGGAGGGAATGGTAAGGACTGTCTTTGGAACAGAGGAAAGAGAGTGTGGGCCAGGCTGCACTGAGAGCAGAGGAGCCCCTGCACTGACCATCCAGCACCCAAGCCCTGCTGTGAGTCAGGCCAGGGATGATGCTTTTTCATTCTGTACACAGTAGGGGATTTTATGGGGAATTTATAGGGCACAATTCTGCCATGTGCCATGCCCTTAAGTCTAGGGCAGCAAAATTCTAGAATGTCACAGTGAGCATGAGGTCCTTTAGCCAACCCCGAGGAAAGGTGAGAGTCCAGAAAGGCACGTCACAGACAGGCCAGTGGTACCACACACAGGTGGCTCTGAGGAGAAGCACTGGCAGCAGAGTGCTGGCTCTGCAAAGTCAAGCCACATCGAAAAGAAATGTAGATGAATCACCACACGGTACTTCAAGATAGAACAAAAATATTAGTAAACGTGAGAAACACACACTAGGCACCTTAGAATAGAATTGATCAAATTCCCATGTAGATCAGTCAGAATGAAGAGATAGTAAAAATGGGTAGAAGTTAGTAAGAATGTGTAGCTCTGAAGGAGCCCCAATATTTTATTAAAATGCAAAAAAGCATTTAAAATATTTTATTTATTATTTCTATTTTGTGTGTATAACTGTATTGCCCGCAGGTATGTAAGTGCACCTGTGTATGCAATGCCTGCAGAGGTCAGAAGAGGGCATCGGATCCCCAGGAACTGGAGTTACAGACAGTTGTTAGCTGCTATGTGGATGCTGGGACTCAAACCTGGGTCCTCAGCAAGAGCAGCCAGTGCTCTGAACCACTGAGCCATCTCTCCAGCCCCAACCCCCCAAAATAATTTTTTGTTGTTACTGAATGTTATTTCACAGTAAAAATGGCAAAAATGGATGGAAAAAATGTATCTAACGTATTAAAGAAATACTGCAGTGCCTATTTCTGCTAGCTTGTGTGGCCCTAGTTTTGATGTTTTTGTTAGTAAACAAAAACGAAGCCAAAAGAAATCAGAAAAGTTGGCCCAATCAGATCTTTAGTTTGTCTAGTTGTGCATGACCAGCAGTCTCCTTTAGGGGGCACTGTTACCACGCGCTGGTCAGTCTACATGTGCTGCTCCAGGAAGGATCTGAGGTTCTTCGCTTGTGTCAGTAAGCATAGCCTCATAGCGTAGGAGTGTATCTGGTGCCCCCCTGTCCACTAACATGACCATGGAGACATCATCTGGCCTCGTCTAAGATGTTTAGAGATGAGAAGGAGCTGGCTGCTGGTCACCAGTGGCTTTCCCTCTTGCATGGGAGTCTCTGTTACCTCCCATCTCTCCCTGGGACTGAATTACTGAGACAGTGGGCCCTCTAGCACCCTGGGCAGGCCAGGCTTACCGGGACATTGATCTGTGTGCCCTCGCAGTGCCCTCGGGGCTTGCCTGTGCTCCCTGCCAAGTTGTTGCAGAAAGAGTCATAAGTGATCTCCAGGGAGTTGAGGAGGGCAGTGTGTTCCAGGAGGACTCTGGAGGAGAGTTTCTGAAGGCAGAGAGCAAACATGCTCAGGAGAGACACATCTCGCTGTCCCTGACCCTCCCCAGTGGCCCCATCTCATGTCTCATGCCCTCAATGTCACATCACTTGGTGACCCCCATGCCCATTGGATTAGAATTAGAGTGAAATGTTCCAGTGATGATGGTCTAGCAGGCTGGTGCCAAAATAGACACAGGCCATAGGTCCTGTGAGCAGTGTCCCCTCACTGTTGAACTGGAGCCTGCTTGGTGTGCTTGGGGCTCATTAGGCTAGAGAAGGAAACCAGAACCCCCTCTACAGGCTTGAGCTCTGGTCAGCCACAGTGTTGTTCCAGTGTTTCCTATGCGCTGTGTGCTGGGAGTCTGAGGGAGCAAGGCTGGACAGATCACACACTAGTGAGGAGGAAAAGACAAGGACCCTATATGGCTCAGGTGAGGTCTGGGGTAGTAGACACCACTCTGCATGGATGAAAGGCTGTGTGGACCAGCAGGTTATCTGCCCAGATGAGTGAAGGGTACCTGCAAGGGGCTGCAGGAGCTCACAGCAAGCAGGTCCCATATATCAGGCTAGTTGTCTCCACTGTCCTGATGACTTGAGTTCAGACCAGCTCACCCTGCGCCTGGGGACACTCACCTCATAGGTGTCCTTGATGAGCTGGACCACATTCCTGGAGTCCTGGGAGAGTTCGCCAATGGCCAACTTGGGGATGAACATGGTGAGTTTCTGTTGGGTGAGACAACCAAGCTGGCATCTGATGCCACGGGTCCCTCCCTGTCCACAAGGGCCCATGACCCCCAGAGGGTCCACCAAGCTCCCAAGTGGCTCGTTTGATGCTCAGTAACTGAGTCCCTCTTCAGTGAGCCACAGAGCACAGCATCAGCATCAAGGGTATAAATAGTCCCAAGGGTGGGGCTGGAGAGATGACCTAGCGGTTGAGAGTGCCAACTGCTCTCACAGAGGACCTGGGTTCGATCCCCAGCACCCATATGGCAGCTGAGAACCATCTGTAACTCCAGTTCCAGGGGAATCCGACACTCTCTTCTGACCTCCACAGCATTGCACAACAAGGGTGCACAAACCTGCATGCAGAAAGTACATTCATACACATACGAAAATAAATAAAATTAAAAAAAAATTAAAAAAAGAAAAGAAATAGTCCCAAGGGTAAAGACAGCAAAATGTACTACTGTTGAAGGAAGTGAGAATCCAAGATTCTCTAGATGGCTAGAGCCATCTAGCTTTCATGGCAGCTGTGCCATAACCTGGTGGCAGGCAGCTCTAGCATGATAGGTCCTGCTTTCTAGAGTGTCCTTGGAGGTGGGCTGGCCTGAGCCTCTGGATGGCAGACAGGCCAGCAACCCACTCACACCTGTAGTGTCATTCAAGGGCCATGCCCCACAGATAGCAGCCTGGGTGGTCCCACTGCAGAGCTAGGATCTGAGCTTCTCTAACAGGGACCCTGAGGACCCTGAAGAACTGGTCATCAGACTTTACAAATAGATGGCCAGCCATCATCTTCCTTAGCTCCGGCCATTGAAGGTGTATGTCCAGCACTCAGGAGCAGAACCCACATGATGCAGTGGTAATTCCGGACTTCCTCATCCTGCTGCTGAAATGTGTTCCCTCCCCTCTTGCTCCAGACCTGCCTCCTCTTACCTCATATGTCTTCATCATCCTCACTGGCACCAGGAAGATGGGCTGGATGTTGTTTTCAGCCAGTTTGCTTGCCAGATGTAGTACCAACTGCCTGTCCTAGACAAAGGGGAGACCTGTCAGGCAGTCTGGCCAAAGCAAGGGCAAAGAGCCTTGAGAGCTCTGGTCCAGCTCAGGCCTGGGGCAGGGTGCGTGTGTGTGTGTGTGTGTGTGTGTGTGTGTGTGTGTGTGTGTGTGTGTGTGTGCTGTAGCAGCACCCCTTCTCAACAAGGGTTATAAATGGATGGAACCATAGCTGGGTGTAGTGGCACATGCCTTTAGTCCCAGCACTCCAGGGGCAGAGGTAGGCAGGCATGTGGTGTCACTCTGCCACACATAGAGGTGGATGCATGAACCCAGTCCACTGGATTACAGGGAAAAGGGAAAATGTAAGACAGTCTCCAGCAGCTGTCCTAAACCTTGGGGCTAAAGGCTGATAACCTTTCCACTGCCCACCTGCCTCATCTAGCATCTACACCAGGGAATGCCATATTGGCACTCCCAGATCCTCCAGGCTACTGCATGCTAGTTAGTTACTCTATAGCCCAATGCCAGACTGTCAACTGATAGGCACTCTACAGTCTAATTCCCGCCTGGGCACTCACCACACATCACACCTGATAAGTCTCCTTCCAGCCCCACACCAGCTTCCCAGGTTGGTGGTCTGATTGACCGCCGTCCAACCCACTGGTCACTACTTTACAAGCCTGATGGGCTAAGATTACACACGCAAAATAACAGCCGGAGTCCCTGTCTGATGGCGAGAAGGACTCATCTTTTTATACCCAGAATGATATCATATCTCAGGGCCTGGTTTCAGACCTCATACTCCATTACATCATTAGTACATGTCAATGCCTTTGATCCCAAGGAGTCGCAGGCTTGCTAATGCACAGGCAAATCCTGCCTAAGCCACAAGTGCCTTCTTTTTCCCCACACAGGCAGACCTTTGTGATGTCCAGGCCCAGCTGCTCTACATAGTGTGGTCCAGGCCAGCTGGGGTTATAGGAAGACCCTGTGTCAAAAAATTAACAAAACAAAACAAAGCAGCAAATGTACAAAACAAAAGAATTTAGTGGGAGACTGTTAAGAAAACATCAGAAACAGTGATATGCATTCATAAGAAAACGAGTGGCTGACCTAGAACTTGCTTACATAGATCAGGCTGGCCTTGATTTCACGGAGATCTGCCTGCCTCTGCATCCTGAATGCTGGGATTCAAGGGGTGCTGATTCATTTTGGCTTTTTCATGGGAACAGAATCTCAGACACTGTTCTCACTGTGGTGCCAACTCCCTGTATTACTGAAAGTCACTGAGGCTCATCAGTGTGACATTCTTTTCCTGGCCAGACCCAGGACCTATGGATTCTATTCAACACCCCTATATCTCCCCATGAGCTGTGCTGTCTGCAAATCCTTCACAGAACCCAGAGCTCAAGTGCATCTGATCAGAGCTGGCTGAGCCAGCCCCCATGGAGCACAGAGGTTTCTAGTCAGAGGGCCGGCCCCACACCTGACACCAGAAGTCTTGCACCTGAGTTCCTCCTAACCTCCAACTGAGCCAGAGCTCTTCCACTCTCCTGTCTCACTTTCCTCATTGGTCCCTGAGACCACTCTGAGCTGGGGACTAATGGTAAGGAGTGAAAGAGAGACAAGGTAGGAGGCGGGGAGAGAGCAGGCCTCAGCCTCCAGCAGCTGCAGGCTGGGAAGGGGAGTCTCTGCCCCTAGCACCACAAGCTCCAGCCAAGAATGTAGTCCCTCCCACCCTTGTGTCCTGCCTCACCACCTACCACTCTGCCCTGGCCGAGGTGACCTCCACAGTGCTGCACTGCCACTCTGCCCTGGCCAAAAGGACCTCCACAGTGCCGCACTGCCACTCTGCCCTGGCCGAGGCGATCTCCACAGTGCCGCACTGCCACTCAGGGCTTCCAGCAGTTTTTCATGAATTTGTTACTCAGGCTGGAAGGAGGTAGCCAAGCCTCTGGAGGGCCTTGTGTGCCCTCCTTGTTACACAGAGGCAAGTTTTTGAGTGCCCTGTAGACACACAAGCTTCCTCCTGTTTGAGTCCCTGTCCTGTATCCTGAAGGGCTGGGGTTCAGAGGATGCTGGCACAGGTAGGAAGCTCACAGATTCACCCGTGCTCTTGTAAACACCATTCTCCAGATGACAGCGACCGTCGCTGGGGGTCTGACTGGCTCCTGGATGCTCATCTCCAGAAAAGCGGAAGTCCTTGTTAGTGGCAAACACCAGAAACCGTGTCCCATCACGCCACCCAATTTCCTCCTGAGAAGGAAATGCCTCAAGGTTATGTTCCTCCTTTGTCCAGCGGGACCTCCCAGAGCCAAGTTAAGGCGGCCTGCAGGATGGCCCTGTTGCCCCCTCCTGCTCTGAGACTTCACAGCAGCAGGACACAGAAAAGGGGGACAGAAGTGAGCACAGAGAACCATGCCTGCTGGAACCTCCCGGAAGGAGTGTGTGTTGCACACTGTAGTCCGACATCCAGTAAGGTGTGTGTCCTGAGCACAGCATGCCTAGGGCCCCGGGGAAGCTGGAGAGCTAAGAGTGGGGCAGGGTGAGGCTGGCTTGCTGGAACAGTGAGATTATAAAAAGCCTGGGACAGATGAGGGCTGGGGGTGAGCGAGGGGTGGGGCTCACAGGAGGGAGCTCTGGACAGAGGTTGCCCTCTTGGCCTGGTGGGGAAATGGGACAACAGGCTCTAGGAACCACAGGGTGGGGGCAATTCTTCTCAGGCTAACACCCAACATAGGGACCACTGGCTTCAGCCTTTAAGACAACACCAGCTAGTGAAAGCAGCCTGCAGTACCACAAGGGGCTCTGGAGTTGGGAAGTCGGCCAGAGGCCTCACCAGGCATGTGGAGACTTGTATCATGGCGTCCAGACCACCTTTGGGGGAATCCAAGTTTTCAAACATAAACTTCTTCCCCAGCTCCCTCTGAAACTGGTTGGAGTTGTCAGTCAGCTTCAGCATGTTCCGGAACATCGTGTTCACGATGGATCCAAAGCCTGAGGGACACGGGTAAGGCTGGGAAGGTCAGATTGGGTCTGACACAGGGATGTGAGTTGGGAGGTGCGTGGCAGTCTCAGTTCCCCATGTCATGGCACAAGGAAGACAGCACGGTGTTGTGTGTGGGTCTGTGTTCATGTGTATCGGCCAGGCTCTTGTGTGCATACGTGCATTTGGAATTGGGTCCATGTGTGGGCACAGAATATGCATATGTGTTCCTGTATGAATATGAGCAAGTCCAGGCATGAGTATACTTGGTTCTTATGTGTCATCAAATATTTGTACACGTATGTGTTCTTATACATGTGTGTGTGCATGCAGCTCTGTGTACATATTCAAGTGTGTGAATATGTACAAGTGTCGAAGCACAAGTGTGTGCATCACTGTACATTTAAGGGAGAGAGCTTTTCTGGGGTGTTTATTTGTCTGTGCACATGCATGCAGCACACATGTGGTCACCGAGCCTCTTGCTCTGGAATTCATGTGTATGTGGGGGCATTTTACCTTTGGACTGTGGTTTGCTGTGGTTACTACTCAGTCTACATAATTTGGTAATGTTTAATTTTTGTTTATTTATTATTTTATATTTGTATTATCTTATATTTTGTGCAATACCTTTGAGGTCAGAAGAGGGCATCGGATCCCCTGGAACTGGAGTTATGAACAGTTGTTAACCACTGTGTGGCTGCTGGGAATTGAACCGGGTC
This sequence comes from Rhizomys pruinosus, assembly GCA_009823505.1. Lineage (NCBI taxonomy): Eukaryota > Metazoa > Chordata > Mammalia > Rodentia > Spalacidae > Rhizomys > Rhizomys pruinosus. The sequence goes on from VZQC01006936.1 coordinate 79,464, forward strand.
CTCTGCACGAGCAGCCAGTGTTCTTACCACAGAGCCATCTCCCCGGCCAGTGCTCTTTTCGTTTGGTTTGGTTTTTATCTTTTTGAGACAGTCTCTCCCTTTAGCTCTAGCTGACCTGGAACTCTCTATGTAGACCAGGCTAGCCTGGAACTTGCAGAGATCCATCTGCCTCTTCCTCCCAAGTGCTGGGATTAAAGAGTTGCACCACCACACCCAGCAGCCTGCCCTTTGATTTTTAATGAGCACTCCTGTCTTTTATGAATATAAAAAAAAAAATGTATGAAAGAAGAAAGGAGTGTAGGACCCCAGGGTCCACACAGGACATGGCTGCAGGGGCTGTGCAGGTGCAACTCCACCCACACACATGCCTGAGGGACCCTGCACCTGGAGCTCCCTGTTGTCTGCCTGTGATGAATGGGGCAGCAGTTGGGGCTGAGCCAGGGCCCTGCAGTGGCTGTGCGTCTCACCAATGTGGCCTGACTGGGTGATCTCATGGAGGGCTTGAAGCAGGTGACCACCCAGAGTCTGGATGTTGGAGCCAGAGAGGGCTGTTAGGAAGTACAGGTCGACGGAGTTGTCTGTGGTCCGTTGAAAGATCACATCAAATACTGCTGCTTGACCTGTTAAGGAGAGAGAGTGGTGCTGGCCATCTAGTTCTGGGACACCTGGCGGTGAGCAGGTGGCCCAAGGACAGCCTTCTTCAGGAGTTTCCGGCCCCTCCCCCAACTGCTTCCTTTATCTGCCTGGCAGCGTGGCTACACCTGGGGCTACCAGGGGTGCCCAGGTAGACTTGAGTTCTCCCTTCTGATAAAACAAAAGAAAGCAAAGCAAAACATCTAGAATCACCTGGGAGATGGGCTGCCTGGGAGCTCGTGGGGAATGACCTTGGTTGTGTTAATTGAGGTTAGGCCCACCCAGGGAGGCAGTGCTACTCCCGGGTTGAGATCCTGGACTCCATAAACAGAGCTGAGCAACCCCACCCACTGCTTCCTGCTGCTGACTGTAGACATGATGTGACCAGCTGCTTCAAGCTCTGTCGCCTTGACTTCCCTGCCAGATACGAGGTACACTTGAACCATGACAAACCCTTTCTCCGTTGAGCTGCCTTTGTCAGGATGTTTTATCACAGCGACAAGAAAAGAAACCAAGCGAAAGCCATCTGCCAGAGCTGGTGCCACAGAGTCCCAGACGCTCGCGTGCCTGACCCACCCCAGCCAACACCTACCCTACCTGGTCGGAGGTAAAGTGTCACATTTTGTGGGGATAGCTGCTTCTGGCCCTTGTCCTCTTGGGGTTCAGCAAGGCTTTTGGGGTTCACGAGGTCCTCAGATGCACAGCCCATCAAAAGCAGCTGCTCTGGGGTGTCACAGTGAGTGGACTCAGGCTCCCCTTGATTTGAAAAGCTCTGAAGGAGGAGCCACAGTTTGGAGTCAGCAAAAAGGTGCCTGATCTGGCCTGACCCAGCTAGAATAAGGACTCAACCCCCTCTCCTCCTCACCTGCCCTCAAAACTTGAGATTGAAATGGAAATCTCTGTGGGTGGGATAGCCCACCAAGGAAGACCTGGCCTCCAGGCAGCCTTGATCTCCCTGGGAGGGATCCACATCACACACAGAGCTTTAGGCTTTTGTAAGTAGTCCGTAAGCCACTTCCTCAGTGAGCAAGGACTTGGGGGTCCCGTGCTTCAAGTCTAGTTGCCATGGCCCCTTGGCAACTTCAGCATTGAGTGCTGGCCCAAGCCTGCCAGCCCTTCTTGGTAGCATCTCTGTCCTAGGGAGCTACTGTTTCTCAGGAGAACATGGGTGCTTTCCTGGGGTCTGTACACTAGCCCCTGACAGCCCCATGACCCTGGGCACAGGGCAGAGCTCATAACCAAGGCTCTTGAAATGGAGATGTGAAACAGAAGCATCATGGGTACCATCGTAAGAGAGGCCCACACTGACTCCATTTTGAATATAGTCACCATTTTGAGTATTTAAGTATCAATTTACCCCAGAGAGACAGGGAGCTCTGAGTTTCACTCTGGAAGTTGAACCACACAGTTCTTACCGGTCTCTGGCACCAGGCACAGCTGGGTCCAGACTGGATGCAGTCTCGGCAGGTGCTGACCTTGTCCTTGATACATGACTGGGACAGGGCTGAGGAGGCAGACAGACTGGGTGAGTGGGCTCTGCCGTCCCTGGCTGCCCCCCAGAGTTGGTAAGGATGGGTAGGAAGAGATTCAGCAGAGGTCAGACCAGGATCTAAAGCCCCGTAGGACCATGGAGAGGCTCTGGATCACTCTGCATGTAACCACAGAGGAGCCTCCCATTGGATGTCAGCATCCCCATCTCCTGATGTGTGGAGCAGAGGCCAAGTCTGGGACCCAATCCCAGAGGAATGATCCTTCCTCAGCTATGTAAGAACCTGAGTCCAGGAGGATAGGAGGCAGGCCTGCTGTTCACAGAGCCCCACGCCTGAAGGTGACTTGACAGAACTCACCAGATCCCAGGAAGAGCAGCCCAGCCAGGGTGCACAGCAGGAGTTGCAGGCCCACCATGTCCTGCGGAGGGAGGTGTGTGCTGACTCTAGGCTGACCACCCACAGGATTTCTTCTGCCTGGTTGAGAGTTCAGGGCTTTAAGTCCTTCCCTGCCTACCGCAGGGAAAGAATCAGACAGATCCTACCTGAGTCCCCAGGGTCAGCAAGGTAGGAATGGGGGTATGGGGGACACATATTTGTTAAGGTGGTTAGGACACCATGCATGAAGACAGTGGACCCACTGCAGAGGAGCACTCCCCAGAGACATACGTGACATGCATGCACATACATTCACACGGCACTCCCACCACTCATTATAAACACAGCAAAACCAAACCACATACCCCCACACTAATGTGTGCTGCTCTACTGAGGCCGAGTCAAGTCCTCAAAGTGTGGAGTCTGGGTTACAGGCTGAGTCTCCATTGGCCTTGTGGTGCTGGGACCATGCTGGAATTTGTACAGCTGCGGCTGCAGATCTGCCACTCACAGCTCCTACTTGTCCTTACTATCCCAATAGTTGACAGCATTGGGGCTGGTCAGTCATCACTCAATCCCTGTGCTCCCAGGAGCACAGTCACTGAGTAGACCACATCAGTTCTAGGTGAGGGTGAGCAGAGTCTTCTTTATTTCTCTGTGTGTCTGAAGATTGGACTGTGCCCACCCTCACTCCCCAGACATTGGTGACGACATGCAAGATTCTTGGATTCCTCAGTGAGCAAACCGAGGTTCAGAAAAACAACAGAATGTGGCTCCCAGCAAGACCGACCCACAGACCTCATTCCCTAGGACAATAGCCTGGCAGGCCAGGAGGGGGCGCCAACTTCCCTTCCCCAACGTTGCCTTTGACCACTGTGACCCTCACCAAGAACAGCCCTGAGAGACGGAGCTTGCAGAGCTGAGGAGACATGGTTTCCTGACCCGTGGGGAAGATGCAGAACTCCAAGTGGCCAGTTTATGAAGCCCAGACTCTACCAACTCACCAGAATTCTGCAACAGAGCCAAGTTCCCCACGGGGGAAGTGCTGGTACAACCTAGCACACCCTCAGGAAGTGGCGACGGGCACTACGGCCCCGCTTCAGTCTCAGTTACTGTCTTTCCTTCATGATCCTGTTGAGGACTACGGTGTCCTCCTGTCCCACCAAACAGGCAGCAAGAGAAGACCCTACATCATGATGAATCGAGCTCTAAACACCTGGGTTATGAGACCCAAGAGAGGCATTCAAAGGGAAACGGGATGGTCCTGTGCAGATCACACATGCCTCTGAAAACCTGGAGTTCATATGGTGAAGAGGAAAAGCAGAAACATGGGCAGCTGAAGCAACACAGCAGGGACAGAGACAGCAGGAGTGGTAGGTGGCTTCCTATTACAAAGGTTCACGCAGTAGCAGAACCCTACACGCAGGCTTCTGGGTTGCTGGAGGAGGCACCAGAGTCCACGTGACTGGGGAGGTGAGCTGGTGAAGACTGACAGAGCCACTGGTTTGGAGAGGAGAGGTGAGACAGTGGAGTCTGTCACTGTGCTGGTCTCAGGAAGACCCCAGGCCTCCCCTTTCCACGCCCAAAGCCCAGAGTTGAGACACCCATTTCTGCCTGGTACACATTCACAAAAAGACAGGGAGCAGCTGAGCTCCAGGGCACCGGAGTGCTATTCTTAGGTCCCAGAGCTCTGGGCAGACACAGCAGAAAAGAGACAGCTAGAAACAGAGGGCTCAGGGGTGGTGGACACCTGTCTGTGCCTCACAGAACCTCGATTGGCTGGGAAACACGGTCACAGCATTGCTTATTATTGTTGGAGTCCAGAGATAGCGAGACCCATAGGTACTGACCAATGGGACGAAATGAGACCCAGTGGGCAATGCCAAAACACTGCAGTTGGGCTTCCCAGGTTGGGGGGACTCTAAGCACTCCTACAGACATGTCAGTGCTGCTATCTACTGCAAGGCAGAGCCTCCCCAGATGCATCCTGACTCTGCTACTGCTGCTGTGGCAAAGAACTCGTGAAATGCAGTGTTAAGAAAATAAAACAGAAGTAAGGCAGGAGGATGGGAGTGCAAGGCCATCCTCAGCTACCCACTACGCTTAAGGCCAACCTGGGCTACTGGAGACTCTGTTTCAAAAGTAAATAATTCAAAATACAAAAGAAATAGAATCTCAGAGCGAGGAAATTAACCTATAAAAAACTAAGGGAAAACCATCAAGAAGATAGACTCTAAATATGACAAATTCTGTGAAAAACATTGTAGGGAGGAAACAAATATTCTTTTTCCTTTTTCCTTTGCCCCCAAAGTGAAATGTTTTTCCTGTTTAAAGATACCTTAAGAGGCTCGAGAGGCGGCTCAGTGGTTAGGAGCACATACTGCTCTTGCAGAGGACCCAGGTTCAATTCCCAGCACGGACATGGCGGCTAAAAACCATCTGTAACTCCAGTTCCAGGAGATTTGATGCTCTCTTCCTGCCTCTGTGAGCATTGCATGCATGTAGTATTCTTACATACACATAAGCACAACAAAAATAAATCAAATTTTAAAGAAATCTTAGAGGCCAGTGACAAAAGTAAGTGTCTCCCAGGAAAGGCCACAGATAGGGAAATCACAGAGGCAGAAACACAGCTGCTGAGTTAAATCCATGACCAGATGTGTAAGCTGGGTGTCTCGTGTAGCTATAATATTGAAAGAGTTTAAAAACATTTTTGATGCCTGTCCTGCAGAATCTGACACAGCACCAGTGATGTGTGTCCTGGAGGAAAGTTGAAAAGGAAAATCCAGCTGGCCAACTTCCCATATCCTCTGTACCATAACCAGTGTTTCCAATTTCCTCAGGGTTCCTGTCAACATTTCCCAATTTTCTACAATAAAAGTGTATTGTGGTATCTCTTTAAATAATATTTTTATTTTTTCCTTGACAAGTTCACACTTGTATATAATGTAATTTGATCACATTCATCCCTCACTCCCCAGCCAACTCTCTCACAACCCCCTAACACATCTCCCTCTCAAACTCTTGATTTTTTTAAAAAAATATTTACTTAAATTTTAAAGTTTATATGTATGTGTGTATGCCTTATGTGTGTGCATGTCTGAAGAGGCCAGAAGAGATGTAGTAGCAGGTGGTTATGAGCTGACTGATGTGTGTGTTGACAACTGAAGACACACTCTGACAGCCTGAAGAGTGGAGACAGTGACCTCACAGACTTGTGTGGGCACCTGCTTGTCAGTCACTGTATTCTACTCACTCACCTACTCTCTGTCTGTTCATACTCACCCACCCATTCAGCCATCCATAAGTGCCTGCTGGTCTCTCCCAGGACATGGCTGAAGGCATCTGGATCTCTCTTAGCAATTCCAGGCCTCTGCCTCTGAGGTGCTCTGTAGTACCACCCCACCCCCACTCCTACTGAGTTCTCCTCAATACTCCAAAATGCCACCACAGGACATGACTGATGCTATTTAAAAATCCTCCAGGCAGAGGGCCACTGACTCTCTGTACCCTTGGACCAAGAAGTATGGAGAGAGAAACTTACCCACTGCTTAGACAAGAAGACTCTGTCCCTGAAGCTTCCCAAGCAACAGCACTGTGCACCGGAGCATGAGTGTCTGCATCTCACCCTGGCCAGGTCTGAGCATGCAGAGGCCCCACTGTGTGTCCACATCTCTTGCCAACAGGAAGCAAGAACTGGATCTGTTGCAACAAGTCACTTGCCGGGGTGGGGCTGCGGAAGGCTCACTGTGGTCAGGACAAACTCCAGGTATTGATCAGTGGTCCAGCAAAAACAGGACAGCCATTACCCAGAGTGTCTATTCATTGGCTGTCATTCTTCCCCACACGGCCTCAGCTCGTCCGGCATCCTTCCTGGGGGGCTATGCTCATGATCCACCGAGAGGCTCAGTGAGTGCTTCGTACCACTCACACAAGCAGATCAGAGTGGAGACTGGAGCCCACATTGGCCTGACCTTCAGGCTGACACTTTCAAACCTCTGTTCAACTGAACAGTGCTGCTCAGTAGAGCTCATCCTAACCTCACAGATCCATACCAACCTGCCTACCCTGCGTCACCCACTTTGTGGTAGCCCTACAGGAAATCAGGTGGCCACAGGGTCAGGCTCGTGTGGGGTGTCTGTCCTGTGGTCCTGCTCAGGATATGATATCTTGTGTGCACTGGACTTGGGAACTGAGGTGTGGGTTAGCCACAGCCATGGCCAGACCTGGGCCTCAGGTCTGAACAGAGGGCTTCCTCCTTCCTGAGAAATGCTGAGGGCAATGCTCGGTGCTGGAGGGGGTATATAGGCCCTAGAGACTTGGCTTAGAGACGCAAGAGTGGGTTGAGAGGTTTCTGGCTAATACTTGGAGTCCTTAGGTCACTCTGACACAAAGTGGTCTGATGACGATGTCCTGAGCGTCAGCAGCTCTTCCTGTGCCTGCCCTGGAAGCAAGCATAGACCTCCGAGCTCACAGTGTTGTGGGCCCGTCCCAGGGAGGCGGGTGCTGGTCCGGGTCTTTTTGCCCTCTCAGTTCACCCCAGTTCTCTCCCATCATGGTGACTGCCTCTTGCTAATTCAGGCATCACAGTTTCCACGAGGGGCAGAGGCTTTGGGTGCTGGCTTCCTGTCTAGATGAGAACATCAGTGCAAGGATGCAGCCCCCATACTGGGAATGAAGTGGTCAGGATGGTGGAGGGAAATGGGGCAGGCTACAATGTGCAGATCACCCAGGAGTGAGACCTAGATACACCCCAGGGTCAAGGGGGCAGAGCTTCACTTGGCCTGCCAGAGAACAGCTATATGAGCCTGGCCACGTGGGAGTGCTCCAGCCATCTGGACCAGAATCACTCACCAGTGCTATTCACTTAGGTACAAGTGAATAAGCTGTCACTTAGGTATTCACTTAGTCACCCCGTGACACCTACCAGTCTCTTATTTTCTTCCTGTGAGCAGCTGTGGAGTCTCTGTGTCAAATGATATCTGCTGCCAGAAGAAGCTTCTCTGATGAGAGCTGAGAGATACATTAGTCTATGGGTGTAAAAAAACAAGTTGTTAGGAGTCAGTTTAGTACTAAGGTCATTTAGGAGAAAAATAGTAAGTTCTCCCTTATAACCTGTGACTTTCTAGCCACAGGTTCTTCTTGGCCCTGATAACAGTCTTATGTTTAGGCTCCATTTTGGGAGGAGGGCCTTCAATACAATCAGAAAGTGGTTGGCTACTGCCGTTATGTTTATGCCACTATTGTACCAGTGGGTGTTTCATTTGAGGCCAGTCACTTTAGCACCTCATACGGTTCACAGCCAGGCAAGAAGGATGGTTACTTTTCTTTCCTGGTGGCGTGCATAGCACCTTCCAGTATCTTGAAAGCTAGGTAATACAATGAAGCTTCAATGTCAGTATCAGCTCGATTTCTCCATGCTTGTTCTACAAGCCACATATCTAGAACTGTCTTCAGCACCAGCACCTTCTCCAAAGTCCTGGAGTCAACCAAGAGCAATGGAGACAGCTAGTATTATTTGAGGGTCATGGGACCTGCCTGGCCAGCAGCTCCAAAAGAGGAGTCTCATCATGGCATTGGGCTTTTTATTTGTTAGTCTGTGGTGTCTGGTAGAGGCATGGTTTTTATGTATTATATATTTTAAGAAACTTGACAGCAGTATGCCTCCCATATGGCTTTTCCAAAAGGCCTTTAGTGTTAATTATCACTCCCCATCCCCCTCCTCTACCTTGCCTCCCCATTCCCTATCCCACTTAGGTTCTTTAATGATGTGATGCTGGGTAGGTTGACCAAGTTCCAAGGTATGGATCTACACTCAAGAGTGTTGGGAGAATACAATTTTAGATTCCAAAGGCCTTAAAAAATAGAGACAGGAAGCGAAGGGGTATAGGAAGGAGAGGAGGATATGAGACGGGAAGTGAAGGGGCGTAGGAAGGAGAGGAAGATATGAGACGGGAAGTGAAGGGGTATAGGAAGGAGACGAAGATATGAGACGGGAAGTGAAGGGGCATAGGAAGGAGAGGAGGATATGAGACAGGAAGTGAAGGGGTATAGGAAGGAGAGGAGGATATGAGACGGGAAGTGAAGGGGTGTAGGAAGGAGAGGAGGATATGAGACGGGAAGTGAAGGGGTGTAGGAAGGAGAGGAGGATATGAGATGGGAAGTGAAGGGGTGTAGGAAGGAGAGGAGGATATGAGATGGGAAGTGAAGGGGTGTAGGAAGGAGAGGAGGATATGAGATGGGAAGTGAAGGGGTGTAGGAAGGAGAGGAGGATATGAGACGGGAAGTGAAGGGGTGTAGGAAGGAGAGGAGGATATGAGATGGGAAGTGAAGGGGTGTAGGAAGGAGAGGAGGATATGAGATGGGAAGTGAAGGGGTGTAGGAAGGAGAGGAGGATATGAGATGGGAAGTGAAGGGGTGTAGGAAGGAGAGGAGGATATGAGATGGGAAGTGAAGGGGTGTAGGAAGGAGAGGAGGATATGAGATGGGAAGTGAAGGGGTGTAGGAAGGAGAGGAGGATATGAGATGGGAAGTGAAGGGGTGTAGGAAGGAGAGGAGGATATGAGATGGGAAGTGAAGGGGTGTAGGAAGGAGAGGAGGATATGAGACGGGAAGTGAAGGGGTGTAGGAAGGAGAGGAGGATATGAGATGGGAAGTGAAGGGGTGTAGGAAGGAGAGGAGGATATGAGATGGGAAGTGAAGGGGTGTAGGAAGGAGAGGAGGATATGAGACGGGAAGTGAAGGGGTGTAGGAAGGAGAGGAGGATATGAGACGGGAAGTGAAGGGGTGTAGGAAGGAGAGGAGGATATGAGATGGGAAGTGAAGGGGTGTAGGAAGGAGAGGAGGATATGAGATGGGAAGTGAAGGGGTGTAGGAAGGAGAGGAGGATATGAGATGGGAAGTGAAGGGGTGTAGGAAGGAGAGGAGGATATGAGATGGGAAGTGAAGGGGTGTAGGAAGGAGAGGAGGATATGAGATGGGAAGTGAAGGGGTGTAGGAAGGAGAGGAGGATATGAGATGGGAAGTGAAGGGGTGTAGGAAGGAGAGGAGGATATGAGATGGGAAGTGAAGGGGTGTAGGAAGGAGAGGAGGATATGAGATGGGAAGTGAAGGGGTGTAGGAAGGAGAGGAGGATATGAGATGGGAAGTGAAGGGGTGTAGGAAGGAGAGGAGGATATGAGATGGGAAGTGAAGGGGTGTAGGAAGGAGAGGAGGATATGAGATGGGAAGTGAAGGGGTGTAGGAAGGAGAGGAGGATATGAGATGGGAAGTGAAGGGGTGTAGGAAGGAGAGGAGGATATGAGATGGGAAGTGAAGGGGTGTAGGAAGGAGAGGAGGATATGAGATGGGAAGTGAAGGGGTGTAGGAAGGAGAGGAGGATATGAGATGGGAAGTGAAGGGGTGTAGGAAGGAGAGGAGGATATGAGATGGGAAGTGAAGGGGTGTAGGAAGGAGAGGAGGATATGAGATGGGAAGTGAAGGGGTGTAGGAAGGAGAGGAGGATATGAGATGGGAAGTGAAGGGGTGTAGGAAGGAGAGGAGGATATGAGATGGGAAGTGAAGGGGTGTAGGAAGGAGAGGAGGATATGAGATGGGAAGTGAAGGGGTGTAGGAAGGAGAGGAGGATATGAGATGGGAAGTGAAGGGGTGTAGGAAGGAGAGGAGGATATGAGATGGGAAGTGAAGGGGTGTAGGAAGGAGAGGAGGATATGAGATGGGAAGTGAAGGGGTGTAGGAAGGAGAGGAGGATATGAGATGGGAAGTGAAGGGGTGTAGGAAGGAGAGGAGGATATGAGATGGGAAGTGAAGGGGTGTAGGAAGGAGAGGAGGATATGAGATGGGAAGTGAAGGGGTGTAGGAAGGAGAGGAGGATATGAGATGGGAAGTGAAGGGGTGTAGGAAGGAGAGGAGGATATGAGATGGGAAGTGAAGGGGTGTAGGAAGGAGAGGAGGATATGAGATGGGAAGTGAAGGGGTGTAGGAAGGAGAGGAGGATATGAGATGGGAAGTGAAGGGGTGTAGGAAGGAGAGGAGGATATGAGATGGGAAGTGAAGGGGTGTAGGAAGGAGAGGAGGATATGAGATGGGAAGTGAAGGGGTGTAGGAAGGAGAGGAGGATATGAGATGGGAAGTGAAGGGGTGTAGGAAGGAGAGGAGGATATGAGATGGGAAGTGAAGGGGTGTAGGAAGGAGAGGAGGATATGAGACGGGAAGTGAAGGGGTGTAGGAAGGAGAGGAGGATATGAGACGGGAAGTGAAGGGGTGTAGGAAGGAGAGGAGGATATGAGATGGGAAGTGAAGGGGTGTAGGAAGGAGAGGAGGATATGAGATGGGAAGTGAAGGGGTGTAGGAAGGAGAGGAGGATATGAGATGGGAAGTGAAGGGGTGTAGGAAGGAGAGGAGGATATGAGATGGGAAGTGAAGGGGTGTAGGAAGGAGAGGAGGATATGAGATGGGAAGTGAAGGGGTGTAGGAAGGAGAGGAGGATATNTTTTTTGGTCTTTTTGAGACAGGATCTCCCTGTAGCCCCAGCTGGCCTGGTACTCACTATGTAGACCAGGTTGGCCTTGAACTCACAGAGATCCGCCTGCCTTGCCTCCTGAGTTTGGGGATTAAACGTTTGCTCTACCACGCCAGGCTGAGAGACCTGTCTTTGCTGAAGCATATTATTAGCAATGTTCAAATCTTAGTGAAATCTCCTGTTTCAGCTTAACATTTTGTTTGCAATTTGCATTTGAACCATATTCCCAGTTGTTTTATTAAAAAATATTTATTCTCCCCAAGCCTCCAAGCAGTATTGATCCTCTGGGATTCGCCCAACTCTCTTGTGTCTGCGCAACTCAGGGATCCTTAGTCCAGATGGCAGTGCAGTAGTATCAAGTGGAGAGACTTAGCATGGCTGTATGGAGCATGCCTCCTATGAGGGTGAAGACAGAGCCGCCAGGAACAGAGCAATCCCCTACCCAAATATGGATGCAATTCTAACCTCGCCTGCCCCTCGAAGCACTGTACCGTGTATCCAAACAAAGTAGGAGTGCACATAACCACCCGGGGAGACATGGCTGCTTTAGCCCAGCACAGCCTCCCTAATTTGTGTGGATTTTTAGGTGCTGTTTCTTAACATAAAACATCAAAAATTGCTTTTACCCATTGGGTTATCTTGCCAGTCCATAAAATATCTTCTTTTTTTGGAAAAACCTTTTGGGGAATAAAGTATTATAATGACTTCAACTAACTTTCAAATGATTCATCCAGAGATGGAGAGAGAGAAGCCAGCCTTGGGGTCTCATTCTCCGTGACTCCTCTCCAGGTCTCCCTCATGAACTCTGCAAGAGAGTTCCCACTTCAAATGCATATGGTAATAAGAAACAGAACACAGAGGAGGAGGTGGAGTTACATGGAAAAGGATGGAAGGAGGTGCTCATAGTAGTGGACATGATGCAGTCTGGAAGCTCAAAGGATGAAAAATTGTTGGATATGGGGTACTCACACAGCTTAATTATGGTGGGAAGCTTCCCCTGTCAGTGTAGAGGATGGGGTGGCACTCAATGTGGTGGTCACTGGAGATGCTCACATCATGGGCTGCCCGCTCCAATGCATGGGGCTGGGCTCAGCATCAAATACTTAGCACCAGTGTTTCACCCCAGGCTCATAATGAGGACACGAGGTGCTTATGCTGAATTTAGCAACAAGGATATAGCATGGTCAGTAAAACTCAGAACACAGAACTTTCTACAAAACACCTGGCCTGAGCCAGGCCTGGTGGCTCACGCCTTTAATCCCAGCACTCGGGAGGCAAAGGTAGGCATATCTCTGTGAGTTCAAGGCCAGCCTGGTCTATAGAGCGAGCTCCAGGACAGCTGGTACTAAGTGGGAGACCCTGCCTCAAAAATACCAAAAAAAAAAAAAAAAAAAAGAAAACACCTGGCCTGAACTCTGAAAAGTCTGGAACACCAAATGAGAAAAAAAAAAAAAATCAAACAACTATAACTCTAAAAGCATAGTCAAAAGACGTATTCTCAGTGGCTGACTGAAAGAGAGGGAGGGTCAGGTACCCTGCATAAGACATGCTGGGTTCTGGGATAACTGGGACATTTGAAGATAGACATATATTCAACAATATTATTTATTGTCAATATTAAATTTCTTGGGTGTGATAATTTAAAATATTCAAACATCTCTTTTCTTTAAAAAATTTCCATTGATTTTTTGTGTGGTGTGCCATTGCATGTGTTGCCATCAGAGGACAACTCGCAGGAGTCAGGTCTCTCTTTCCAGCCTGTGGGTCCCTGAGATCAAACTCAGGTCATCAGTCTTGACACCAAGCACCTTTACCCACTAGGCTATCTTGCTGGTCCATAAAATATCTTTTTTTCTTCCGAGAAGAATCTTTTGGGGAATTTTAATTAACTTTCAAATAATTCAGCTAGAGAGGGGGAACCATGAGAACATACTAAAGACTCACGAGCAAATGAGAGAACATAACTGAGGCTTTGTGGGAACCCATCTTCATCTTAGGCTTGAGGCTCTGCAAATCCCCGCAGTAATGAAAATCTACACAGCAGTATACCTACCTACAGTTTTGGTTTAGCATTTGTCTGTGTTCAGCTGTCCTTCATTTGCGGGGTGTTGACTTTTCTAAGATGACATCCTGTTTCCATGGGCAACCCCTGTGGCTAATGCTGGGATGGCCTTTCATGTAATATATATTTAATAAACACCTGTGGGGGTGCAAGCACTCATGTATTGCATGTTGGATAGAAAGGTGGGCTCTCCCAAGCTCTTCCTCTGTCGCCCTTTGCTGAAAAATTTAGGGGATTTGAATCTTTGTACGTCATGCTGGATTTAGCCTTGAAGGCCTGACCTTCATTTACATATACGGCAGGGCATTTTCTGTTTTGTGTCTTGCATGGTGGCATGTTCACTGAGAGTAACGCAATAAAAAGGTTTCTGTGAAGGACTATGCACAGAGCACCCCATGAAGGAGCACAGAGGACCCCATGATGGTGCACAGAACACTCCATGATGGTGCACAGAGCACCCCATGATGGAGCACAGAGCACCCCATGATGGCACACAGAGCACCCCATGATGGCACACAGACGACCCCATGATGGTGCACAGAGCACCCCATGAAGGAGCACAGAGCACCCCATGAAGGAGCACAGAGCACACCATGATGGTGCACAGAGCACCCCATGATGAAGCACAGAGCACCCCATGATGGAGCACAGAGCACCCCATGATGGAGCACAGAGCACCCCATGATGGAGCACAGAGCACCCCATGATGGAGCACAGAGCACCCCATGATGGAGCACAGAGCACCCCATGATGGAGCACAGAGCACCCCATGATGGAGCACAGAGCACCCCATGATGGAGCACAGAGCACCCCATGATGGAGCACAGAGCACCCCATGATGGAGCACAGAGCACCCCATGATGGAGCACAGAGCACCCCATGATGGAGCACAGAGCACCCCATGATGGAGCACAGAGCACCCCATGATGGAGCACAGAGCACCCCATGATGGAGCACAGAGCACCCCATGATGGAGCACAGAGCACCCCATGATGGAGCACAGAGCACCCCATGATGGAGCACAGAGCACCCCATGATGGAGCACAGAGCACCCCATGATGGAGCACAGAGCACCCCATGATGGAGCACAGAGCACCCCATGATGGAGCACAGAGCACCCCATGATGGAGCACAGAGCACCCCATGATGGAGCACAGAGCACCCCATGATGGAGCACAGAGCACCCCATGATGGAGCACAGAGCACCCCATGATGGAGCACAGAGCACCCCATGATGGAGCACAGAGCACCCCATGATGGAGCACAGAGCACCCCATGATGGAGCACAGAGCACCCCATGATGGAGCACAGAGCACCCCATGATGGAGCACAGAGCACCCCATGATGGAGCACAGAGCACCCCATGATGGAGCACAGAGCACCCCATGATGGAGCACAGAGCACCCCATGATGGAGCACAGAGCACCCCATGATGGAGCACAGAGCACCCCATGATGGAGCACAGAGCACCCCATGATGGAGCACAGAGCACCCCATGATGGAGCACAGAGCACCCCATGATGGAGCACAGAGCACCCCATGATGGAGCACAGAGCACCCCATGATGGTGCACAGAGCACCCCATGATGGAGCACAGAGCACCCCATGATGCTGCACAGAGCACCCCATGATGGAGCACAGAGCACCTCATGAAGGAGCACAGAGTTATTTCAAGGACATCAGATTTCAAACACAAGGTAGAGTGACAGTGCTTTCTGGAGCTGCGAGTTTAGTCCATGCTTGGGACCAGTTCGGGTGGTTTTCCTTTTCAGTGGGCTTGAGGAACTGTGTTCATGTCTCTCCTTCAAGGTGATGGCGAGGAGGGCCTGGAAACCTGCAGATCATCATCCCAACAAAATGTTGGGGCTTCATAGTCTCCCCTCTACCCGTTGTACACAGTCTGGTCTCCTGTAGGCTCCTGCCCTGCTCCCCCCGGGGGAGGTTCATTCAAGTTATCTTCGTTTGGGTGGGCTGCACATGGGAGAAGATTCCGCTGCTGCCCAGGCCTCAGGCACACAGGTCCCTGGTCTGCAATCCCTTGACACTCCTGAGAAAAGATCCTCTTTGGCTGGCACTGCCTTTGGCCTTGCAGACTGCCATCTCTGTCATCTGCCCTGTGCAGTTCAAGCCCCAACCAGTCTTTGGCTCTGTGACCTCAGAATGTGCTGGTGCCTGATGGAGCTTTGGGAAGAGCAACTTTGCACTGGGGTCCTTCAAATGAAAGAAAAAAAACATTTTTTAATCCCCCTCCAATTCTTGGCCCAGATTTTAACCTGTTCCGAGGGCCCATGACCTCACTGTGGGCCACCCATCTGCCTTGGGGCAATGCTTAATCTGAGAAGCTTAATAAATTAGATTCCGGTCTACTTTCCATTCACAACAACTGAATAATTCAAGCAGACATCACCAGTTCAATTTTCCTTCCGAGGACAGAATGGAAGAAAAGAGCAGGACTGTTCTGGATGGTGAGGGAACGTCTGGGGGAGGGGGGGTAAATATATTTACATGGACCATGCTTAACTTGCAGTTTTGCAGGATTCCTTTTTGTGGAATCCTGGGTTCCTATGGTCTACCAGGTACTGTGTGGGAGCTGAAACTCTGTGAACCTGAAGATATTCAACTGTTTACCTACAAAAGGGGTCAACACCAGAACACACAAGGCAACAAGAGGCAGAAGAAACCAACACCAACCAAACAAGACACCCTAGACCAGAACCACCACCAAGCTCACCCGCTGTGCCTGTGGTGGAGATGGCTACAGGGCCTCTCTCCTTGGGAACATTTTTTTTACTTGAGCTCTATTATTTATTAATTTTTTTCTTTTTCACTTGACACAGTATTTGTACATGTATCAATTGTACTGCATATTTTAATTCACACTTACACTGGATACTGATAAGTTTAAGGTAAGCCCTACATTTATTTCTTTAAATTTTATTTCTTTCCTTATCCAAATATCTATTCTGATACACTATTATTAATATGATACACTATTACAATTATAATTACTGTAATTACTCCTGCTCCCCTCCCTTCCTCCCTCCCTTCCTCCTTCCTCTCTCTTCCTCTTCTTCCTTTCCTTTTCTTCCTCATTCCTAATTTTGGAAGCTGAGCCCAGAATCCAAGGCTTTGTACCTGCTGGGGAAGTACTTTTCCATGGAGCTATGCACCAGTCCTTGCATCACTGAAATTTTGAGTGTGGACCAAAACCTATGTTGACTCAGCTGAGCAAGAAGAATCATTGCTACCTGTGCTTGGAGAGTCAAGATGAGGAAGAGGAAGGCAGGAGGGGAGGCACAGGAGGATCTGGACCAGGACCCAAGCTTCTAGAGAAGGCTGCCTCAAGCCCAGCCCCTTCCCTACCAGCCAGGTGATCTTTAGTTCCCAGACCCTTAGCTCCAGAGCTCTGACAAACAGGTCCTGGGGCCTGGCTGTCCTGCCTGTTTCCCCGAAACAAGGAAAGAGCAGAGGGGAGAAGTGTTTCATCTCTGACCCTCCTCCAACCTCAAGAAATCATTATCCAGGCCTGTGAAAACCAGCTGATCCCTTCATGTGCATGGAACTTGGGGTCTTTAGATGTGCCTCCCCTTTTTAATTAAAGTTCACCGCAGAGGTGAGTGCATGCTGGAAGGGTCCTGCAGGGCTCAGGCACTGAATGCGTTCTGTGCCTCTCCAACCTGCAGGCAGATGTACAGAACTACTTGTCAAGAAGTGAAAGGTTAGGGACCTGGGGAGCTTGAAATGAAAGTCATTGTTCTTATGCCAAACTCAAAGCAAGGCTGCAACAAAACCAATTTCCGCTTCAAAGTCAACCACTCCTCCAGCCACCCTGTCCCTGTCCACACCTTCCTGGTCCCTGTCCACACCTTCCTGCTTAAGTCAGACTTCCGGTCTTCTTAGGGATCTCTGCTGAGCAGCAGCTACCATCACCCCATCTGGCTTCTTCCACCAGCAGAGGCAGCTGGGCCTCCAAGCTCTGCAACTCCATTATGGTAGACCACAGTGGTAACTCCTTTTATTCTTTCTTATTGTCATCCAACCACCTCTCCTTGAGCTGCCACAGACGGAGGTGTGCATAGCTAACATTCCACCACAGGGTGCTTTATTCCCCACCACTGCTGGATCTTCCTTAATAGCATGTGCTCTAGTCTGTTCAGGGTTGCTGTGGGGAAGGACAAGTCCCTTAAATAGGAGTAATTTTTTTAATTATATTTTTATTGGGAGCTGGAATGATGGCTTAGTGGTTAAAAGCACTGGCTACTCTTGCAGAGGCCAGGGGTTTGATTCTCAGCACCTACATGGTAGCTAACTGCTTGTAACTCCAGATCCAGGGGAATTTGACACCCTTTTCTGACCTCAAGTGGGCAATGGGTGACATGGGTGTACTTATACACATGCAGGCAACACACTCATATACATAAAATTAAAATAATAAAATATTTTAAATTGTGCACTCACAGTCCGTGTTTAATACTCATGTTCGTACGCTTCCTCTTAGCTGTTTCCTGAGACTCTACTATGCACTGGGAACAGTAGAGGAGCGTGAATCGGAGCCCTGTGAACTTAAAGATATTCATCTGTTTACCTGCAAAAGCAGACATTCTATGAGGCTTGCCCTGTGGCCTGAATCACTTCATCCTCACAATGGGTCCATGAGGGAAGCGTTGTTTTCTCCCATTTTATGTATGTTTAGATGTGTGTGTCCACACTTAGCCTACATATGTATTTTTGCATTGGGCCTCATGTGACCCAGGCTAGCTTCAGACTCTCTATGCAGCCAAGGATGACCTTGACTCTCTGACCCTCCTGCCTCCTAAATGGTGGGATTACAAGTGACTGCTACCAGGTACAATTTTCTGCATTGCTGGATCTAATCCGGGGCTTCCTGTGTGCTAGGCAAGTACTCTACCAACTAAGCTGCAGCCCAGCCCATTTCCATTATGGATGGTGTGATGGTTAATCCTGGGTGTCAGCTTGACTGCACTAAGGAACAAATAAGAGAAAAAGGATCTTCTGATTGGACTACCTCAACCCGGATGGCCCATCCCAAATGTGGGTGTTACCTTCTGCTGGCAGGCAGTATTAAAGGCCATGGCAGAGGGAGCTGGTCCCTTATTTCCTGTAGCTTGCCTCTCTCTCACTGGTGAGTTTGTCTTGCTGCTGTGATCAACCCTTCAGATCCCAGTGTGTACTGAGACTGGCAGATCTCCTAGAATCCATTGGGCCTTCAGCACAACATTGGGACTACTGAGACATCCAGCCTGGCAGATGAGCAGTTCCCTGGATTCTCAGCCTCTCCAGTGCGGCGCAGCTACTGTTGGACTGCTTGAACTCTGTCATGTGAGCAAATCAATAAACTGTATATAGATATATATTCGTCCTGTTGCTTCTGTTTCTTTAGAGAACCCTGACTAATACAGATTTTGGTACCAGGAGTGGTTCTAGAGAAACAGAATTGAAAGGATGAATTTCTTTAGTGGGCTTGGTAGTTTCTGGAGCCAGCTCTCCAATCCAATGAAGCCTAGAGTTACTGAAGGCTCTCCTGGTGGCATAAAGAGGAATGATAATCCTTGGT
>VZQC01006936.1:120773-171384 GCA_009823505.1 Rhizomys pruinosus
ATTCCTTCTTCAGTTGCTTGTTGTTGGTGTAAAGAAAGGCTACTGATTTTTCTAGGTTAATTTTGTATCCTGCCACTTTACTGAAGCTCTTAATCGTTTCTAGGAGTTTTCTGGTGGAGTTTTTAGCATCCCTTAAGTAAACAATCATATCATCAGCAAAAAGGGATAGCTTGACTTCCTCTTTTCCAATTAGTACTCCTTTAATTTCCTTTTCTTGCCTTGTTGCCCTAGCAAGTTGTCATTGTTCAATGTCTTAGAGTCATGCATGATCACATTCCACATGCTGTTCTCCCCCACTTCTTGGCTCAGCTCCAGGACTTGTCTCCTGCCTGCAGGCTGACAGTCTCTAGGCTTTGCCCTCACAAGAAGGGGGAGGAGGGAAAAACCACAGGAGATCACCCGTGAAATGAGCAGACTCACACACAGAGAGCCGGGGAGATAGTAACTTCATTTATTTTCTGTCAGTGAAGTCTGTATATTGAAGGCTACTGTGCTCTGGGCAAGGAAGTGGGGGGCAGGCAGAAGGGAGGGGAGCCACCTTGGTTCTAACTGGGGGGCTGAAGAGCTCTAGTTTGTGCAACAGGTAACTAGAGGTGTGACATTTTGCTCAGTGCCTCAAGGGAAGGGGCCATCCAGTTCTGGAAATTTGCAGAGATAGGGCGAAGCAAGAATCATTGTAATATACCAAATCTTCCTGCTACAGATAACTCACAGAGGCAAACTGAATGCCCACAGGGATATCAGATAACTGGAGATCTTCCAGGACAGGTCTTATAAGTTCTTGCTTCAAGCCACACACAGTTTCATTCCCACAGCAAGTATTTCAAGCACTATGTTGAAGAGGAGTGATGACAGGCAGCAGCCTTGCCGAGTTCCTACCTTTAAAGGGAATGCTTCTGTCGTTTCCTCATTTAGGATGATATTGGCTGTGGGTTTCCTGTATATGACTTTGATTACAGTGAGGAATGATCCCTCCATTCCAGTTTCCTCTAGGACTTTAAGCATGAAGGGATGCTGGATTTTGTCAAAGGCTTTTTCTGTGTCAATTGAGATGATTGTGTGGTTTTGTCTTTCAGTCCATTTCTATGCTTGATGATGCTTATTGGTTTTCAAATGGTGAACCATCCCTGCATCTCTGGTATGAATCCAACTTGGACAGGATGGTTGAACTTTTTGATGTGGGTCTCTATGTGGTTTGCAAGTATTTTGTTGAGAATTTTTGTATCTGTGTTCAATAATGAGATGGGTCTATAGTTCTCCTTTTTGGTTGTATCTTTGCCTGGTTTTGGTATTAGAGTGATGCTGGCTTCATAAAAGGAATTTGGGAGATTTCCCTCTGATTGTATCCTTCTGAACAATTTAAGTAATAATGGTTGTCTTTTTGAAATGTTTTATAGAATTCTGCGGTGAAACCATCTCGGCCTGGCCTTTTTTAGTTGGGAGGTTTTTTTTATTACATTTTCAATTTCTTCATATATTAGGGGTCTATTTAAGCCGTCAATCTCTTCTTGGTTGAGCTTTGGTGATTCCCAGGATTTCAGATATTCATCCATTTCTCCTAGTAGAGTATATACTCCTAGTAGAGTATAGGTTTTCGAAGTATTCCCGTATGATTGTCTGGATCTTTTCCTTGTCTGTTGTGATATTTCCCCTTTCATCATGGATTCTATTGATATGGAGTTGTTCCTTCTTTCTTTTGGTTAACTGGACTAGAGGTCTGTCTATCTTCTTTATTCTCTCAAAGAACCAACTTTGGGATTCGTTGGGTTTTTTTTTTGTTGTTTGTTTGTTTGTTTTCTTTGTTTCTATTTCATTGATTTCTGCTCTGATGTTTGTTATTTCTTCCTGTCTGTTGCGATTAGGGTTCATCTGTTGTTGCCTCTCAAGTGCTTTTAGCTGTAGTGTTAGATCATTCACTTGTGCTCTTTCTGTTTTTCTAATGTAGGCACCCAGGGCTATAAATTTCCCTCTTAGGACTGCTTTTAAGGTATCCCATAGGTTTTGTTGTGTTGTATTGTCATTGTCATTCAGTTCCAGGAATGTTTTTATTTCTTTCTTTATCTCTTCCTTGACCCATTCATTATTCAAGAGTGTGTTGTTTAGTCTCCATGTGTTCTTGTAGGCAGGAGGGCTTGTCCTGGTGTTGATGTTGAGCTTCATTGCACTGTGGTCTGACAGGATGCATGAAATTATTTCAATCTTTTTGTATTTGTAGAGGTTTCTTCTGTGTCCCAGGATGTGGTCGATTTTGGAGAATGTTCCGTGGGGTGCTGAGTAGAAAGTGTATTCTCTGGTATTAGGATGGAATGTTCGGTAGAGGTCTATGAGGTCCATTTGGTGTATCATATCGTTCAGTTCAGATGTCTCTCTGTTTATTTTTTGTCCTGTTGACCTATCCAAAGGACTCAGTGGGGTATTGAAATCTCCCACTATGAGTGTGCTGGGGTTAGTCTGTGACTTGTGGTCCTGGAGAATTGTCTTTATAAAGTTTGGTGCACCAGAATTTGGGGCATATATATTCATAATTGTGAAATCTTCTTGGTGGATTGTTCCTTTGATGAAAATGTAATGGCCTTCTTTGTCTCTTCTGATTTCTTTTACTTTGAAGTCTATTTTATCTGATATTAAAATAGCAACACCTGCTTTCTTTTTGGTACCATTTGCTTGGAATATTTTTTTCCATCCCTTCACTTTAAGGTGGTGCCTGTCCTTGAAGGTAAGATGTGTTTCTTGTAGACAGCATATCGATGGATTCTGTTTCCTAATCCAGTCTCCCAGTCTATGTCTTTTGATTGGGGAATTTAGTCCATTAATATTTAAGGTTATGACTGATAGGTTTGTGTTGCTTCCTTTTGCCTTATTATCCATTTGCGGTTTGGGTTTAGGTTTCTACTTCTGCAGTTATGCTTTTATTGATTTCTCTTTCTAGGTGCCTGGGGATGGTTGCTCCTTTCTTCTGTCCTTTGAATTGCTTCAAGTATTCTCTGAAGGGTTGGTTTTCCGGACATGTATTCTTTCAACTTGTTTATGTCATGGAAGGTTTTTCTCTCTCCTTCAACTATAATTGACATTTTTGCTGGGTATAGTAACCTGGGTTGGCATCTATTGTCCTTTAACACTGGGAATGCTTTGCTCCAGGTTCTTCTTGCTTTCATAGTTTGCATTGAGAAGTCAGTTGTAATTCTGATAGGTTTCCCCTTATAGGTCACTTGTTGTTTTTCTCTTGTGGCTTTAAGGATTTTGTCTTTGTTTTGGGTGTCTAGCATTTTAACTATGATGTGGCATGGAGAATTTCTTTTCTGATCTTGTCTGTTTGGAGTTCTATGTGCTTCTTGTATTTGTATTGGTTTGTCTTTTTTTAGTTTGGGGAAATTTTCATCTATTAGTCTGTTGAAGATCTGATCAATACCATTATCTTGGGATTCTTCTCCTTCCTTTATTCCTATGATGTGGAGGTTTGATCTCTTCATAGTGTCCCACAGTTCCTGGTTGTTCCACTTTTGTGTATTTTTAAATTTTTCATAATCTTTACTTGAGGTTTTTAGTTGTTCTGTGTTATCTTCTAGGTCTGATATTCTTTGTTCTGCTTCCTCCATTCTATTTCTGAGGCTTTTTCCATTCCTTTCCTCTTGATTGGATGAGTGTTTGATTTCCTTTTTCATTTCATCTTGTGATTTCTTTAATATTTCCACTTCCTTTTGGAGCGTCTCAATCTCTTCCTATAGCTCTTTGCTTCACTGGTTGGTTTCCTCTTCTTTTTCAGCATGGGATCTTTTCAGTGTTTCCCCTTCCTTCCAGAGTTTACCATTCTGTCTCTCTAGGTCCTTCTTGAGTTTTTCATTTTCTTTTCTTAGTTCTCTACTTGTTCTTTATAGTCTTTGATTTCTTTGAGTATGTACACAATTGTACTTCTAATATCTGTGTCCTGGGCCATCCCCAGGGGGATCCTACTGTAGGAATCTTTCCACAGGGTTCATTGAGCTTGGTGTGGAATTATCCTGCACCTTTCCCATGTTGTCCCTTCTTCATGTCCCTGGCATGTGGGTTTCTCTTGGCCTGTATTCCATCGTGAATCCTAAATGCCTCTTCACTGTGTTGAAGGCTTGCTTTGCCTGCCTCCTTCAGATGCCTTTATTGTTTGTTCGTTTGTTTGATTAATTGATTTGTTTTTCTCCTTGTTTATGGAGTGTTGACTTGTCTAAGTTTTAGGCTTTCTATTGGAAATTCTAACTCACTCTTCCCTATCTATTCTGAAGGTTCACCAAAGAATCCACTTGGACACTTCCTCGGCGGTGTGTGTGTGTGTGTGTGGGGGTTATGCCTGTTTAGCCCATGCTCCGGTTCTCTGTGCTTCAGGTGGTCCTGGAAAATCCCTGATCTAAGCTCTGTGCACTCAAGTCTCACAGTGGCAACAGGCCCACCTTTTACCTGGGTTCCCTTTCTGAGGGCTGAATAGATAGATGTGTGTGTGTGTGTGTGTGTGTGTGTGTGTTGCATCTCCCCAGGAAAAGTCTCTTATACCACTGTAGACTCAACAACTTTCAAGATGTTTGCCTGTCCTCTGCTCCTAGTCTATATCACTCAAGTAAATGGGTCAATTGAGGAGTGACTTGGAGAAGTCCAGCTACTGTGGGAGCCTTGGTTTGGGGCTCCTTTCTGCTGGAGTGTTGGCCTGCTTTCAGTCAGCTGCTTCTGGGTCTTCAAACTGGCTCCAATCCTATAACCAGACAAGGAGGCTTGACTTTAAAATTTATTTATTTATTTATTTATTTATTTATTTATTTATTTATTTATTATTCTTAAGTGTATGTAAAGGGAACTGGCACCACACAGGACCTCTGACAACAGAATCTCTGCCCCCTGACCATCCGGTTCTGTACCGGGGCCTTCCTCTTTTCCCGGTCTGGATGTTCACACAGACCACAAGAATGAGTCCCAAGAAGAACCACAAGAATGACCAAAAATACATCTCCCCTGCAGCAGCTGTCCCCCAAATCCCTGTAGCTAAGGTCCTTATCAACCCCTGTGTTGTCTGCGGTAGCCTCCACCCTGTGGGAAGGGCGTTGTCCCTTGGTGTGTTAATAAACACAGTCCAGGCTGCTGAGGTCAGATTTGGTCATGTTCTTTCTCTCCTACTGTTCCTGTATCATGTGCTCTCAAGCCTAGCAGTCTGAGCATTTTGTCTGTCTGTGTGTAAGTGTACCATGTGTGTGAAATGCCTACAGAGGCCGGGAGGGGGCATCGGATCCCCCAGAGCTAGAGTTAAAGATGGTCATTAGCCACCAGGTGAGTGCTGGGAAGTGAGCCCCGCTCCTCTTCAAGGACAGCCAGTGCTCTTAACTGCTGAGCCTTCTCTCTAGCCCTGATGCTTGCTTTATATTGATATGGCTGGCCTAGGTCTTGGGATTACTCCTCTGTGGGTAATCTGACTCACATAGATACTTGTATGAAGGTATTTATGGATCAGGATTTCTCAACTTGGCACTCTTGACTGTGAAGGGTACTCTTGGACATTGCAGGATATTTGGTGGTGTCCTTGGTCCCCATGCATTGACATATGTAAGACCTTTGACACACTTAAATTAGGACAATCAAAAATGTTTTACCCTAAATTGTGACAACCCAAATGCTTCCAGATGTTGCAAAATCTCCTGGGAAGGGGAACAGGGGTGGGGGGTAGGGGGCATCGATCTGTTCCTCTTTTGAGAGTACTGGTTCTGACATATCCTCTGCTTGCTGGCTGCCCTGCACTGCACTCTATGGAGCTGTGTTGTCAGCCTTTCTAACAGCTGTAGGCCAGTCTGGACCACTGGCCACCCTCAGTCTTTCCATATCTTCTGATGGCTGGATTCACGTCACTTGTGGTGGCTGAATGTCATTGTCCTAGCCTCTGGTATTTCCAGGTCTCACCACACTGGCAGCCATCAGGCTCTGCACTGGCTTACTCTTGGTATCCTCATCCGCCCTGGCTGTGAAGGACACTCAAAAGGGGAGCTGGATCCTCTCCCTAGCACATTCCTTAAGCATCAGCGAAGGCAGTGAGGCCCTTGCTGCATTTGTGAGATCTATTCCACTGTGAATATTTCCAAATTCTGTAGGACCTCTGGGATTTCTTCCCAAGCATTCCCCACGGCCTTTGAGGTTTCCCGTACCATGGCTTCTGGGAGTTTTCTTGTGTAGACTGGTATGTGTCAAACCTCTAGGGAATCCTTTGCAGACCTCTGCAACTCCCCTCTGCTCCTGTGACTCTGTGCTCTTCAGTCTTCTAAGCCCCTGGTGAAGGTGATGACTTTACCGCATGTTCTAGACTTGCAAGCTTATCCATGCCAGCAGCTCCCCCACTCACATTTCTGACGACATAAAATCGCCTCCACCTTCCATCGTCCTTATGCTTACTCTTCCCCACATGTTTCTTTTCTAAAAAGTATTTGATTTATTATTTCTGTTTTTATGTGTATGAGTATTCTGCCAGCAAGGATGTTCCTGCACCTGTGTTGTGCAATGCCCGAGGAAGCAGGAAGAGGTTGTTGGATCCCCTGGAACAGGAGTTACTGATGGTTGCTAGCCATCATGTGTGTGCTGGGAATTGAACTCAGGTTCTTTGCAAGAGCAGCCAGTGCTTTCAACTGCTGAGCCCTCTCTCCAGCCCCCGCCCCCCACATATTTCTTAAATGTTTGACAAATCCCCCAGGTGACCATCTTAGCTCTGCACACTGCTGCCTGTGGCACACCACACTGTGACCACCGAGGGCCCACATGGCTTGTCCGTGTCCCAGGCTCCTCTACATACAAAGATGACAGACATATTAGATTAAGACACATCTTGTGGACTCCTTGAACAGGTTATCTCTTTTAAAACTCTTTCTCCAAAACCAGGCTGGGGGCTAGGACTTTGACTTACGATGTTCAGAGGAACTCAGTTCAGTCCATAGCATCTGGCAAGCTGGATAGCTCTGCAGGAGAATTGTTCATCTGCTATTTGGGTAGACACTGTGAAGAGGGAATTGGAAGAACCTACCTGCTCCAAAGTGGGGACAGGGCAAATAATTAGGGCCTCACAAAGCACAATTCTGTGAGTTGTCAGGGAGACTGGGGATTGAAAGTCTGTCAGTGGACCCACACTGCAGCCTTTGACAAATGCTACTGACCTTTGCATCACAGAAAAGGCTGCAGGGGTGACAGAATGGCTCTGTGTGCACCACAGACAGCCCTTGTCCTCAGGACAGGCTGGCATGGTTAATTGGGCTGAAAGAGACTGCGGGTATAAAATGACCTTTTCTTCTATGAACAGGACTAATTCAAAGCTTAAGAATATAGCAGCTTCAGGTAAGGTACTGCCCTCCAGCTTGGAGAAGGAGTTGAGCAATGGTCCCCAGAGCCACAGGGTGGGCTCCATCTGCCCAGGCTCCTCCCTCACAGTGTTCTTCTTAGCCCCCTCTGTCCTTGGCCATTGCCTTTGAAAAGAAAGAATGGATCCACTTAGCATCAAGATGATGTGGAAAGTTGAGGGAATACAGCAGATGATTTTAAATGAGAGTCGGAGGAGGAGAAAGAAGAGGAAAAATAGGAAGGGGAGAGGGGGAGGGGTAGAGAGAGAGAGAGAGAGAGAGAGAGAGAGAGAAGGAAAGGGAGGGCAAAGGGCTCAAGTGTAACACATCATCAATGAATAGACATACACATTGATTGTGCAGAGCAGCTATATAAAACAGACCAACAGAGCACAGGGGGGCGGGGCAGGGCAGCTCATTTGCTGCGTAACAATATCTGCTAAGGCCCTCTAAGACCATAGGCCTAATAGTTCTGCTGATCTATCTCTGCCAACTCCACAACACAATCATTTAGGTTTAAAATCAATCCACTTTGCTAGAATTTGAAAAAAGCATTTTAGAAAGCTGGCTTAAAATTTGACAGCACAGAGATTTGAGGAAGATCCTGTTTTCTCATTTTCGAAAGAGAAAATTCTAATATGTTGTCCTTGGAAGTGAACCTAAGTCTGTGGAACCAGAGCTTGTTTTCTTGCAACCACCTTCAGACTTAGTGATTGCTAGAATGCTTATGTGTTCTGAAGTAGTTTGGTGTGGCCACTCGATGCTGAGCTCAGTGCCAAATGTGGGCAGTACGAGTGCAGGGTGCCAGGCCTAGATTCTCCCTCTTTCCAGGGGCTTGAAGTCCAAATACTGAGAGCCAACACTCACTGAGCAATGGCATCTGTGAGGGTACGTACCATAACCATCAGGATAAACGTTCTTCCAGGGAAGCCTCTGGCTTGGGGTCCGGTGCTAGCCAGCAGATAGGTGAAGGATGTTCAAGGCAGGAAGACAAGGAATCAGGCAGGAACCTGGGAGCCACAGTTAGGGTGGGGATTCAGAGACTGAGAGCCCTAAGGGGCACCTGGTTGCATCTGAGCTGTAGAGCTTGAAGAAGCAGATAAGAAGGAAGCTGGAGGTGGCCTTTCGCTCTCTTGGCGCCGCCCCCCCCTCCCCGCCCCGTTCTCCCTCTCCCTCTTTCTCTCTTCCTCAGTCCCTGCCTTCCCTTTCTCCTCTCCCTTTCTTCCTTCCTTCCTTCTTCCTTCCTTCCTTCTTTCCTTCCTTCCTTCTTTCCTCTCTTCCTTTCTTTCCTTCTTCTCTTTCTCTATTTCTCTTTCTTTTTATTTTTTTGTCTTTTTGAGACACGGTCTCCCTTTAGTCCCAGCTGGCCTCCAGCTCACTATTTCTTTCTTTCTTTCTTTCTTTCTTTCTTTCTTTCTTTCTTTCTTTCTTTCTTTCTTCCTTCCTTCCTTCCTTCCTTCCTTTCTTTCTTTCTTTCTTTCTTCCTTTCCTTTCTTCCTTTCTTCCTTTCTTCCTTTCTTCCTTTCTTCCTTGAACTGAACCTCTGGCTTTACACACAGCAGGCAAGGGCTTTACTACTGAGCTATATCATTGATTCTCTTTTTATTTTGAGACAGAGTCTCACTAAGTTACCCAGGCTGACTTTGAACTTGATATCCTCCTGCCTCAGACCCCAAGTAGACTTTGGTCAAGGTAGGCTTTAGAAGATCCTCCCCTCCATGTCGGAGGAATTGTGTATAAATGATACATTTGGTGTAAAAGCTGATTAAAACCTCAGCCAACAATATAGTGTGCCTGCAAATAATACCACAGATTTCTTTATCCAACTCTTTCCCTTCAGGCAGGATACACACAGACACAAAGACACACACAGTTTTCATAAATCGTAGACTATAGTCTATATGGTAATCCAGCAAGATGAAACACTCCCGAGATCTAACTTGTGAAGCCATCTACCTAATTCTCCTGAAGTTCTTTCAACATTTATTTCCCAGCTGGATACATGTAGTGTACACATTTTTGCTTTGGTTAGCAGTGCTCAGGTTTCAATATTATGTATTACCAGCAGAGGAAACCAGATCCTGAGGACTGGAGAGCCCTTGGACGAAGTTGCAAAGGAAGCTATTTGTCACGTCAGGGATTCAAGTTCTAAGTTTCTGGTCTGTTGATGCATCTACTGTGGGATGTGATGAGTCACATGATCTATAGAAAGCGGTATGAGAAGACCATCAAAGCCGCTCTCCAAATCCTCAGGATCCCCAGCTGCACTTTGACCTTGGGTTGGAAAACATGTGCCCAGGCACTGTACATGCAGGAGGGTGCGAAGCTCTCCCTCACTTCCCAAGCAACAGAGCAGCAGTGGCATGGTCTCAGGTCTCAGCATTACACATGACCCAGTGACAACATAAAGCCCTCTGCAAGGACTGTGCCATTCAATACAAGGGATTTGAGTATTGTAGATTTTAACATCCATGAAGGAATCCTACAGTGCATCCCCTCAGATCCTGAAGAAGCTCAGTGCTTAGAAGTGAACAATACCAAGCAAGGAGACCCCAAAACAGGGAGAAGGGGGTGGGCAAGGGAAGGAGAGGAAGCCTGAAAAGTTTGGGTGGAGGGAGGGAGTGATGAATGTGTGTGTGCACTGTAGGCATGTATGTGCATATGTACATGTGTATGTATGTGTGCATACATGCATGTATGTGTATGTGTACATGTGTATGTACATTCATGTGTGCATTAGTATATGTGTGTGCATGTATGTGTGCCTACGTATATGTGTATATGCCTGTGTATATGTGTGCATACAAATATGGGTGTATGTGGACATGTGTGTGCATGCATGTGTGCAAATGCATGTGCACATATACGTCCATGGGTGTATGTATGTGTGTTCATGTGCACACACACATATGTATGTGTGCATCTGTGCATGCATGCATGCATGTGTATGCACGTGTGTATATATGTATGTTTGAGGATATGCATATGGTATGTGTGCATGTGTCCTCATCCCCTGGCACTTTGTGAAGCTGTGGTTCTCAAGCTCAATGCTTAATAGACCCATTCAGAAAGGTTAGAAAACATTTACTGCCACTGTCCTGCCACTGTTCCTAAGGATTCTGAGGTGATGGATGTTGAATACTTTCAGTTCTCAGAATGATGACTGGTCCTCCTGGGTCCTCACTGTTCTGAAGATGCATTGGTCACCTGTGAGGAGATGGCTGTAGGTGGCACTTGCTCATAAGCATGTGCAGAGGGTCTGGGGCATGTCCTCTTGCTCCCACAGGTAGGTGTGAGCACTGATCTCCCACCACAGCCTGGCTGTCCCTGCAGACATTCCTGGCACTTGCTTTGCACTCTACAAGCAAACAGGTCCAACTCCACTCCCAGGAGGGAGCTGTTCTACTCAAGATCCCCAAGAAAGGAGGATGTAGGGTGCACTCCAAGTGGCAGACAGGCATGAGTGTGCTTCCTAAGGAACATCTACTTCTTCTCTGACTGTCTCTCTAGGGCCATGCCATTGGCATGCGTGCATGAGGGCACCTCAACAGAGCACCTCAGTTTACGCCACAGACACTGAGGCTGGGTGTGAGGGATCTGGCATCTCACGTGTCACTTCCTGTTCCCTCTGGGGTCCCTCCTAGGCTTGCAGGTGGTGTCTCTCCCTGTGTCCCCCACGGTTGCTTTCTATGTACTTGTGACCTGGTCTCCTCTTATGAGGATACCAGAGTTTTTGGATCAGGCCCATGATAACAAACCCATCTTAATGTGATTAGCTCTTTTTTTTTTAATTTAGTTTTTATTGATGNCCCCCCCGCCAGACCACGCCTAGAGCTGTAGAGCTGTGTACCTGCCCTGGCGCGTTATGGCGTCTCCCCTGCGACCCCGGTTCCCGCCCACAAGTCCAGCCGGGACCAGAGCAGAGGCAAACGCGACCCTCCGCTCACCCGAGCGCGGTCCCTCTGGGCCGGGGACCCCGTAGACGGGTTCGGAGCGAGACCCTCTCCCAGCTGCCCCCCCCGCCAGACCACGCCTAGAGCTGTAGAGCTGTGTACCTGCCCTGGCGCGTTATGGCGTCTCCCCTGCGACCCCGGTTCCTGATTAGCTCTTTAAAGGCCCTGTGTCCAAATATAGCCATGACTTGAGACCTGGGGATTAGGAATCCAACACTGGGTTTTGGAAGTGGTAACCCATTCATACCATGACATCTCCCGTGGCCTCTCCAATGTTCATCTCCAGCTCTGTGCTCTGTGAAGCTGCAGCTCAGCAGCTCAGTCTTGCCTGCCTCATCCCAGCCCTTCCTCTCAGAAGTACAACATTTATTTCCATCCCTCAAGCCCCACAGTGCCTTGAGCACACATGTGTTAGTAGAAAATTCAAGTCTGCTGCAGGATCTGGTGAGTAGGTACGAGCTAGCTCAGTCCTTTCTGCTTTTCCTCTTTGCAGGTGCCCAAACTATAAAAACTCGTAAGGAACACTGTGAAGTTTGCCTCTGAGGGATCACAATTTCTACCCGATGGTGCCGGGGGCTCAACTTTCCAAGATAGGTATCTCTTGGAAGGGAGGGTTCCGATTCTGAAAAGCACCTGGATCTCCTGATAAAGCTGGGTAGCTCCGCAGTTCCTGGGATGTTTGCAGAACAAATGGCCCTGTGGCCAAGATCCTGCCTGCAGCTGTCCTCTAGTTGTCTTCTCCTACCTCCAGCCACCTGCAGATGCCTAGGGGTGTGTTGTCCAAATCTTCACAAGGGTGAGTTGGGGTACAGAGAGGAAGAGGAGGGAGAGAATAAGGAGGATGCTGAATTCATTCGTTGGTATGGTCATGACACATAACTATAATTTGTATATCCAGAATACAATACAGCATATACATATAATGCACATGCAATACAATAGTAATACACGTGTATGCTTATGTTGTCTATAACATAGTTTCCTCCATGAAATATGTACCTTGATAGCAGACCATGACTCCCCTTAGAACAGTCTTGTTGACAGATGTGTTACCTGTGACAGTGGCTGTGCACTAGGACTTGGGCTTCTGCAGGAGCTGTGGGTCTGGTCCTGGCCCACTGCTTTCTGCTCCCGCTCACTCCCATTCATGCCCACAAGCATGGACCTGGGATCTCAGCAGGGCTCCAGGCCTTTCTGGCTTCCCTCTGTGGATGCATGGAGGAATGCCGTAAGGATGTACTGGGGACACAAGATTGGCAGCCTGGGGAGAAGGACACAGTGAGCACGAGGTGGGAAGACAAGAAGGGTGGAGGGCAGGATGCCAGCCCTGCTTCGGGCAGGGAGGACAGGCACTAGGGAAGGGGTCAGGATACTTGACATGATCTTGTCAGACCTGTTAACCCTCATCTGAAGTGAGCTAGGACCTGCCAGACGCCTCCACTATGGAGACCAAGGCTCCCAAGCTCAGGACTGAACAACCATGGAACGTCTTCCCAGGAGGGCTGCGCAGGGCTGAGGCAAGGAGACCTTTTGTATGGTCTAGAGTCCACACTGTTTCCATCCCCCTGCCGGCCAGGTGGTGGCAGCCAGGAGTAAGCCAAGCTGACCTCCTCTCCTGCCACTGCCAAGTGGGACTCAACTCAAGATTGTGCCCGAGATGGAGGTCATGTCCTTCATGTCCCCAGGCAGAAGAGGGTAGGGACTGGGAAACAAGAGGTTAGCCTCTCAAGGCTGAGACGGGTCTGCTCCCTATAAAAGGATCAAACGACTCCTGTGCATCAGAGAAGAGCCCTTGACCAGGGGCTTTCAGAGCTCTTCTTCCTTGGGAAGGAAAGACAGTTACTCACTACAGTGAAATTTATTCCCCGGTGTAGGAGCTCCCGTCTTTCAAGTCAATCAACAGTGGCAATCCTGCACTCTGTGTGCTGTGACGCTTGCTTACATCTCTCCTTTAAATTGTTCCAAAACCAGGTTTCAAAGTACCTCCCCCCCCGCCAGTGTCATGAAACCTCCATCCACCCCTATTCCCACAAACACACACACACACACATACAAATAAGAAGCCAGGATCCACATACCTGAGAGAATACAGTATTTGTCATTCTGATCCTGAGTTATCTATCACACTTAATATAACACTTGCCAGTGCCATATGGTATTTTTCATACTTAGTTTTGCCTGACTCTGCACCCCCATTCTCACCCCNAATTTATTATATTAATTTTTTATGTAGGTGAAGCTTTCATCAGAACCACAGATAGAGATTGGTTCTAGAGAGGAGTACTTAAGGTTTGTGTAGATAGCACAACATTGAGAAAGGGTCTGGATAGACATGGATACATCAGGATGGTTATCAAACACTGGCAGTTTTTTTATTAGCAAAGGGCGCAGAGTATGATATCGAGCACGTAGTTCCACATGGTCGGTTTAACACTCCATAACTTCCAGTTACGCAGGATCTGGATGCGCCCTCTTCTGCCTCTGTGGGGAAATTAGTATTAAGTTATATACATGTAAGTGGCAATCATTCCATTTCGCAAGACCTCAATATATTAAACATAATAATACAATTTAATTAAAGTAAGAACTAAGATGGGGATAATAAATCAGATGCAGGAAGGGGCTCGGCAGTAGATTAGAAATAATTAAAACATAAGAAGGAATAGCTATCAACAGCAGCCCATTTTTGTCCACCTAAGGAAGATATACTCAGAATCTAGAAAAACGCAGCTGCATAGACATCTTTCAAGCTAGGGATTGTTGTTTATGTGGCTTTGTCTTTTAAAGACAGTTTTCTCATCAAACGAGCGCATTTATTTATAAGATAAGACTATACCACTAAAGTTATGGTTAATGAATACATGCATTTCAGTAACCGAGAGGATACTAATCTATTACCTGGTAGATGCAGAAACTGCTGTTTATTTTTAGGTTTTATTGTCATAGTAATGTAGTTTTGTTTTGCAAACCACGACCGCACTACAAGTATGGATATGAGTTGTGGGTATTTATGGAGATGAGATGTCTTTGATGTGTTTTGTTTGTTGTAAGTCGTATTTTTGTTTAAATTCCACATTAAGCTTGCCAAAACTTCTCAATGGTATTCGATGTTAAATGCTATTGAGCTGATAAACTGTCAGTGTCCCTTGGTAAAAAGGACATGCTTGAACTAGTCTGGTGGCCCTACAGGCCATCTCCCATAAATTCACAAGATAGTGAAAAAAGTTGATTGGAATAATTAGCTGAGTTAGGGTTCAGGTGTTACTCAGTTCAGTAAGCCTGCAGGTCAGCCTTGGGATGGTCAGGGGTGTATGTGAGCCTTCCTGGACTTTTCGGACCTCTGCTCATCTGCTCCTGCACCTACGGCACAAGTGCGATCTCCAAACACAAATACCCTGCTTGATTCAGGGACATGCAGAGCTGTCCCCTCTGGCTGTCCAGCAGCCAGAATGGGATGAAATTCTCCTGAAACAATGACCCATTCTTCACATATTACTATTATTTGTTCCTTATTATTGACTTCTTCTTTGAGTATTTGATAATCACTATTGGCTATGTGGCCCGTCAGAATGTAACGTCTCATTACAGGAGGCTAGAGAATGCTCTGTGAATTAAAAGCACTGGACACGTACTGCTCCTTTTATAAGGAACTCTAAAGACACAATGTGGACCAAGGGTTCATTTCTCGCGAAGCATCCTGGTGTAATGCAGCCGGTCTACTGGTGGCTAAACACGCTATCTTACCTAGCGTATCGACAAGGAGATCTGACCTCGTTTTTTGGCCTTGTGTGTATGCATAATTCAATTCACAATAGTTGAGCGCATTATGTGGGAGTAACACAACCATAACAGAAGATAGATAATAACCATCACAACAAAGAAGTGACCAGGAAGAAATTCCATCTGACTGGGAGGAAAGCATTCCTACCCTGCATAGAAACATCCTGATGACAAAGGCTTTGACTTCCATAAATATTTACTACTTCAATCAAGAGCAAGAGTAGAACAAATGACCATGATGTCCTCGTAAGATGGAGCAAGAGCTGAACAGAGAACTGTACCGCGTGTGAAGGAATTAGAGAGTGAACTGCGAGAAACATCATAGTATTGTTGAGTTGATCATTAATCTTAAGGAATGCAAATCAATGAACACTCTAAGATTCATCTATTTACTCATAAGACTGGCTAGGATCACAAAAAGCAAGATGAAAGAGGACAGATGCTGGAGAGGTTGTATGGGAAAGGGGGAAACACTCATTCCCTGCTGGTGGAATGTAACGTCAGTACAGTCATCGAGATGCTGTGGATAAGCCAATGTGGAGAACCCTTGGAAGACTTTGGAATGAACTTGTCACCTGAGCCGGTAGGCTCATATCCCACCTCTCCTGGGCATGTCCCCACATCTAATTCATCTCCTTAGGTCAGTCAGAGTATACAGTGGCACAGTTTCATGTTGATATTGATGAGCTCTCTTATCCGAATAGAGGAGCTAGGAAACATCCCATGCAGAGACCATCAACTGATCGAATGGATCGAGAGAAACTGTGGTACACTCTCACATGGAGGGGTTGTACTGACAGCGTAAGAAAAAGGAATGACATCAGGTATTAAGGCTTTGCAAGAAAATGGCAGGAGCTAGAGGGCATCATGCTGAGTGAAGTCACAAAGTCCCAGAAAAAACGGAAAGGAGACGGGGCCATCTCTCATTGCGGATGCTAAGTGCCAATATGAGTTTAGGTTGTATAAAGTAGTTTAGTGGGGGCTCTGTGCAACTAGAAAATACATGATCGCATTTGGTCTAAGGGTTCCTTGGAGATTTCGTTTTTGTTCAAGTAGTAGGGAGTGATGCATATTGTGAAACAAACACCAAAACACAAAACAAAGGACTGCAATTTAAAAAGAACTAGATGAATACGGTGATAACTTTCTGGCTCTAGAAAAACAGTCACTTTCACCAATGGCAAGAGATGTTTAGAGAAGACTTCAGGAAGATTATGAGCATAGTTTGGACTCCATAGGCTCTGGGTTGGGGTGGGGTCGGGTGGGTGGGGGGACACGAGGTCGTGGGAGTTGTCTGGAATTCTCAGGTGAAGGTGGGATAATCTTTGCAGCGAGGGGGTGAGGCATCAACCAAATAATAAATATATAATATATAGAAAAATTATAATTACAATATAAATTTAAAGAATACATTAAAACATACATCAAAAAAAAAATAAATAAAAAAAAAAAAAAATAAAATATACATTAAATAAAATAACCAGTAAATTAATAAATGAAAATGATACAAACAATATAAAAATAAGGAAAAGTAAGATAGATGATCATAAAAAAAGATTATAGATTGCTGAGAGACGATCCTTGTGGGAGCCCAATCCCATTATGATCTAAAATCTAAAGTGATGGTCTTGTGAATTGTCTAGCGAAAGTTGTTATTTATGCTGAGAATGGTATTTGGGAGTTGCGAGAAGGTGTGAGGTTAGAGAAATGCTCAGAATGCTGTAAACGTCTCTAGCTAGATGGGTTTCTAATCCCTTTTTCTCAGCAATTTTGTGGGATTTAGAGACCAGGAGGTGTGAAAAGTAAGTAAATTGCTATCCGCAGACTTTTACCGATAACTATAGTCAGAGGATCAGCTGCTGCCATGTGGGGGCGGGGGATGGAGCCCGGGCGATTGTTGGGTAGATAATCTCAATCATTGTTTTCAAATTACTGTACAGAGAGACAAGAAATGGCACAACATCCTTGAAGCATGTTTTGAAATATATTGGTATAATTCTACTCGTGATATTTAAGATATTATGCAGCGTTATCTGGGAGGTTAAGGTTTATCGTTTGACACTAGGAGATTAAGAAGATGAAGTAAGTGGTCAGATTGATGTGTCTTGAGAATTGATAAGCAGGGCTGCGTTAGTTTGAACTGAGTACCTCCGTTTAGAACAGCCTGTTTCAGTGAGTAGCAGATTTTGGCGGGCTGGCGCGATAGCAGACTAGCAGGGGAAAAGTAAATATGCTGCAAACTGTGTGGAGATTATACTGTCATTCAAGCAAGGACTAAGCTTCTGTAATTAGGATATTGCGTGTCACTCGATAGAGAAGCCCACATGGATTTATTGCATGCCGATATCATGGATCTTAAGAACTATGGGGTGTTGGTGCCCTTTAAAATAGTTTCCTTGTTACCCTCAGTCATAGACAATCCCTAGGACGTAGCTCCTTCCCTAGGTTATAGCAAGATTGGATCCCTCCCTTTAAAGACAGTTACTCCTGAGTAGTATCACCCTGATGCCCAAAAGAAAACTTAGTCAGGTGTCCTAAGCAATTTGATCCTACTCAGCCAGTTAGGAAGTAAACATCTCAAGATAGTAGCAAAATTTGATATCATCCATTTGTTACTGGCTTTGCAGGCATGTCGAAAACAAGAAATATCAAGATGTGAAGTAGTATGCCAAGATTCTTCAAAAAGCTTGTGATTCCAACAATACATAACAGTGTCAGGGTACCTGCATGAAGCTCCTGAGCTTGCTGTGAATGACCCGTCCTTAACCCTCCGCATGCATGGTAAGGCAGGTGTGACTTAGCGTGGAGTTGCTTGGATGGTATGCTCGGACACCAGGGTCGAGTATCTCTGTGGAGGGAAGTCTGCTGTTAAAGTGATCCTATGGACAGATGAGCGCAAAATCGGTATCAGTTCAGGATAGCTTCATATCCCTAGTGACTTAAAGACCAGGGTTACAGGAAATAATCTGCTGAGTCCGGACGCTGGTGATCACAGATTATGCCAATGACCGATCTCGAAATGTTAGTCTCATACTTAAATCATTATATGGAAGTTTAAATGTTCTACTTAACTACTGTCATTAGTCAATTCACTTTAAACGCTTTAGCGTTTTGAATGTGAACAATGTAGATTACTGTAGAAGTCTCAAACTACTGCATCTTTACTTTCACTTTCTATAGTAAAACACAAAATCCCTTCAACAAACTGACATGAAAATTTCTTATCATGGGTGCTGCGAACGTTTAAGCTTTTTTCATGCATAGTTCTGTGAGCTGAGGCTTTGCTAATTCTCCTTGGATTTTCACCTTCTCTGCGGGAATATAAATTAACCGTCGGAGAGGGTCGCGTTAGTTTTATCATTTTCTCTCAACTGTATCAATCATAGATGGATGGCATTCTGTAGGCAGAGGGAAATGTAATTCAAGAACCGTTAGTGGATATTTCACTTGCAGGTAGATTGTTTTTATAGGTTTCGTTTTAGTATTTTTGTTGTTTTTTTTCTTTTTATTTTGGTTTGTTTGTTGTTGTTAAGAAAATGAGTAACACTGTCCCTCGATGGATGAAAAGGATTATTATCCTTGTGGTCTTTCTATGTACAGATCGATTTTCATCTAACGAGTAGCGTAATTGCACTGTATTAGTAAACATGAAAGTAACTCGTCATCATTATACTATGAGTTTAAACTTGTCTTTTCGATAATTGAGCGTCACAGCCTGAGTAGTGTGGCTCTGACGATCTTTGAAGCCGATCATTTTGTACATGTGTTGATAGACGTTATATTTCATAAGCCCATCTTTCTCATTAGGTTTTCTGTATCACGCAGTCATGTGTCCATTAATTCGAGTATGTGAATGGATAGTTTTTGTCATATTCTAGTCACTCAAATTTCTTAGTAGCTCACTTGTGTCTGGTTTGCAGTAATGATGTAGTGGCGGATCCTCGAAGGAAGTTATCTATAACTTGTGTATCTGCAAGGATCGGTTAAGTTTAAGAAGAGTTGAATATCCTATCACTTACATTGAGTTGTACGAAGAGGGTTAGGTGTTGGGAGGGGGGTCAGTGGGACCCGCATTTGAGTGGCTATTCTCGACACCCTCTGGATGTCTCTGCCTCTGACCGCTCTCCGGAGTTAATCAGTTCTAGTGACTCACATGCCATTAAGGCCTGTGAAGGTCGCTGGATGTTAGGAAATACACAAATCCCAAGGTGACTCTTCCACTGGCAAAGACAACACCCTCATAGGGTGCGTAATCCGGGAAGATTCATCCCGGAGCACACTAGACTAGTGTGGGGTTCTGTGTCCATCAATAGACCACAGGCTTTTCTGCTTTCTCTGGAAAAGAGAATTATAGAAAGGTAGAATGGTACCGTCTATTCTTTAAGGACGCTGACACGCGAGTGCAATCTCTGGTTTATCAGCCACCCCTGCCCCATGGACCCTTGTCATCATTTCTTAGGAAGCAAGAAGAGCAGATAGACACGCAGATTTACAAGTGAAACCTCTAGCATTTCCCAGCATGAGACCCCCAGTACTCTCTAAGCTCCATGTATTCCCTCTTTAACTGCATGTTCTAAATGAAAGGCACCAACCACCAGCCACTCAGAGGCCCAGGCGCTTTTTCTCTGTCTGAAGAGAAATAATAATACATTTTGCCTCTGTCATTCTCAGAACTAATCCGCAAAATATGGAAAAACCTGGGTACCCACTATTGGAACTTAAACGTCTATGCGCTTCGGTAAATCAATAGACATGAAGATGAAACAGTCGCAGGGCTGGGTACGAATGATTCTCTTTACATGAAGCTTAAACAATTTATAGCCCCATTTTTATAACTCACCCTTAACCTGCGAATACTCAAAAGCCCAAATGGTAGATATAACACATTTTCTCAATCTACTTTTTTCTCTTACTCTTTGTTTCCTTGATAATGAAGGAAGAGATCAGGCCCTTTGAAGAAGTCCTATACTATACTCAGTCGTCTGGCTTAGGAACTTAAGTATCCCTCAGTTTTAGCAGCTGAGATGAAAAGTAGGTTTATCAGCCTTTTTTGTTGCGCTTTTATATGTAAGATCAATCCATGTAGGGTGCCTTAAGCACATAGATTCCAAGAGAACTAATTGAATAGTTCCAATCAGGGGGTCCTACGGTCTGTTGGTTGGCACCCAATATCTCTGTCATATATATCTGTTCCTGAGGCCATATTTAAGGATGGGCAGAGGCGGTATAGGTATCATTGATTAAGTGACATAGACGACTCCTACCGGACATGGTGAGACCCCCCATTCAGAGGTCTTTTCATGTGCTCCGAAACTACTCCTGGTGCCAAGGCCTGAGGCTCAGATGAAGCCGTGAAAAGAACTGCCTTACTCATGAACTACTGAGGTCTTTGAGCCGTGTAGTTTTGAGTGGTCTGAGGATTTGAAATGACTACCGACATTGACCGTTGAGGTATGGGAATGAGCTTGCTGAAGCTCTAATGCACTATGAAGATGTCCACCTCACGCCTGGCTATCTACAGTGGCTCAAACACTAGTTGCAACACTAATCAGCCTGTGCTCTTCAGCAGGTTGTCTCAGAGGTTTTGCAACCGAGAAAGCACCACAACGAAATACTCCTATTCAACCACCTTCCCGAAAGTTCACCCTTGCTCCAATTTCGTTGTTGTTTGCTCACATCTACTAGCTGAGTTCCTCCATGACAGTAGATAACTCGTGTTGGTGGATGTCCAGAGGAGAGTCATTGTTTTTCACATGCACATTCTTTAATCCCACCGAGTCTTGTGCGTTGGTGAATTTTATATTAAAAATCTATAGTGCACTTTGAGTTTGGGTGAGAGATCTTTTACGCGCGCTTTGGTGGGCCAGCCTGCGGCTCCTTCCGAACCAATTGTGCACCCGTAGTGACTAAGGAACCTTAATCTACAACAGTTAAGGAACGGGCCGCTCTGCACGGGATTTTTCCTTTCCTACATTAGAGAGTGTTTATTGATTTCTGCCAGGTAGTAGAGAGTCCAGTGTGGGTTCTTCTTTGTCTTACTATGGCATCTCGGTGCATTAACAGAATATCTGACTGTCTGTGATTGCAGGTTCTGCCCTTTGAATGGATATGGTCTCTTGAGTTGCGTTGGGATTGAGTCTTCATGACACAGTGCTGCCCTTCACAGCGATGGGCGAGACTAATCATGAGCAATATTTGTTTCCTCCACCAGTGGACCCAGCCAGTGGTCTAATGGGTGTGCATAGCCAATGATCGTCCTCAAATCCCTAAGGCCTGCGACATCATACTGCCGAGAATCACCAAGCCCCTCAGCTCCAATACATGACTAAGAGGAGCAGACGGCACAGTGTACACAGGGCTCCTAATGTGGGAAGCTTGTCAAGAAGGTCCAATTGTCATATCATTAGGTAATAGTAGGCACCGTATATGGCCTGCATGACCTATAAAGCTTATTATTCAGAGACGACGATAAACCTTAGGCGTTCTCCTCCATGCCCATCTCTTATTGCCATGAACAGAGTCGCCATCCAGTGGTGTCATGTTTTAAATCCTTGTCCACGTTCAACCTAATAGTTCATGGCTTTCTACTCAGACCATGGGTCCTCAATTGAATGAAGTGTTGCTTCCTTTGAATAAACCACATATTAAGAGATTGGGTCCGGTCACATGACCTGCACATATTAGATAGATACGCTCCGAGGATGTTAGACTCGTTTCCTTGCCTCCAGAGAATTCATTCTATGGTACAGATGGTTGCTAAGCTCATCTCCTCTCCTTACTTCGTGCTCTTATAGGTATCGCCTCACTTGTTAAAACATCCTGGCCTTGTTGGGTGGTGCACATATGGGGCATGTCGCCACGTGCTCATCGCCGCAATTGCCGCTAGGAGCTTTTGCGGAAGCCATGCAGTTTTGCGCATCCCTTAAATAAACCATGCATTCGGGTTTCACTGACTCATCGTTCCTAGCGTTTCGGATTTCTATTTACACATCTTGGATGACATCGGTAACCTACTTTATGTATAAATACTAATGGGACAGGAGTGCGTACAATCCAAGAGGCGCGACGGCCTCTTGCGTAGACGCCTCTCGTCACTTTCTTCACCTGTTTTTAGTAGTATGGTGTTGTCCTAATTTAGGTGGACCTTGATTACTTTACGGCTGTCTTCGTTGTGTATATTGGTGGGTGGATGAGCCTGCTGATGTGCTTAGTGAAGAGATAGAGGGAATGGTTATCCATCATCTCCCTTGCCTCTGCAGCTGTACTCTAGAGGAGCAGGAGATGACATACGCTCTTGGGTGTGAATATAGTAGACGCTAACATGGCTGCATGGACTAACAATTTCGTCTAAGGCCCAGTGTTCACAAGCGTCTTTGGTGAGGCTCACTCTGTGATTCCGCTCCTTGTTTTCTTTCTAAGGCTAAACGGAGGTTCCCAAGATAGAGCAGAAGTGATACCCCATTAATCATAGCGTGGTTGGGCTCGAGGGTCCTTGTCTAGTAGTGCGCCATGCTCTTAGTGCGTTCTTATAGGCTATGCTTCAACGGGAATATTCTTGTGAAGTCTCTTTGGAGGGTTTAATAGGAACCACCTAGCCCGCATGCTGCTTGAATTCCTTATTAGGTGGAGTAATCTGACAGCCCTCAGGACTCATAATTTTAACTACCTGTGAAGTGCTATGAGGTCAGGGGCTGGTGCGGTGTTGAATAGCATGACAGTTTATTGTATCGGTTGGATTTGCACATTCGGGTATGCCCTGATCGGCTGCTCGTAAGTCAGGGCATGTTCACCTGTTTAGTCTATGAAGCGGTCACACATATGTCTGGATCTAATGATTTTTTGTTTGCACTAAAGAGACACCTTTGGTTTGGAGAGCCTGCTGATGCCTCGTCGGTCGACTGTATCCTGCTGGAGTTTTA
This sequence comes from Rhizomys pruinosus, assembly GCA_009823505.1. Taxonomy (NCBI): domain Eukaryota; kingdom Metazoa; phylum Chordata; class Mammalia; order Rodentia; family Spalacidae; genus Rhizomys; species Rhizomys pruinosus. Next base: position 143,754 of record VZQC01006936.1, read on the forward strand.
TGGTATCCTAGTATTGTAAACTTGTTTAGAGCAGTATCTCTATTAGTTTAGGTTAACGATGGTAGACCATTTCAGCGTTCAGTCCGCTTCCTCCTAATAAGACACAGGTTTGGACTGTCCTGTGGACTTTAGGTCAACGAGATTGAGCGCGTGCGAGCGGTGGAGAATTGAGGTACGATGAGGTGGGGATAGTGGTGAGGTGTAGTAGTTAATGTGGTGCAGGGTATGCGCGGAGACTGGTGTGATCTTTGTGCGAGAGAATCTCGTGGACGAGTGAAAGCAGGGGTCCTGTGCAGTTCCACATTATGAGAGAGCTCAAAGAGGGTAGCCTTGCTGGCCAAGGCGTACAGAGCTGATCCTCGAGCTGACAGATGACTCTGGCGAGGAACCATATCATGTAGCGTGTTATGATCTAATCCATATTGGGTTGGCACGCTAGGCTTCACCAATAGCCAAACAAGGGTATGGCTTACTCATATGCCTGTGGTATATGTCCAGAAAGGGCTTCAAGTGAAGGACCTCGAGAGCTTCGCCTGGTTGCCTGATGCAAGGCCCACAGAATGTGGCGAGAGCTCAATGTATCCTCCAGGGTTAGTGGCTGAGAGATGTCTACTCTGATGTGTAAAGGACCGTGGTCAACTGCCCATCGGGATCTTCTGCCACTGGCCGGTTCCTCTAACATTCCTGCTTGATAGGACACTTCCAGTTTTAAGCTGCTGAGTATGGGGGAAGCAAGCGCTACCTCCATACAAGGGTCAGTTGCTTCACTCGGTGTCTTTAGCCAAAGGCGTTGTATACTTTGACTCAAAAAATTCTAAAGAGGTATTGCCTTGGCTGAGAGCCTAGGAGAGAGAGTACAGATACACTGTCGGAGCTCTCATTATAAACAGGATAAGACGTGGCTTTGCCTATCTATAGTAGAATCATTGTTCCGCCTCTTTCCTGACGACATAAGACGGCACCATCCTGTACCATGGGCTCTTCCTCCCTTACCGTGCACATCTTTTGCTAGGTGGACGACCACACAGCATCCTTGTTGGTCGAGCGCAAACAAACATCTCTGGCTGGACTGCCATACCTATAACGAGACGGAGCTTGGTCCACTGGCCTGCGGTTGGCTGGCTTGCATTCAAGCCCCATGGAGCGTTATCCGGTGACCTCTGTGAATTCCAAGAGGTTTGTTTGTTTCTGCTCGATGCATCGCACAGGTTTCTCCGCGAGATCCGAGCGCACTCTATTGGGCTGCAGGGGGTGATCAATGAGGCTCAGGGGGTCCCTCACAGCAAGTGAGAATACGCAGTGAATGGGAGTAGGCGTTGGCGATTGGCCTGTCTCAGGATGCACTTACTGGAGGCGGCCTGTCTCGCTGAAAAAGGCCTCCACTGCCAATCCGGGGGTTCCGCCACTAAGGATGTACTTTCAATCCCTTTTCACTCACGAACTCTAGTTTACGCCCGTCCTTCATCTCCTCTTCTGCACTGCATAATGCTAGTCTTTCACCCTCGAATGCCGTTGTTCTGTCGCTACTATAGCATAGCATGCTAGAAAAGACTTAGTTCCTCTAGTGACTCCTCGTGCTTCTTACCTTGATTAGCTCTTGCCTGTACTACCTAACGTTTTGCAATCTAACCACCCTCAAGAGGACGGCACGTGGAGGATGCATTTATATCCTAAGAGTTGTTAATTTTACTCTAGACTTCCAAAAAAAGTCTCGCCTCGTCTCAAGCTATTTTTAAAATAAAAGACAAGGAAGATAACAGATCTGCAAGTAATTAAGTGCCAACCAAGAGGAAATGAAACCGGCTATCTGTGCTCTATTTCAGGTTGAATGAGAATAGCATTGTATAACTCTAAATCGTCCTAGGAAAGATTACAATTCTGTAAAACATACACAAGCTATCAGTGTGCCACGACAGCATGCCTATGCTGTACACACACACACAAATCGGAGGAGGGCCTGGGCTGGAGATGAGCACCTCTCCGGCCAAGGCCTCCTGATGTCTCAGAGATCACACACGAATTCCTCATGCTCGGACTCTGCCTGTCTGCCCCAGTGATCTGTTAATGAACAGCAAGCCTCCTCTAGGACAGCCACCCCAGCACCCACCTCACTCCTGACGCTTGCTTTCCAGGATGGCCAGGACTGCCTGTCAACACTGTGTTCCCAGGAAACACAGACCCCCAGGACAAGCTCAAACAACCAGCTTTCCCTTCAGAGATCCAAAACCCAAGAGCTCCCCAAAGTCACACGTCAGAAGTAGATTCCTTTCTTTCTAAGGCTAATTTCAAAAGTTGCAAACTTAACCATTTCTACACTGCAGTTCAAATCAAGCTGTAGGGAGCATCTGTCCTGAAGCAAGTAGTGACAAGATTCAGTCACTTCTCCGGCCCGCGGGGAGCCCTGCTTGTTTTCTGACACCCCTGTGGGCGCAGACCCTTCCCGCCACTCCCAAGTTTCCCTCTGTAAGTGCAAACATCGCTCACCTCGCTCATGATGGCCTGACTCCACTGCCGGGTCCCACAGCTCAGCGCAGAAGGCACAGCTCAGGGGTGGCTGCTCTCTGGACCTGGTTTTTCTCTTAAAAAGAGCTGCGGGGTGGCATCATGCTTCCCGCCAGCCAATGGGATGCATTCACCTGTCTGAACGCCTGCAGATAAAACAGAGTACAAAGAGCCGCCTAGTGGAGAAGAGAGGTTCTGTGCCGCAGGTCTGTGGTCCACTTCCAAGCAGGAGCAGAGGAAATGCTCCTGGGTGCTCACCCAAAGGACTCCACACCCTCCCAGAAAGATTCATGCGCATCCACGGCCTTTGCTGCTATAGTTAAGATAGGAAGGAAATTGAATCAGCCCTGATACCACAGAACAGATGAATGGATAATGAAAATGGTAATTCACTGTGATCTATATCAGCGTAAAGAAATATAAATCAATGACATTTGCAGGAAAGTGGATGGCACTGGCAAGTGTTATATTAAGTGTGATAGATAACTCAGGATCAGAATGACAAATACTGTATTCTCTCAGGTATGTGGATCCTGGCTTCTTATTGTGTATGTGTGTGTGTGTTTTTGTGGGAATTAGGGGTGGATGGAGGTTTCATGACACTAGCAGGGGGGGGGAGGTTTTAAAGGATGTGGGTAAGGAGGGTAATATAAGACATGTGATATGAAGACGGAAAGGCCTCCGACAATATGCTGTAATTCACAACTCGGCTGTCAGCATCGACACCGGAAGCCCTATTGCTAAAGATCTGCTTAGACGCTCATTCTGTAACCATAGTCAAACTGCTTCTATTTCACTAAGGCAGAGCCGGCTTCAGGCAGCTCCAGGCCTTGCCTCTCTGTCTGTGTCCTTTCTGTTTAAATTCCACTGAAGCCCTCTGCAGTGAGCCACCTCAGTGGAGACTACAGACAGTCTATCAGTGCCGATCCCTCCCCAGCTCCTCTCAACTCCCTGCATTTCCCCAAATGTCAGGAGGTCCCTTTCCTTGAGATTCCTCCCCTTTTCTCCTTTTTCTTTCGTCTTCATAGGGAGTGTAATTTTGCATGTATGTCTACACCCCCATCTCCCACCTAGGAAAGCTTGAATGGCAAGCCCCCTGGGTTTCAAACCAGAAGTAAAGAGCAGAGAGCAGGCTCTGTCCCCTCCAAATGCATCCCTCTGTCAAGGACAAGTGCTTAGGGGAGCAGGGCCTAGCGCATGGGTCATAGGAACTGATAGTCCACACTGGGGATTCTGTTAATTCATTTAGTATCTGGATACAAACCAGGTGCCACTCTGGCTCCCAGCCTTTCCTCATCAGCAGGTCCGCAGACTAGGGAGGATGCTTTAGTGGATAGCATGCACCTGACGGTTTTAACCGTGTGCTGCTGATGCTGTGGTTGGACAGACATCACACAAATAGGACAAAATCTGGCCACTGCAGCCTCTCAATCCTTCCTCATTTCCATTTGAAACTCTTCTTTAGAAAATCATATGAAACTAATGAAACCCCCCCCACCTGGCATCTTGGATGTTTAAATAGTTCCTACACCCTCCCGACTGAGAAGAGAGGAAATACAAACAAATCCCAAGTGACTTCCACTGGAAACAACACCCTCATGGGGTGCTAAGGGAAGACATCCCAACACTAGAAACTAGTGTGGGGTCTGTGTCCATCATAGACCCAGGCTTTTCTCTCTGAAAGAAATAATAATACATTTTGCCTCTGTCATTCTCAGATTCCGAAAGAGAAAAACTGGGGTCCTTAATCCTCAGCTTCGGTTAATGGAATGCAGGCTGGGGAAATGATTTTTATAGCAATCCATTATAATCACCAGCCCAGTAAACACATTTTCATGCTCAATTTTGTTCTCTTTCCTGTGAAGGAAGAATCAGCCTTGGAGTCTAAACTATACTCAGTGTCTGGCTAGACTTAATATCCCCAGTTAGAGCTGAGAACAATATCTACCCTTTTGTGGTTTAATGTAATCAAAGTATGTTAGCTACATGTTTAAAAATGACATCATGGGCCAGGCGTGGTGGCACATACCTTTAATCCTAGCATTAGGAGGCAGAGGCAGGTAGGTACAGTGATGACACTCCTGGAAGTGGACCCCATTAGGTCTTTTCATGGCTCCACTTCTGGTGCCGCTCAGTGAGGTGAGAACTGCATAAGAAACTGAATTGCCTTTAGTCTTGTGGCCTGTTGATAACTCCGCATTTAGTGGGATTACTCTGAATCCATGCTTCACCACCACGGACTACAGGGCTCCTTTGCAAACATAATCAGCCTGTGCTCCTTCAGCTTGCCAAGGTTTGTAAGAAGCAAAGAAATAAAATCTGAATTCTTTCATCTTGTTGTTTGTCTCTCCACTGAGTTCCCATGAGAGATAACTCTGTGATGTCCCAAAGCAATGTTGCATGACATTTTTTAACCACCGTCTGCTTGTGATTTATAAAAATCTAGGCATTGTTAATCCATGCCCTCTCCTCAAGAGTGAAGTACTAGGAACCTCACAACAGTTGGACCCTGCCTGTTTCTTTCCTAAAAGATTATTGTTTCCAGGTAGAAAGCAGTGGGTCTGCTTTGGCACTCGGGATACAGAAATGTATGTGTGCAGATCTGCCCTTGAGTGTCCTTGATCTTGTTCCAGCCATGCCTTCAACAGGCATAATTCCTCCACCGTAGCCAGTGTCTATGTGGAACAAAGACCCTCAACCCTGGCCTGGAATCACACCATCCCGCCCAAGCCCAAATAAAGAGAGAACCCAGGACAGGGCTTATGGGAGCTGCAGGGTCCCATGTCTAATTAATAGCAGTTGCCTGATGCATTACAGAATGGGACTGTCTCCCCCAACACTTTCCAAACAGGGCCATCCAGTGTGTCATGTTTTAAATCCTTTCCACTCAAATCTTGCTCCTGGCTCTCCTGAATGAGTTTGCTCCTTTGAAAAACCACTTAAAAGCAGATGCCCAAATGAGAATCTGGGATTGAATGTCCTTGCTCCTGAGATTCATTCTTAACAAAGGAAGCCTTCCTTCTTGTGCATAGTACTTTGTAAACCTGGCCTTGTTGGGTAGGATTCCAGGCATGGCTGCTAGACTTCAGCCTGCATTTGGCTCCCTTCAAAATCATCTTCTGACTCATCTCCTAGCTTTCCCAAGCACATCTGACCACTTTAATACTGGCATGCACATCCAAGGCCCCCTGCAAACCACCCGCACTCTCACGTTGCCCTAAATTTGGACTTTACCTCCTTGGTATATTTGAGCTGCTGTTTTTAATAGTAGGCCATCTCCCTCCCCACCCTCAAGGACAACGCTCTGGGGTATGAGACCACATGCTGCCAAGCTGCCCAGTGTTAAAGCAGCTTTGGGATTCCTGTGATCCGCTCCTTTCTTCAAGGCCAAACGACCCAGAAGAGCAGAACTGACCCCAACAAGCTTGGGGCTTCAGGGTCCTTTCTGCCCAGCTCAGCTTCATGCTAGCTCAAGGGAATATCTAGTGAGCTCTGGGAGGTTTTACCACCACCCTGAACCTTAGGGGGGTATCTGACACCCCAGACTCAAATAAGCCTGAGGCTAGAGGGCAGCTGGCGGTGAAAGAACATTAATTGATCGTTTGCAGCCCTGTCCTGGCTGGGCATCATTTAAGCTAGAAGCCACATTTAGTTTGTGCAACTAAAGAAAACCTTTGGTTGGAACCCTGTGCCCTCCTCTGCAGGGAGTTTATGGTCCCCTTTATTAACTGTTTTAAGCAGATTTAAGTTTTAGTTAAGGGAAAATTCTTGCCTCCCAAAGAACACCTGCCTAGGGACTTAGAGACGAGATGGGCCGGCAGCTGGAGATGAGGAACGTGAGTGTGGGTGGGAGGGGAGATGGGTGCAGGTGGGAGGGGTGCTGGAAGAACTGTGGCAGAGAAGCAGGGTCTGAGTCCACATTGGAAGAGCTAAGAGAGCTGGGGCCAGGCGTACAGAGCTGTCCTCATGACAGGCTCAGCAAAAAATGAGGTTGTGATCCTAATTATGGGGTTGAGCTCAGGGCTCACCTAGCCAAGGGATCTTACAGAGCTGAGTGCCCAGGAAGGCTCAGGAGGACAGTGCTGGGCCTTAGCAGGGGCCAAGTGGCAGAGCCATTATCCCAGGTTGCTGAGACACAGGAAGGCCTCCCCACGGGTTCTGCTGGTCTCTCATTCTGCCTTGATAGGACACTGTTAAGCTGTGTATGGGGAAAGCCATCCATACAGCCGTTGCTTCTCGGTGCCAGCAAGGGGAACTGACCACAATCTCAGTGCTTCTGAGCCCAGAAGAAAGACCCTCGCCCAAGCACAGAGGAAGAGAGGCTTTGCCCTTCAGAGCTCATGTCCCCTCTTCCCCCACACCCACCTCCTCCAGCTCCTCCCTTCCCTGCTCTTCAGAGAACCCCACAAGCATTTGGACACCAACAGACACCTGGTGACCCATCCCTTCAGCACTGCACTCTGGGTCTGGCTCCTTCAGGCAGTGGCTGGTGACCTTGAACCAGCTAGTGTGTTTCTCTGAGTCTCAGTCTCCTCATCGGTCACCTATTGCCCAGGGTATTGGTAGGCTCACACAAGGGAACGCGTGTGGGAGTGCTTGGCATGGCTCTCAGCACTTACTGGAGGCGGCTGCGCTGAAGCTTCCTGCCTCCGGGGTTGCCAGGAGACTCCCATCTCCCACCCAGTCGCCCTCCTCCTCCCCCAAGCCCTTGGCTCCACCCCAAGCCTTGTTCCTCAACATTGTGCTGTCTTGCCTGTCTACCTGTTGTTTGCATCTGAAGCCACCCATCAGAGAGAGAGGCAGTGAGGATGCATTTTATTCCTGAAGTTGTTAATTTTACTCTAGACTTCCAAAAAAAGATCGCCCATCTGTCAAGCATTTTTTAAAATAAAAGACAAGGAAGATAACAGATCTTGCAAAGTAATTAAGTGCCAACCAAGAGGAAATGAAACCGGACTTGGCTCTATTTCAAGTTGAATGAGAATAGCATTGTATAACTCTAAATCGTCCTAGGAAAGATTACAATCTTGTAAAAACATACACAAGCTATCAGTGTGCCCAGCAATGCCTATGCTGTACACACACACACAATCGGAGGAGGGACCTGGGCTGGAGATGAGCACCTCTCCGGCCAAGGCCTCCTGATGTCTCAGAGATCACACACGAATTCCTCATGCTCGGACTCTGCCTGTCTGCCCCAGTGATCTGTTAATGAACAGCAAGCCTCCTCTAGGACAGCCACCCCAGCACCCACCTCACTCCTGACGCTTGCTTTCCAGGATGGCCAGGACTGCCTGTCAACACTGTGTTCCCAGGAAACACAGACCCCCAGGACAAGCTCAAACAACCAGCTTTCCCTTCAGAGATCCAAAACCCAAGAGCTCCCCAAAGTCACACGTCAGAAGTAGATTCCTTTCTTTCTAAGGCTAATTTCAAAAGTTGCAAACTTAACCATTTCTACACTGCAGTTCAAATCAAGCTGTAGGGAGCATCTGTCCTGAAGCAAGTAGTGACAAGATTCAGTCACTTCTCCGGCCCGCGGGGAGCCCTGCTTGTTTTCTGACACCCCTGTGGGCGCAGACCCTTCCCGCCACTCCCAAGTTTCCCTCTGTAAGTGCAAACATCGCTCACCTCGCTCATGATGGCCTGACTCCACTGCCGGGTCCCACAGCTCAGCGCAGAAGGCACAGCTCAGGGGTGGCTGCTCTCTGGACCTGGTTTTTCTCTTAAAAAGAGCTGCGGGGTGGCATCATGCTTCCCGCCAGCCAATGGGATGCATTCACCTGTCTGAACGCCTGCAGATAAAACAGAGTACAAAGAGCCGCCTAGTGGAGAAGAGAGGTTCTGTGCCGCAGGTCTGTGGTCCACTTCCAAGCAGGAGCAGAGGAAATGCTCCTGGGTGCTCACCCAAAGGACTCCACACCCTCCCAGAAAGATTCATGCGCATCCACGGCCTTTGCTGCTATAGTTAAGATAGGAAGGAAATTGAATCAGCCCTGATACTCACGAACAGATGAATGGATAATGAAAGCCTGGTACCCATTCACTGTGATCTTACTAGCTGTAAAGAAAAATAAACATCAATGACATTTGCAGGGAAGTGGATGGCACTGGCAAGTGTTATATTAAGTGTGATAGATAACTCAGGATCAGAATGACAAATACTGTATTCTCTCAGGTATGTGGATCCTGGCTTCCTTATTGTATGTGTGTGTGTGTTTTGTGGGATAGGGGTGGATGGAGGTTTCATGACACTAGCAGGGGGGGGGTTTAAAGGAATGGGTGGGTAAGGAGGGTAATATAAGACATGTGATATGAAGACGGAAAGGTTACTCACTACAGTGAAATTTATTCCCCGGTGTAGGAGCTCCCGTCTTTCAAGTCAATCAACAGTGGCAATCCTGCACTCTGTGTGCTGTGACGCTTGCTTACATCTCTCCTTTAAATTGTTCCAAAACCAGGTTTCAAAGTACCTCCCCCCCCGCCAGTGTCATGAAACCTCCATCCACCCCTATTCCCACAAACACACACACACACACATACAAATAAGAAGCCAGGATCCACATACCTGAGAGAATACAGTATTTGTCATTCTGATCCTGAGTTATCTATCACACTTAATATAACACTTGCCAGTGCCATCCACTTCCCTGCAAATGTCATGATGTTTATTTTCTTTACAGCTGAGTAAGAACTCACAGTGAATGGGTACCAGGCTTTCATTATCCATTCATCTGTTCGTGAGTATCAGGGCTGATTCAATTTCCTTCCTATCGTAACTATAGCAGCAAAGGCCGTGGATGCGCATGAATCTTTCTGGGAGGGTGTGGAGTCCTTTGGGTGAGCACCCAGGAGCATTTCCTCTGCTCCTGCTTGGAAGTGGACCACAGACCTGCGGCACAGAACCTCTCTTCTCCACTAGGCGGCTCTTTGTACTCTGTTTTATCTGCAGGCGTTCAGACAGGTGAATGCATCCCATTGGCTGGCGGGAAGCATGATGCCACCCCGCAGCTCTTTTTAAGAGAAAAACCAGGTCCAGAGAGCAGCCACCCCTGAGCTGTGCCTTCTGCGCTGAGCTGTGGGACCCGGCAGTGGAGTCAGGCCATCATGAGCGAGGTGAGCGATGTTTGCACTTACAGAGGGAAACTTGGGAGTGGCGGGAAGGGTCTGCGCCCACAGGGGTGTCAGAAAACAAGCAGGGCTCCCCGCGGGCCGGAGAAGTGACTGAATCTTGTCACTACTTGCTTCAGGACAGATGCTCCCTACAGCTTGATTTGAACTGCAGTGTAGAAATGGTTAAGTTTGCAACTTTTGAAATTAGCCTTAGAAAGAAAGGAATCTACTTCTGACGTGTGACTTTGGGGAGCTCTTGGGTTTTGGATCTCTGAAGGGAAAGCTGGTTGTTTGAGCTTGTCCTGGGGGTCTGTGTTTCCTGGGAACACAGTGTTGACAGGCAGTCCTGGCCATCCTGGAAAGCAAGCGTCAGGAGTGAGGTGGGTGCTGGGGTGGCTGTCCTAGAGGAGGCTTGCTGTTCATTAACAGATCACTGGGGCAGACAGGCAGAGTCCGAGCATGAGGAATTCGTGTGTGATCTCTGAGACATCAGGAGGCCTTGGCCGGAGAGGTGCTCATCTCCAGCCCAGGTCCCTCCTCCGATTGTGTGTGTGTGTACAGCATAGGCATTGCTGGGCACACTGATAGCTTGTGTATGTTTTTACAAGATTGTAATCTTTCCTAGGACGATTTAGAGTTATACAATGCTATTCTCATTCAACTTGAAATAGAGCCAAGTCCGGTTTCATTTCCTCTTGGTTGGCACTTAATTACTTTGCAAGATCTGTTATCTTCCTTGTCTTTTATTTTAAAAAATGCTTGACAGATGGGCGATCTTTTTTTGGAAGTCTAGAGTAAAATTAACAACTTCAGGAATAAAATGCATCCTCACTGCCTCTCTCTCTGATGGGTGGCTTCAGATGCAAACAACAGGTAGACAGGCAAGACAGCACAATGTTGAGGAACAAGGCTTGGGGTGGAGCCAAGGGCTTGGGGGAGGAGGAGGGCGACTGGGTGGGAGATGGGAGTCTCCTGGCAACCCCGGAGGCAGGAGCTTCAGCAGCAGCCGCCTCCAGTAAGTGCTGAGAGCCATGCCAAGCACTCCCACACGCGTTCCCTTGTGTGAGCCTACCAATACCCTGGGCAATAGGTGACCGATGAGGAGACTGAGACTCAGAGAAACACACTAGCTGGTTCAAGGTCACCAGCCACTGCCTGAAGGAGCCAGACCCAGAGTACAGTGCTGAAGGGATGGGTCACCAGGTGTCTGTTGGTGTCCAAATGCTTGTGGAGTTCTCTGAAGAGCAGGGAAGGGAGGAGCTGGAGGAGGTGGGTGTGGGGGAAGAGGGGGCATGAGCTCTGAAGGGCAAAGCCTCTCTTCCTCTGTGCTTGGGCGAGGGTCTTTCTTCTGGGCTCAGAAGCACTGAGATTGTGGTCAGTTCCCCTTGCTGGCACCGAGAAGCAACGGCTGTATGGATGGCTTTCCCCATACACAGCTTAACAGTGTCCTATCAAGGCAGAATGAGAGACCAGCAGAACCCGTGGGGAGGCCTTCCTGTGTCTCAGCAACCTGGGATAATGGCTCTGCCACTTGGCCCCTGCTAAGGCCCAGCACTGTCCTCCTGAGCCTTCCTGGGCACTCAGCTCTGTAAGATCCCTTGGCTAGGTGAGCCCTGAGCTCAACCCCATAATTAGGATCACAACCTCATTTTTTGCTGAGCCTGTCATGAGGACAGCTCTGTACGCCTGGCCCCAGCTCTCTTAGCTCTTCCAATGTGGACTCAGACCCTGCTTCTCTGCCACAGTTCTTCCAGCACCCCTCCCACCTGCACCCATCTCCCCTCCCACCCACACTCACGTTCCTCATCTCCAGCTGCCGGCCCATCTCGTCTCTAAGTCCCTAGGCAGGTGTTCTTTGGGAGGCAAGAATTTTCCCTTAACTAAAACTTAAATCTGCTTAAAACAGTTAATAAAGGGGACCATAAACTCCCTGCAGAGGAGGGCACAGGGTTCCAACCAAAGGTTTTCTTTAGTTGCACAAACTAAATGTGGCTTCTAGCTTAAATGATGCCCAGCCAGGACAGGGCTGCAAACGATCAATTAATGTTCTTAATTCATGCCCTCTAGCCTCAGGCTTATTTGAGTCTGGGGTGTCAGATACCCCCCTAAGGTTCAGGGTGGTGGTAAAACCTCCCAGAGCTCACTAGATATTCCCTTGAGCTAGCATGAAGCTGAGCTGGGCAGAAAGGACCCTGAAGCCCCAAGCTTGTTGGGGTCAGTTCTGCTCTTCTGGGTCGTTTGGCCTTGAAGAAAGGAGCGGATCACAGGAATCCCAAAGCTGCTTTAACACTGAGCAGCTTGGCAGCATGTGGTCTCATACCCCAGAGCGTTGTCCTTGAGGGTGGGGAGGGAGATGGCCTACTATTAAAAACAGCAGCTCAAATATACCAAGGAGGTAAAGTCCAAATTTAGGGCAACGTGAGAGTGCGGGTGGTTTGCAGGGGGCCTTGGATGTGCATGCCAGTATTAAAGTGGTCAGATGTGCTTGGGAAAGCTAGGAGATGAGTCAGAAGATGATTTTGAAGGGAGCCAAATGCAGGCTGAAGTCTAGCAGCCATGCCTGGAATCCTACCCAACAAGGCCAGGTTTACAAAGTACTATGCACAAGAAGGAAGGCTTCCTTTGTTAAGAATGAATCTCAGGAGCAAGGACATTCAATCCCAGATTCTCATTTGGGCATCTGCTTTTAAGTGGTTTTTCAAAGGAGCAAACTCATTCAGGAGAGCCAGGAGCAAGATTTGAGTGGAAAGGATTTAAAACATGACACACTGGATGGCCCTGTTTGGAAAGTGTTGGGGGAGACAGTCCCATTCTGTAATGCATCAGGCAACTGCTATTAATTAGACATGGGACCCTGCAGCTCCCATAAGCCCTGTCCTGGGTTCTCTCTTTATTTGGGCTTGGGCGGGATGGTGTGATTCCAGGCCAGGGTTGAGGGTCTTTGTTCCACATAGACACTGGCTACGGTGGAGGAATTATGCCTGTTGAAGGCATGGCTGGAACAAGATCAAGGACACTCAAGGGCAGATCTGCACACATACATTTCTGTATCCCGAGTGCCAAAGCAGACCCACTGCTTTCTACCTGGAAACAATAATCTTTTAGGAAAGAAACAGGCAGGGTCCAACTGTTGTGAGGTTCCTAGTACTTCACTCTTGAGGAGAGGGCATGGATTAACAATGCCTAGATTTTTATAAATCACAAGCAGACGGTGGTTAAAAAATGTCATGCAACATTGCTTTGGGACATCACAGAGTTATCTCTCATGGGAACTCAGTGGAGAGACAAACAACAAGATGAAAGAATTCAGATTTTATTTCTTTGCTTCTTACAAACCTTGGCAAGCTGAAGGAGCACAGGCTGATTATGTTTGCAAAGGAGCCCTGTAGTCCGTGGTGGTGAAGCATGGATTCAGAGTAATCCCACTAAATGCGGAGTTATCAACAGGCCACAAGACTAAAGGCAATTCAGTTTCTTATGCAGTTCTCACCTCACTGAGCGGCACCAGAAGTGGAGCCATGAAAAGACCTAATGGGGTCCACTTCCAGGAGTGTCATCACTGTACCTACCTGCCTCTGCCTCCCAAATGCTAGGATTAAAGGTATGTGCCACCACGCCTGGCCCATGATGTCATTTTTAAACATGTAGCTAACATACTTTGATTACATTAAACCACAAAAGGGTAGATATTGTTCTCAGCTCTAACTGGGGATATTAAGTCTAGCCAGACACTGAGTATAGTTTAGACTCCAAGGCTGATTCTTCCTTCACAGGAAAGAGAACAAAATTGAGCATGAAAATGTGTTTACTGGGCTGGTGATTATAATGGATTGCTATAAAAATCATTTCCCCAGCCTGCATTCCATTAACCGAAGCTGAGGATTAAGGACCCCAGTTTTTCTCTTTCGGAATCTGAGAATGACAGAGGCAAAATGTATTATTATTTCTTTCAGAGAGAAAAGCCTGGGTCTATGATGGACACAGACCCCACACTAGTTTCTAGTGTTGGGATGTCTTCCCTTAGCACCCCATGAGGGTGTTGTTTCCAGTGGAAGTCACTTGGGATTTGTTTGTATTTCCTCTCTTCTCAGTCGGGAGGGTGTAGGAACTATTTAAACATCCCAAGATGCAGGTGGGGGGGGTTCTCATTAGTTTCATATGATTTTCTAGAAGAGTTTCACAATGGAAATGAGGAAGGATTGAGAGGCTGCAGTGGCCAGATTTTGTCCTATTTGTGTGATGTCTGTCCAACCACAGCATCAGCAGCACACGGTTAAAACCGTCAGGTGCATGCTATCCACTAAAGCATCCTCCCTAGTCTGCGGACCTGCTGATGAGGAAAGGCTGGGAGCCAGAGTGGCACCTGGTTTGTATCCAGATACTAAATGAATTAACAGAATCCCCAGTGTGGACTATCAGTTCCTATGACCCATGCGCTAGGCCCTGCCCCCTAAGCACTTGTCCTTGACAGAGGGATGCATTTGGAGGGGACAGAGCCTGCCCTCTGCTCTTTACTTCTGGTTTGAAACCCAGGGGGCTTGCCATTCAAGCTTTCCTAGGTGGGAGATGGGGGTGTAGACATACATGCAAAATACACTCCCTCATGGAAGCAGAAAGAAAAGGAGAAAAGGGGAGAATCTCAAGGAAAGGGACTCCTGACATTTTGGGAAATGCCAGGGAGTGAGAGGAGCTGGGGAGGGATCGGCACTGATAGACTGTCTGTAGTCTCCACTGAGGTGGCTCACTGCAGAGGGCTTCAGTGGAATTTAAACAGAAAGGACACAGACAGAGAGGCAAGGCCTGGAGCTGCCTGAAGCCGGCTCTGCCTTAGTGAAATAGAAGCAGTTTGACTATGGTTACAGAATGAGCGTCTAAGCAGATCTTTAGCAATAGGGCTTCCGGTGTCGATGCTGACAGCCAAGTTGTGAATTACAGCATATTGTCGGAGGTAGAATATGGCTGAGCATACGGAGAGCAAGTTGTAGATGTAAATATTTTAATCAACAGTTAAGATTAACTACCAGTAATTAGCCTATTGTTAAATGAAGGCAAGTATTTTAATTTAAATATTTGACTTTTACTGTCATTAATATTGGTGCATATGTATGTGAGGGCACATTCACACCTGTGTGCAGGTGTTCACACATGTGTGCGCGTGTGTGTGTGTGTGTGTGTGTTTGTGTGTGCAAGCGTTGATGTGTGTGAAGGCACATGTGCTCATGTGTCCAGGTGTTCATATATGTGTTAGGGGCGCATGTACGCTGAGTGCCAGGATGGAGGCCGAGGCCAGCCTCAGGCATTGCTCTTCAGGTGCTGCCCATCTGCTTTGGAGACTGGCCTGGAATTCATGGAGCCCTCCAGGCTGGCTGGCCAGCAAGCCCCAGAGGTCTGCCTGTCTCTGCCTCCTGGAGCTGGGATTGCAGTCACCTGCTGCCATGCAGGCTTTTTAAAAGCAAGCACTTTGCTGACTGAGCCTTCTCCCAAGCCCCAAGCTTGGCTATTTTAGGTATTGTAATATATGTTTGGCTTCATGCATGGAAGATGCTGAACCCTGGGGACTTACAGAGCCCTGATCCATACCCACAGCCCTGTGGTAGACTCCTGCCCTGCTGTCCACTCTTACACTTTGGCTGTGCCTCCTCCAGTCTTTAAAATGAAGTTGCATGTGTATCAGCAAGAAATAGAGAACATTTCCCATTCAGTTGAGGATGGGTCCCTGTCAAATCTAGGTTTGAGAACATTGCATTGGTCTAATTTGTGCTACAAACAAAACCAGCTTGCCACACTCCTTGGTGGCTCAAACTCATAGATTCAGCATCCATTTGGGAGCCGTTTTACGTGGTCAGTTCAGCCTAAGTTACACACTGCAGGCATCTGTCTACCTGTTTATTGTTTCTGCCTCACAAATAGTTCTAAATCTCTGGTTCAGCCCCCCGCCCCCATGACCTGTCATTCCATTTCTGAGCAGGAACATGCCCAGATTTACCAGTGAACCTCTAAGCATTCCCAGCAGAGACCCCAGTCAACCTCTAAGCTCCAGTGTTTCCCTCTTAACCTGCCATCTTCTAAATGAAAGGCAACCAACCAACCAGCCAACCAACCAACCATGAACTAAGCAGTAAACAAAGAATTAAGGAATTGTACCTCCTTTAACATTTAAGTTTCTTACATGTATACTTTCCATATTAAGCAATACTGTTTTGAAGGGTTATTTTCTTGATCCTGGCAAACAGGCTAATTGTACCCAGGGTTGCCTTTTTCTATTTGCATTTGTTGCTATAGTTTTTTGATGTACAAAGAAACCCCTGGAACCATGAACCAAGCCTGAGTGACCAGGACTGCCTTCCATACTGCTTAAGGGTGAATGCTTGTAATAGATAGTAACAGGCTATTGGAGAGATGGCTTAGCAGATGAGAGCACTGGCTGCTCTTGAACAGGACCCAGGTTTGATTCCCAGCACCCACATCTCTCCCCCTCTCACCAGCCATTAATTGCCAGAAGTTTCTTAGTTGGGTTGGGATTTCTTATACACCTTTCCATGTCTATGCTGGGATTTTTTTCTGATTTGGGCTTTTTTAGGACTTGTGCATTGTCGACATTGCTGTTCATATGAGGAACGGACCGGCTTTCTAGAAGATTCTGTTTCCTTGAGGTCATTCACTGCTTCTGGTTCTTCTAATCTTTCCACCTCCTCATCTGCAATGATTCCTGAATGTTGGGAGACAAGAGTTTGACACAGGTGTCCTATTCAGGAATGAGCACCCTGGAGCATCTTGTTCCCTGTACACTGGCCAGTTGTGGGTCTCTGTTGTTAGTCCCCATCTGCTGCAGAGGAAAGCTTCTCTGCTGAGAGCTGAAAGACACATTAATCCATGGGTATAACAATAAATCATTAGGAGTAAGCTAAACACTATAGCTATTTAGTAGACAACTAGTACTAGGCTCTCCCCTATGCTCTGTGATCTGTCTAGCCTCAGGTTCCTAACTCAGACATTAGTGTCAGGTATGGGCTCCGTCCATCATATGAAGCAGACCTTCAACCCAAGTAAAAAGTGGTTGCTTACCTCCATACGCTTGTGCCACTACTGCACCAGTGGGCGTATCTTGCCAGGCCAGGTGTAGTTCACAGGATTCACAGCTGGGTAAAGTTGAGGATTATTTTTTCCTTCTGATAGCATTCGTAACACCTTTAGTACTATAGAAGATATCCATAGAGCTGAGGCTCTCAAGTCAGCGCCAGCTTAATTTCTCCTGTTTTTTTCTAGAACTCATGTATGTAGTGTCTTCAGCAGTAGGATCACACCGTCCAGTTCTGGTGGGGGACCAAGAGCAGAGCAGAGGCCAGGATTGGACTTTACTTCATTGGCATTAGCCCATGGTGCCTAGTAGGGCAATGTCCTCTGTTATAAGGTAATGCCTGGACTTCATTTCGTTAGCCCATGGTGCCTAGTAGGGCAATGTCCTCTGTTATAAGGTAATGCCTGGACTTCATTTCGTTAGCCCATGGTGCCTAGTAGGGCAATGTCCTCTGTTATAAGGTAATGCCTGGACTTCATTTCGTTAGCCCATGGTGCCTAGTAGGGCAATGTCCCCTGTTATAAGGTAATACCTTTCAATACCTTTTTATAAGAAGATTCTGTAGTGGAAGGGTACCATATGACATTTTAAAAAATATTTTTATTTATTTCTTTATGTGTATGAATGTACTGTCTGCATGCAGGTCTGTGCACCCCTGTTGTGCAATGCTGTAGAGGTCAGAAGAGGGTGTCGGATTCCCCTGGAACTGGAGTTCTCCTGGAATTGGAGTTTCAGACAGTTCTCGGCCACCATGTGGGTGCTGGGGATCAAACCCGGGTCCTGTATAAGAGCGGTTGGTGCTCTTAACCACTAGGCCATCTTTCCAGCCCCTTTATGACTTTTATATGAACTACCTTGAAACATAATAGTTTAGTGATGTTCTGTGTATTGATAGCACAAAAGATATCCAGAACTCTGTGCTATTAAACAACTCCCCCTCTTTCCCAGCCCCTGGAGACCAATTTTACCTCTGTCTCTGCTCATTGACTACCTTAGATACCTCATGCAAGTGCAATCATCCAGCATGTGTCTTTCTGCAGTTGAGTGGTTTTACTTAGCACAAAATGTTCAAGGTTTATCCACCTTGTGACATCTGAAGATTTAATAGGTGGTGTTAAAAGCTGTTCATCTCCTGCAGGAAGATGAGTTTGGTTAAAGACAGATTGTGTGACCTGAGCACATGAAGATGCTTTCAGGGAGGCTATCAAGGACAGTTTCAGCCATGAGAGTCTCATGCTACACTGCCTACCAAGGGGAAATGTCCCTACCAATCCAGGTAGTAGCTACTTATGAACCCTGTTTTAATGTATATGAGATCATAAACAGATGTAAACTGAAAGTCTTAAGTTCTGTTTCCTATGCATAGTTCTGACAGTGAAGCCCCTTACCTCCTCAGGGGTTATCATTCCTTTGGTGGTCTGTGTTGAGTTGTGCTGTACACAAGCTATGCAGCTGAGCATGGTGACCCTGGCTCTGCTTGGTTGCTGTAAATCTGCTTATGAACTAGTGACCCAGAGGAAGACTACAGCCCCACATAGAGCTCTAGGACTTGAGGAAGGCTCTTTCAGTAATGCAATTCAAAGTGGTCATTTCAGTTATCATTTATGTATCTATCATCTATCTATCATCTATTACCTATTAACTATAATCTATCCATCTATAATCTATTATCTATCACCTATCATCTCTATCATCTACCTTCTATTATCTGTCATGTATCATTTACTCTATCATCTACCTACCACCTATTATCTATCTACCTACCTACCTATCATTTATATATTTTATCCCAATATGTCTCTATCTATCATCTACTTATCTATCTACCTACCTATCTATCATCTATCTCCTCCTAATCTATCGCTATCATCTATCTATGTATCTGTGTATCTATCAACATCATCTATCTAATCATCTATCTATTATCTATCTATCTATCTATCTATCTATCTATCTATCTATCTATCAATCATCTTCCACTCATCCTCAAGGCAGAGTCTTATAATACCACCCAGTCTGGCTTCAAACTTCTAGGGATAAAATGGACCTCCTGCTTCAGCTTAAAAAGCTACTTAAAAAGTAGCTGGAACTTACAGTCACTGTGCACTAGCTTGAAAACATTCATTTTCAGTTGGGGGCTGAGTGCTCTAAACTTAATCTTGCTGGAAATCTCAGTGCTTTTGAGGAGAAGCCACTCTCACTTTCCCTTCCATATTTCTTATCCTATTAAATTTCTCATTTTCTGTCATATTCTGGAAGCAGCCTACTTTCTTTGATGCCTGTTCCAGTTTCTCTTAAGTCTCAGACAAGACACACATAGAGAATAACATTGTCCTGGATATTTTTCTTAGCTTTGAATGAAAAGAAGCCCACAGATGCCTAGATAGGGCCAAGCTTTCCTTCCCAGGGGTTCAGTTTCCCATCTGCCTTCTTCATCCCCAGGTCCCGATTGTGTAAACATTACTATCCTGACTCCATGGGTAAAGGTTTCTTTGGTCCTGTTGAGTTTTCTTGACTTTGGCTTTAGACTCATTGCCCTGGTATCCCACTCACCTTCCGTGCCTATGAATAAGAGTGTTCTGAACCCCAAATATAAAACTCTTAGAAAGTGTTCTTCCAGAGAAGGTTGGTTCTTTCCCTGGTTAATGTTCTTGGATGTACCATTGACAGCCACACATTTTTTTTTTTGCGGTTCTCAGCCTCAGCCTTTAACGGCTGCGCTATCCCAACAGCCCGACAGCCACACATTTTTAAAGTCATATATCTTTCTGTAATCTCTGAGTTTGAAATTCTAAGCAGCTGTGTCTTCTACCCCTTTCCATCCCCACTACACAGCAATGAACTCACACTGACGGATATAATTACGTCTTGGACACTGTGCCGAGAGGATGGAAATTGATGGTCTCTGCCCCTCAAAGCATTAGTGGGAGAGACAGACACATAAGGTTGCTTCTGGTCTGGCCTACACACATAGTATGGTCTGTTCTGCGAACCCTCCATGTGGCAGTAATTTGCTGTTGTTCAGGGTGGGGAAGGAGAACAAAGGCAAGGTTTAGCAGGGCCTTGCAAAAGAGGGAGGACCACACTAGCCATCGGTTGATCTTAAAAGATGCACATTTTAGAGTGGTCCGAGAAGTGGTCAGTGTCCACGTTTGGCTAGTGGGTGCACACCTGCTGTAATGCCACCCTTGATTTTCATCCTGTTACTGCGATATGATGCTCTGACAAAAGCAACTCAAGGAAGAAAGGGTTTGTTTCAAGGTCCAGTCCATCATGTGGTGGTGACAGTGGCTGAAGCTTGAGAGAGGGTGTGACATTACACCCGCACTCAGAATGAGAGCCATGCCTCCCAATTAACTCCTTTCTACGAAGCCCAGGAGCCCCTGCACAGGGAATGGTCCTGCCCACTTTTTTTGTCATTTGGAGACAGGGTCTCCCTGTAGCCTCAGCCTGGAACTCACTCTGTAGACCAGGCTGGCCTTAGACTCACAAAGATCCACCTGCCCTGCCTCCCAAGTGCTGGGATTAAAGGCGAGCACCACCAGGCCCAGCTAAGGAAATGGTTCCATTCATATGTAACTTGAGTCTTTCCACATCAAAGTGTAATCAAGGTGTGGTGGTTTGAATGAGTGTCCCCCATAGGCTTTAAGTATTCAGACATTTGTCTCCAGTTGGTGACACTGTTCTTGGAGGTCTTAGAAGGTATGGCCATGCTAGAGGAAGTACATTATTGGGGGCAGGCTTAGTGAGTTTAACAAGCCTTGTGGTCTCTAGTTGCTCTTTCTGCTTCTTGTGCTCATTGCAAGATGTGACCCTCAGCTTGCTGTTCCAGCCGCAGCCACAATGGACTCTGTTTTCCCTGGAACCGTCAATAGTAAGCGCAAATAAACTCTTCCTTTTATAAGTTCCTTTGGTCATGGTGTTTTGTCACAGCAACAGAAAAGTGACTAATACACAAGGTAACTCCTGTGGGCAAGACCGAGGTCCACTATTATCCAGGTGATTCTATTTCTGTCAGATTGACAGTTACTCCTAACCACCACACTTCCCAATGGTAAGAGTCCTGAAATACGTGGGAAACTTTCCCATTCTTATCAATAAATATTGGGGCTCATGTATCTCTTGAAACATACAAAGTGAAAAAAAACGATCTCTGCAACATTGGAAATAGGTCACAAGAGTGCAATTAATACTTTTTTAAAATTTTATACATTGCTTTATTTTTTTTTTAATTTTTATTTATTTCTGTATGTGTATGAATGTCCTGTCTGCATGCAGGTTTGTGCACCCATGCAGTGCAATGCCACGGAGGTCAGAAGAGGGTGTCAGATACCCCTGGAACTGGAGTTCTCCTGGAATTGGAGTTTCAGACTGTTCTCGGCCGCCATGTGGGTGCTGGGGATCGAACCCGGGTCCTCTGTAAGAGCAGTCGGCACTCTTAACCGCTAGGCCATCTCTCCAGCCCCACATTGCTTTATTTTTTAAATTTACACATTCTAATTGTGAGAAATCTATAGGTATATTTAGACATATCTGTAATCTGTATTTGAGAAGTGCTAATTTTGATTTCCAGTGGGATATCACTGTTTTCTCTGGGTCCTTAAGGGCCCCAGGTAGCTTCTTAACTATTTCAGTTTTTCTTCTTTGTAAAGTTTGCCTGTGGATGGACTCAGCTTCTATTTATAGGACTTTTCCCACATCTGCCTAAGTCCTGTGAAAATTTCTAGATAATACAGCACCAAATCTCAAATCTTTCTGTCAGTGTTCTCTGCCTTAGAAATGTGCGCTCTTCTGCCTCTTCTTGAAGAACATTTCTTAAAATAGATGTGGCAATTAGTCAAGCACCTTCACTGACTACCTTCTTCAAGTTCATAGCTGTTTCTTTTTCATCAGGATTTAATCTTTCCCATCTTCTAAGCAGTCTGTTTCATTTTGGGGGCACCATTTTATAAATTCCCGTGTCATCATTTCTCAGCTGCAGTCTTGCCAGAAGTCAGCTCTGGCAGAGATTCACGTGAGCACCCCCCACAGTTGAATTTTGGATGAAGACTTTGAATTTTCACATGACAAAAATATAGATTCAGCCTAATGTAATTTTAGAGCCACAGGCGGTGGCTTCAGGGGACCTTTCCTCACTTGCTAGGGCCCTTCAGAATCACAATGGGAGAGTGAGGCATGGGTAGAAGCATCAAGCAGATCTGTCAGAAATGAGGCAATTTCAAAGCAAGCCACTGCTCTGCAATTCTTCCCTTCCACCACTCTTCTGAGATATTATAGATCAGTGTTGGGACTTCTTTTTTTTTTTTTGGTCTTTTCGAGACAGGGTTTCCTTGTAGTCCCAGGTGTCCTGGAACTCACTCTGTAGACCAGGCTGTCCTTGAACTCACAAAGATCCACCTGCCTCTGCCACCCAAGTGCTAGGATTAAAGGTTGGGACTTCTAAGAGAGCCTAAGAACTGCACTGAGACCAGCATGTGAAACTTGTGAAAAAATGGTTCACTCCCCTTTTCAAACATTAAAATATGACAGACATTAGGCCCAACTTTCGGCCTTTCTGAGGGTGGGGAGGTTAGGTGGCTTTCCAGGTCACTTTCCCCTGTGGACTGTCCTAGTTAAGGTAGGAGGTCTGGTGTTTGTTTCATAAAGACAAATAAACAAGCAACAACAAGAGGATATGACAGAATTGAGCTGCGGAAATGTAACGTTACCCTCCCAGTGTCTGGATACTTACATATGCAGGATATTTTCCCCTTGGAACTAGAAGGTTACAAGATGCTCATATCTGACCCCAGAAGCAGGGTCTTCCCTCAAAATAGGTGGAGCTTCCAGGCTGTCCACTGAGGAACGTAGTAGATGTGGTACTTAAATGGAAACCTGCTTGCTGAAGGTGACCCTTGGATGCCCCGAGAGTGTTTGGACAACAAGGTCATAAAATTGATTAAAAACTGTGTGTGTGTGTATGTGTGTGTGTGTGTGTGTGTGTGTGTGTTTCTCTGTATATATCTGTGTATCTGTGTGTTTGTGTGTATATATCTGTGTATGATTGTCTGAGTCCGTCTGTGTGTGTGTGTGTGTGTGTGTGTGTGTTTGTCTGTGTCTGGAAGAGAACCTTGGCTGTCTTTCTCAGGAATGCCACCTTCCTCCTTTGAGACAGGGTCTCTGCTTAAACCCACAGCTCATCGATCAGGCTGGACTATGACAAGCTCATGTTAGTACACCCAACATTTTCATGTGTGTTCTGGGGGTTAAACTCGGGTGCTTGGAGAGCAAACACTTTGTACCTAAACCATGTCTCTAGTCTTTGGCCCATCTTCTAATCTGCCTTAATTTACTTCTTGAGTGATATTAGCTCATTGAAGAGAAAAGACTCTCCTTACTTCCACAACTATACAACTTTAGTCTTCTACTGTTCTGTGGAGCTATTTTAATTGAAGTGAGGAAAAATCTGGCAGTTTCTTTAATACCAGAAAAGAAAGTCTCCTGCCTCAGAGGCTTGGCGCATCCTTCTTAGCCAGCCACATTTCTCACCACTCGGTGCCAAATAAGCATCTGTATTTCAGCAAAAGAAATCACTGCACTGCAGGAGGCCTGGGCTTCAGTCTGAAAGGGTGTTTGTGCGAGAGTTGGGGGACTGATTGAACATGTGACATATAGGTCAGTTTTTGCAGTCTCAAAGGTACATAAATCAGGTCTGAGATTGGTACCAGAACCAACTCTGCCTACAGCATGGTGCACCACCAGGTTCTAAGATAATCTTGTGAAATATGCTTATCACATCTTTTCCCTAAAATGTATCAAACACTTCCATATGTAGACCTGTGTGTGAAGTCATGGATTTCCATACAGTTACTTTGTTATTTAAAGAAAAAGGGGCCGGAAGTTATTCCTGCAACTAGATAGACCCAGTTATCTCTACACTGGTGGTAGAAGGCATCCTCAAAGCCAGGCCCTTTGTCTTCTAAACCAATATTTCCTTTTCTAAACAGGGAATAAGTCCTTGAGGCCCACGCTTCTCAGATGTCCCCTGTCTGGCAGTAACATGCTTGGGCATGTCTCCAAACCACTCCGCACCATCAGCTTTGCACTCTTCAGCTGGGATCTTGGTGGCACACATCTCACAGGGTCACTTACCTAGAAGGGATAAGTTGTTTGTTTTGTGACAGGGAATTTGCATCTGAAGACACAAACTTGAACCCTGGGTGGAAGAAGCCCACACACTTTATGTGGGTTTGTCTTGTCTTCTGTTCTTCCTCACAGTCCTGTTTGTGTAATGAAGAGGTTGAGTGTAGCAATTGAGTAGGACTGGATCAGCCACGGGAGAGTGGCCAGTGGTGGAGATCTAAGCACCCAGGGTGGGCGGGTACTCAGAGACAGGCAAACAGTCTCTCAGGTGTGTGGGCGGTTCCATTCAGATGTTAACGTGGCCAGTCTGGATTGTCTACTCAGGGGTTTAGAATCATTGTGGAAACAAAACTCTGGGCACAACTGTGGGAGAAGTTCCAGACTGACTAGAATCAGAAAGACAGCTAAGCACCAACATTCATGGTTCCTGTGACCAGCTTCCTCACACTCTTGTTGACACCCCTGTCCCAACATGATGGACTCAAGCCATGAGCCAAATTATACTCTTCCTTCCTTATATTGTTCTCACTGTTATTTTGCCCCAGCAACACAGAAAGTAACCAATACACTGTGTACAGCCATCTCTTGTCCTTCATTTGAGTACACCCAGCACATTTTATGGGGTATATTGATGATCAGATGAAGAAGGGGGTGCTGGCATTACTGTTAACAGTGAAGGAAATATGTGTCTTCCTCTCAGTTGACCCTTGTGGGCTGATCTGGCCTCAGGACTGCTCTCTGGCCTTTGAAATACAAAAGTGATTGAGGAAATCACACCTTGGCTGGGTGGACAGGCAGGCTGGGTGCTTGTATTGGTGGACTTATATCATGGGTTTCATTTCATTCTTGAAGACTGGCTCTGCCTGCTGTTCTCTCCTTACCATCTTTACAGGGTAAACTTGTTCTTAAATGAGCTACTTACAGACATGCCTCATTGCCGTGATCATATTTATCTTTTACTGACCATTTTCTGCCTTCTTTCTTACTCTCAGCATCTATCTGATCAGTCATCAACCATACGATCTGGGAAAGCCAGTCTCTCCATCCTGCTCTGTTCCGTGGACGTCAGTTGTTGTCTGCATGCTCTGTGACTACATTCATAAACTGTATGTCTGACTGTGCCTCTGTCTGGGAGCTCATGATTGCTCTCTTTGTTAAACACAGTAACTGTTCTGGCAAGCATCTGGTCTTTACCTCAGTGACCCTTATGATTGGGATAATCTACGGAAATGACTCGAATCCAGCAGGTCAACAGAGGAAGTGGGTGGAGGGGGAAGTTCCTTTGGATACAGAGGCTGTGGAACGACTTCTGTTAGTGCATCTTCTAGATCTTACAGAACTTTGGTGTTGCCAAAGGTGGTCCAGAGTGAAGTAATTTGTTGCTGGGACTGATCAGTGGAAGCAGTTGTGTGTCTTTCATCCAACTTTAGACCTGTGGAGACTGAGTCTAACACACATGGGAAAGGGTATCAGAGTTCCTCAAATTTCCACCTAGAAGTGTGCTTCAGTCATTAGCATATCTCACTCCTGTATTGGCCCTCTCTAGAAAAAAGCATAATCTGTGATCTGTACCAGAATCACAAAGCACAGTCCATTACCGAATCAGACGTTCAAGGAATGTCAGCTGGGGTTAATAACTGGATGGCTGACATTGGTGATTATGGAAGAATGGTCAGAAATAGTGTTCTGTCTTTGGAGTCTCATAATAACCATAGCAGGGAAATGGTTAATTTAACATATTTTAATTCACTATGAAGAAAACATTGACTAGACAAAGCAGCCAAGGCCTTAAAGACCAGTCACTTCTATAGTCTCACGCAGCGCACACAGGATGCATGGTTAGTCCCAGCATTATAAGGGCTGAGCCAGATGTGCTTTTTCTGTTGCCATAAACACACACCAAGTTGCACACAACAGTGAAGAAAGAGCTCTGTTTCTTTAAGTTTACATTTCTATGCTATGGGACTCTCTTTAGGGATTACACAGTGTGAGTAGTTAACTTCCACAGCTCAATGGAGGATCTCTTTTGTGACTTCCATGTTGTAGATCCACAAACTGTGGCTCTGTAACATTCTCTTCCTTGTCCTGTGCTGGGCCACATCATGGAGACTGGCAGGGATGGCATAGCCCGGACTGTCTCATTCCTGACCTCATTTGTGTTGTTGCTTGAGTTTTTGTTGTTGTTATTGTTTAAGTTGGACCTGTGAAGGCAGAATTTAGCAGAGTAACATTTATCTTTGTAGTTCTGTGAGCAGTGTGCATCCTGGTAATGAGGTACCAACTATTGCGTCTCAAGTCCCTTTCAGTTCTTGGGTCTAGTCCCTGCTGCCCTCACTAGACCTCCAGAGTGCAGTGAGCTCCGGTGGGGCACTTATGCAGAGAACCCCATTGCTGTAAGAACAGATGACCTCACAGACTTGGAAATCATTAAATCTTCCACGGTTGTCCTCTCCTGTGGTCAAGTGTCTGTAAGTACCCACAGTTATTAACTCTGGATCTGCTATGATTTTCTTTTTCTTCTTTTTTTTTGGTGTTTTCAAGACAGGGTTTCCCTGTAGCCCTGGCTGTCCTGGAACTCACTCTGTAAACCAGGCTGGTCTTGAACTCACAAAATCCACCTGCCTCTGCCTCCAAAGTACTAGGATTAAAGGCATGCACCACCAAGCCCTGCTTTTTTTTATGATTTTCTATATATATACATACTTAACAATTGATTTTCAAATTGGACACAATAAGAGATTATTGGATCAGAACAATTATAATTATATACTGTGACTAAAGTTATGCAACACACACACACACACAGAGTCTTTCTCAACATCCCATTGTGCTAGTCTCATCTTTCTCATTACACTGTGCTAATATCTTCAGACCTCAGTTGGCGGAGCTGTAGTCTCACTTGCAAACTGCAGGGCAGGCAGCTGACCGTCCTGCCCTGGTGTCTCACAGCACTTTAATAAGAAGTGCAAGTCCAACCAGATGTGGTGGCATAGGCCTGAGATCCTGGCACTTGGGAAGTTGAGACAGGAAGATTAGGAGTTCAAGGCCAACCTGGAGTACATAAGACCCGGTCTGAACTCCTCCCACCATAAAGAAGAGCAGTGGAAATGCTGGAAATGTGGCTGCCTCTGCCCAAGGCGCCATCTTCCAGGCCCAGGAAATGCGATGACATGTCAAAGAGCGGGACCAGGCCCCCCCTGGGACCCACTTAGGGTCTTAGAGAGGGGTAGGTGCCTTTGTCTGGGCTGGAGAGATGGCCTAGTGGTTAAGAGTGCCGACTGCCGACTGCTCTTGCAGAGGACCAGGGTTTGATCCCCAGCACCCACAAGGCGGCTGAGAACTGTCTGTAACTCCAATTCCAGGAGAACTCCAGTTCCAGGGGAATCTGACACTGTCCCTGCCTGCAGGGGCATGTAACGTTAGGTACTCGAGGGATACCCCAAAACCTGTGGAGATGAGCAAGAGAAAGGAACGAGACTTTGCATGATTGTCAAAGTCTGATTTATTGAACTATGACAGCGGTTTTTATTTAGTAAAAGGCGGGAAGAATCAGGAAGAGGGAGGGGGTGGATGGTGGCTCTTGTAAAAGTTAAAGTTTATCGGGGCTGGATGTTTGCGCCGGCAGGGATTCTTTGTCCGTGATAAGCTTCCTCCGGGGGCTGCTGGCTCCGGCAGATAATATTTGCATATGATAAGGTTCCTCCGGAACATCAGGTATGCAGGTAGGAAGCTTCTCTGCACGTCTGCACCTTAGAGGACAGTTCTGAAGCTATTTCAGAGTTAACTCTTTACGAGCAGGCTTACAGCTCCTAACAT
>VZQC01006936.1:176844-244852 GCA_009823505.1 Rhizomys pruinosus
TTTTCAAGACAGGGTTTCCCTGTAGCCCTGGCTGTCCTGGAACTCACTCTGTAAACCAGGCTGGTCTTGAACTCACAAAATCCACCTGCCTCTGCCTCCAAAGTACTAGGATTAAAGGCATGCACCACCAAGCCCTGCTTTTTTTTATGATTTTCTATATATATACATACTTAACAATTGATTTTCAAATTGGACACAATAAGAGATTATTGGATCAGAACAATTATAATTATATACTGTGACTAAAGTTATGCAACACACACACACACACAGAGTCTTTCTCAACATCCCATTGTGCTAGTCTCATCTTTCTCATTACACTGTGCTAATATCTTCAGACCTCAGTTGGCGGAGCTGTAGTCTCACTTGCAAACTGCAGGGCAGGCAGCTGACCGTCCTGCCCTGGTGTCTCACAGCACTTTAATAAGAAGTGCAAGTCCAACCAGATGTGGTGGCATAGGCCTGAGATCCTGGCACTTGGGAAGTTGAGACAGGAAGATTAGGAGTTCAAGGCCAACCTGGAGTACATAAGACCCGGTCTGAACTCCTCCCACCATAAAGAAGAGCAGTGGAAATGCTGGAAATGTGGCTGCCTCTGCCCAAGGCGCCATCTTCCAGGCCCAGGAAATGCGATGACATGTCAAAGAGCGGGACCAGGCCCCCCCTGGGACCCACTTAGGGTCTTAGAGAGGGGTAGGTGCCTTTGTCTGGGCTGGAGAGATGGCCTAGTGGTTAAGAGTGCCGACTGCCGACTGCTCTTGCAGAGGACCTGGGTTTGATCCCCAGCACCCACAAGGCGGCTGAGAACTGTCTGTAACTCCAATTCCAGGAGAACTCCAGTTCCAGGGGAATCTGACACTGTCCCTGCCTGCAGGGGCATGTAACGTTAGGTACTCGAGGGATACCCCAAAACCTGTGGAGATGAGCGAGAGAAAGGAACGAGACTTTGCATGATTGTCAAAGTCTGATTTATTGAACTATGACAGCGGTTTTTATTTAGTAAAAGGCGGGAAGAATCAGGAAGAGGGAGGGGGTGGATGGTGGCTCTTGTAAAAGTTAAAGTTTATCGGGGCTGGATGTTTGCGCCGGCAGGGATTCTTTGTCCGTGATAAGCTTCCTCCGGGGGCTGCTGGCTCCGGCAGATAATATTTGCATATGATAAGGTTCCTCCGGAACATCAGGTATGCAGGTAGGAAGCTTCTCTGCACGTCTGCACCTTAGAGGACAGTTCTGAAGCTATTTCAGAGTTAACTCTTTACGAGCAGGCTTACAGCTCCTAACATGACACGTCTTCTGACCTCCGCGGCATTGCACGACACGGGTGCACAAACCTACATGCAGACAGTACATTCATATAAATAAATGAATAAATAAATAAATAAATGCCTTTGTCTCTGCTCATTAATTAATAAAATTAATTAATGATAAGTTCTCAGGATATCCTCCTGCCTCAGCCTCCTGAATGCTGGGACTACATATGTTTGGCACCAGGCCTGGATCCTGCCCTCTGTCTTAAGCTGACATGCAGCAAGTCTGATCACCTGCCCTGCTCTATGCAGACCTGTGCACCTACATTCTGGGAGTATGTGTGGTCTGGGGAGGCTTCTGCCACTTTGCAGTAGGCAGGAAACGAGCCTTGGGGTTGGCTGGCAGAGGTCTTGGTAATGTCAGGTTTGTTTTGACTGCGGCTCTGTTTCATCTGCTTTGTGAATGCCAAGTAAAAATTTCTACACTGGGGCTGGGAGATCTTTCACTCTGGGCCGGAAAAACAGCTCAGGGCCCTGTGGGTCAAGGAGGGAATGCCTTCTTTTCTAGTCTAGGAAATGTGTACTGCCTCCATGCAGTTGGAGGTTCAGAAGATAATGGTCCTGGCACCAGTTTGCACAGCACACAGAGGTGATATGCCCTGTCTGTTACAGCAGGAAAGCTTCCTCTCCGTGTTCTTGCCCTGAGGCTCAGCACCTCTCACCTCTGGATCAGGACACCAGTGCACACACCAAGGGAACTCAGAACAAGGCTGTGCATTTTCTTTCTAGAATATCTGTCATCAGTCCCTGCTGTAACGCAGTTCCACAAGCCTGCAGCTTGAACACCAGAGATCCATTCCCCATAGCTCCTGAGCCACCTCCAGCTTGAGGTGCTTCT
The DNA here is from genome assembly GCA_009823505.1 of Rhizomys pruinosus. Lineage (NCBI taxonomy): Eukaryota > Metazoa > Chordata > Mammalia > Rodentia > Spalacidae > Rhizomys > Rhizomys pruinosus. The sequence continues at coordinate 178,990 of VZQC01006936.1, forward strand.
TCCTGAAGCCACGGTAGGAAAGAGGGTGACATTTGTTCTACATCTTTCTCCTTAGCTTGCAGATTGTATTTTCCCTCTGTGTCTTCACATACTCTTGTGTGAGTCTATGCCTAATGTTCCTTCTCTCCTAAAGACACAGTCAAAGTAGATTACCAGAAATGTTCCACACAGAGACTCAAAGCTGCTTTTTCAAATTGCAGTGTTCAGGGACTAGAGAGCTGGCTTAGTGGCTAAAAGCACTGGGTGCTCTTGCAGAAGATCCAGGTTCAATTCCAGGCAGCCACATGCCAGCTCACAGCCATCCGTAGCTCCAGTTCTAGGGCATCTTATAGTTTCTCTGGCCTCTGTGTGCATTGCATGAACAGGGAACACATGCATGCATGCAGGCAAACATACACATAAAATAAAAACAGATAAATCCTAAAATTTTCAAAAAATGTCAATGTTCACCTGTTCTGGAATTGTACGTATGGCATGCAGCCATTTTTATAAGATGGATACTGCACATGTGCTTACGAGAAACTCCGAAGGAAAATACTCTGAGGCTTTCACATGACTTAACTGTGGTTGTCTGGATTATAAATCAGCATTTTGTTTTCTTCCGAGTACATGAAAATAAGATGACCAACCCTGCCTACTTTTACACATAGGAAACAGTTTAGTCAAAAAAGATATTAGCATAAGGAAGGTTATTTTTTTTTAGGGTGAAAGCACCAATTTTAAAATAAATTTTACAATGAATTTTGGTAGAATAAATCATGAGCACCTGAAAAACAAAACTCTTCAAAAATGGTTTGCCAGAAGGATGGCAGTGCCAATTAATCCCCTCATTGCAAAAGTCAGGATAGAGGTTCTTAGGACAGGATCCGTGTTCAAGGCAGATTTCAGAATCGGGGTCTCTAGGAGTGGAGAGGCAAGGTGCAGAGGAAGAATGGAAGGTCAGCGGGCTTCTCTTCAAAGCCCTCATCACTTTTTTTGTCTTTTTTGAGACAGGGTCTCCCTGTAGCCCCAACTGGCCTGGAACTCACTGTGTAGACCAGGCTGACCTTGAACTCAGAGAGATCTGCCTGCCTCTGCCTCCCGAGTACTAGGATTAAAGGCAAGCGCCACCACACCCGGTCTCGTCACTTTTTAAAACCACTTTTTAAAAATCTTTCCAGTTGAAGTTTCCTTTTGACATTAATTTCCATACCTTTTGGGATTAAATTAGTGGGGTTCTTAATGCTCAGTCTTTGGAATGTTATTAGAGGAATTGCAGATGACTTAAAAATATTGTTGGCAGGAAATTAAATCTACTCTGTGCTTATCATAAAACGTGGGCACATATCATCTCAGTAAACTGTAACTCTGCTTCAAAAAATGTGGGCATAACAGTGTCTACTGCTCTTTCAGATAAACTCAAGGACTTTGATTTGAAAGGGGCCTTTAATGACACACTTTTGATGTCCCCGAAAGCCACTTGCTTGATCGCAGTGGCCCCAAGCGCTCATCAACTACCTGCTGGCTGCTGCCCGGTTCTCTGTGGATTCTGTGCATTCTTGCTTCCCTATTCATTTAGAGAGAGAACATCTAAGAGACTCACCATCCTTCATCAATAAAACATTAAATGTAATACCATAGAAACATGACTTTTTTGTTTCTTTATAAGCACAGTGATCAAAAGAAAGCCGGGAAGAGACTCTTAGCAGGGCTTGCTGAGATAACTGGAGACACTTCTCATTCTCCTGTATGAGATATTGATTTTGCAGAGGGGCTGCAATATCTATGACTTTGGGGTCTCAAAGCAGAACAGGAGGCAATAACATGCAGATGTGAGCTTTTTTTTTCTTTATGTGGCTCATCAGAGAGATGGCTTATTGAGAAGATGCTGTTGCAGGAGAACCAGGGATCCTAAAATCCTATCAGAAATGGGATGACCGGCTCTGCGAAGTGAAAGAAGGTGGTGCCACAGAGAAAAATAATAGGAAAAAATGGTCACGGGGCTGGGTGGCTGGAAACTGCACTTCTAACAAGAGTTCAGCCACAGGAAAATGTGATGGATGGTTCCGTTCCTTTGAGAACAGATGGGGGCTGGCTGGATTCCAGGGGGGGAGGGCAGCGGCTGGACTGCCTGGACAAGGCCATCCCTTCTCCGTTCAGAGAAGCCGCCCACTGGACAATGGCACTTGGGGACAGACCACCATGGGGCTACTGCTAGGTCCCTCATGTGTGACCAGCAACGTTCAGCGATGACAGCGTTCATGGGGGTGGGAGCTGAGTCTGAAGATGCATGGCTGGGCAGGCCTGTGGCTGGCATCCCTTGCTCCGTGGAAGCCCTCGTAAGTCGGGAGCCTGTGCTCCAACCCTTGCCCGCAGGCATTCAAGGTTCAGCTCTCCCCACAGTGTTGGGAGGTCGGTCACTTTGCTCTTGCTGATCTCTCTAGGTTGTGAGCCAATCAAAGTGGGAGACTCCTGGGGGACCCACCCCAGGCCTGGCACAAGAGGGCAAAAGCAAGTAGTCTAGGAAGAGTCACGACCTACAATGGCTCTGCACACTGGTAAATGATCTTAATATCAACAATCTGCTGTTAAAGTGAATCTTTTATTCCTGGGTCAGGGTGAAACTAAAGTTCTTTTTTAATATAATACTTTTATTGATGTTTTGTGTATTTCAGACATCAATTTTCAGTTCAATTTAGACATATTCCCCTTTCCCTTCTTCCCATCCCACCCCAGTTCATGCATTCTGCCAAACATGTCCTGCATCTTTCTCTCAGTCTTTTTTAAAGTTTATCTTTGCAAAGGTTTATTGTTTTGGGCAGAATTAACTATATTAGTCTTTTCTTTGCCCCAGTCCTTATTTTGTTGTGGTTCCCTCCCAATTGTATTGCTCCAAAGTATGCCTGTATACTCATCGTATATGTGCCAGAATTATGTCCTCCAGGAATAAACTGTATGTTCACTCCGATATATGTTTAGGAGTTCACATTTTTTTCGTTTTAATTTTATATTACTCTAAAATATGAATATATACCTTCTGCCCATATACATTAATTTCCATGTCTCAAAGTAAGTGGTAAGTTAATTCTAAGTCTCATTAAGAGATTCATTCACATTATAACATCAGAGTTGTTTTCAGCTAGAAAGAAATATAACAATAACGTTGCTCAACTTGCATTTCAATTGGGGGATTTGGTACTAGCATCCACAAATGAGGGAAATCATTCCCCATTTTTCTTGGGGGGGGGAATGTGTTACTTCACTTAGCATAATGGCTTTGAGTTCCATCCATTTACCTGCAAAGATCATGATGTCATCTTTCTTTACCACTGCATAGAACTCTATTGTGTAGATGCACCGCATTTTTGTCATCCATTCATCAGTTGAGGGGCAGTTCTTTAACTGGTGAAATTTCCCTCTTTCCTCATCTCTGCAAGGCTGACGCCAGGCCCATGAGGGCTGGTTTCGGGGCTTAGTGACAGGGCTGGGAAGAAAATTCTGTGAATGGAGAGTGCCTGGCAATCCCCTACATCAGAGTTGTTTTCTTTTTCCTACAGTTGTCAAACTCATGCACACAATTTTCCAGTGTTTGTGGCTGAACAGACAAGCTTATTGGGAAGAAGGTAAGGTAGGTCTGGGTGGGTGCAGCCCTGAGGAGCTTAGGGTGACCAGAGCACTTAGCTTCCTTGTTCCTTTGGTTTTGAAAGGGACGCCTGACCAAATCGATAGTATCTCTCAAATTAGATACACTAGCAAAGCAATGAATTCAGACTTATCCACAATGGCTGCAGACCTTCATCCAGAGAATCTTACTGGACTGCAACTTGGTTCTATTTATTTATTTATTTATTTATTTATTATTTATTTATTTATATGTGGTGTGTGGAATGTGTTCACTTGTGTGTGTGTGTGTGTGTGTGAGAGAGAGAGAGAGAGAGAGAGAGAGAGCACACAGCACGACGCCATGATGCATGAACTGGTTCTCCTTCCACCATATGGATTCTTGAGATGGAATCGAGGTTGCCACACCCAATGAGCCATCTTGCCAGCCCTCACTTTTTTTCCTGATAGTGTCTTACTGTGAAATTCACTGGACCTAGATAGAACTCACTGTGTTGCCCAGACTGGCTTTGAACTTATAACCCTTCTGCCTGAAACCTCCCAAGTGCTGAGTTATAGGAATGTGCCCCCATGCCAGGGATGTATCTCAAATTAACCAGTTGGAATTCTTATCACATTTTATACCCTGCAAAATTCTATTACTAAAAATGTCATTTAATTGAAATGCGCACCTTGTCTTCAAGACAGAATTACACACATATGGCAGACCTCTTTCCAAGTCAGCACTGCGTGTCTTGTATTCTAAATTAACATTAATAAGGACATAGCTGTTGGTAGTTCAGCCTCTTATGTGCTATACGGCTGGAACTTTGACATCACAGGTATGGATGGTAAAGTGGCAGATGGGTCTGTGACTTCAGAAGTCTAGAAGTCAGGGAAGAATCAAGTGTGATGGCGCATACCTTTAGTCCCAACACTCACGAAGCAGAAGCAGACAGATGTGTGTGCCAGCCTGCTCTACATAGTGAGCTCCATCCCAGCTATGGCTACAGGGAAGCCCTGTCTCAAAAAACAAAAGCCCCATTGAAGACCTCAGGAGACAACGGCCTCCCTTCTTCACCTGTAACCATGGTGTGTGATGCAATGGCAGGTTTTCAACCACCATGCTGCAATGGAAAAATTTTCTAAATTGTTGGAATGCTGGGTTCTTGAATCTTATACTTACCTTGGGATGGCACGGGGGCTTGTGTTAGACTGAGCACCCTGGAGCCAGAGGCAGAAGGAAGTTCCAGCTCCACCTTCCTTTATAGCTTCTTGCTATAATTCTTACTTTGATTTTCAAAAAATACTATATTGAAACACTTATCTTGATTGATAAGTTTCTTGCACACCTACACAACCAGAGGCAAAGGTGAGGCTGCTCCCCTTGTCCAGGGGTGGCTGCTTTATGAACACGGTGCTTTTATAGACAGTTTCTCAGAGAAGAACAGGGGCTGAGATGTCAAGGTCCCTTATGTTCAAAGAAAGAAGTACAAGTGGGGTTTTCAACACACCGTCAAGACGTTGCTGAGTGGCTTAGGGCATTTTCTATTCCACCTGACACTGTTAAGACACATATATTGTCAATATTCATGCTCCTGGGTATAGTTTAGAAGTAGTCAGTATCTGTTATGAGCTTAAATAATAGAGAGAAATGGATCCAAAGACAGCTATTTACCTAGCAAGTGATGTGGTCTGTTCAGTGGTGGAGATCTACTATGAAGATATCATCCCTGATTTTGAAACTTGGCTGGCAAACAGATTGCCCAGCCAAATTTGTGTGCCAAGTCACTCACTCTCATGTTGGCACTGCAGACCTTACCTTCGTGGTCGCCAGCTTTCCATGGTCTCTGAACCCACAACAAACACCTCACTCTGTACCTCTACCTGCTGCCCTGGGATGTTTGCATAGACCCCAGGCACAGGCTGAATGTGAAGCTACAGAGTCCTGGGGCATCAGGAATCCATACACTGTGCAGCACCCTGGCTGAATGACAGACAGAAGCACTTCCCCCCTCAGGTCCTCACGTGGCTTGCATGGCTCTGGAGGATGACCTACCTAACCACGGCCAGCCGGACAAAAGCGCCCTGGTAATACCCTGCTTCCTACGCTCTCCCTCAGTCCCAGTGTCCCCTATGTCTAACACGATTATAGCAAGAACACTGCCTCAGGCTTTGCTTTCTGAGAAATCCAGACAAAGACATATATTTTGTTGTTTTCCTGCAGATCTTGGAGAAATGAGACTGTCAGGAAAAGTAACTTCAAAAATTATGTCTTTAGACTATTTCTTTTGCCTTTTTATTCATACTTGGAACAGATAAATGATCAGAAGGAACATTTAAAGGCACAAACCTCTTTTATATGTTCAATTGGCATTTGAGTTCCTTTTAATTGAGGTTGCATTAAGTTCTGAATTCATTAGTGAGTCTTGTTGAGAAAGGAAACCTCTCTTTCTGAGACCTCGAGTTGCTTGGAAAGCAGCTAAGGATAGAGAACCCAGAGCTGTGGTTCTGTCCAGGGGCCTATGTTCTTCCATGGCCCCATGGTAGGTGCATAGCCACATGTCCACCTCCCACACGGGGCAGAACAAATGGCAACTTTCATGTTGTGCTTTGAAAATCACATGCTGTGCTCTCAGGTGAGAATTTGGCGTATTCCAGTCATGATGCAAGTCAATATTAAAAATGGTTGCTCTGGGGATGATGCATCTGCATCCAGTCAGCCTAGCAGCTTATCGATTGCTTGCAATAGAAGGACATCTGAGTGGAATGCACTGTCCCACAGAGGGTCCTCTGATTCCTGAAGAGGTTTCTGCAGATGGCAACAGGGACATTGCTTTCACATGTTAGAAGAAGGAGGGGCCAGTGTGTCTAAAGGAGAGCTGATGCCTCCTGGCTTCTGCATCAGGGATGCTGATCTGTGATGACTGAAGGAGGAAGGAACTGTCATTCCCCCAGATGCTTGCATGAGGGTAAAAAGATGTCATGTCTGCCTGGCGTGGTGGCGCATGCCTTTAATCCTAGTACTCAGGAGGCAGAGGCAGGTGGATCTTTGTGAGTTCAAGGCCAGCCTGGTCTACAGAGTGAGTTCCAGGACAGCTGGGACTACAGGGAGACCCTGTCTCAAAAAGACCAAAAAAAAAAAAAAAGGTGTCATGTCTGTAGTGGACAAAGATCTCTGGCAGATTTCAAATAGGACTATTTTATAAAGGGGGAGTTGTTAGAATGGGGTGGGGCAGGGGGCAACCAGGAGAGGACCTGAATGAGGACCTCTATGTTGAGTACCTTGGCAAAGAGCAGTTTGCAGGATCAAGAGGAATCTCCTGGGAGTAGAGGAATGAGGTTTAGGCACTGGCTTTGCTGTAGTTGAGATGGAGGCTGTTTTTTGTTCTTTCCGACTACCACTCCTATCTCCAGAAGAAACAGTAAGCAAGTCCTCACAGAGATAAACGTCTGCTTGTCTCATGCCCAGAGCATTTGACTTAGGTTTCAGTTCCGCTTGAACAGTCAATTAGATTTTTGCTGATAAAAGATGTGGAGGGACACATGCCTGAACTCTCAAATATGCTAGTATTTTGTTTCCTGGACAATTCTAAAGGTATACTTTCCAAATCTGAATGAATTGTAATGAATTGTAATTGTGGCTGGATGTATTTGTCTAGAGTGACCTTCCTCTGCTTTCTGCGTAGCTACATATTACATTACATAGGCATCAAACTGCACAACACAGCAGTGACATTTGTGATACCCCGGAGCCATTTCTGAAGCCCTAGGAAAGGGCTCAGAATTCCAAAATCTTATACCAGAGATTTCCATAAAGTTAGTTTAATGTGCCATTTTCCTTTAACACTTGATGTAATTATAACTGATGATATTATTGAGGTCCTGTTTAATGGGCAATAGAGTCGCAGGGATGATGATGTCATAGTTGGAGATGGTGGATAATGAAAAGAAGAGCCAGATCTTCTCTTACATTGGGATGAGAGAAAGTACAGACTCTTCCAAATGTGTGAACTTACATCACTTCATGGAAAAAGCCTTTCTCCTATTGTCTTTTTTAAATTTTTATTTATTTATTTATTTATTTATTTATTTATTTATTTATATGAATGGTCTATCTGCATGTAGGTTTGTGCACCCGTGTTGTGCAATGCCACAGAGGTCAGAAGAGGGTGTCAGATTCCTCTGGAACTGGAGTTCTCCTGGAGTTGGAGTTACAGACAGTTCTCAGCCGCCATGTGGGTGCTGGGGATCAAACCTGGGTCCTCTACAAGAGCAGTCGGTGCTCTTAACCCCTAGGCCATCTCTCCAGCCCTTCCCATTGTCTTTTAAGAGCAACCTTTAACTGTCATCCATTCATCCATCTACCTACCCATATATTCAGATATCTACCATCTATCCATCCATCTACCACCCACCACCTACTTACTCATCATCTATTCATCCATCCTTCCATTCATCCATTCATTGATCTGTCCATCCATCATCCACATATCCATCCATCCACCCACTCATCCATCTACTCATTTATCCATCCATCCACCCACTCATCCATCCATCCATCCATCCATCCACCCACTCATCCATCCATCCATCCATCCATCCATCCATCCATCCACCCACTCACCCATCTACTCATCTACCTACTCACCCATCCATCCATCCACCTACGCATCCATCCATCTATCCATTCATCCACCTACTCATCCATCCATCCATCCATCTATCCAACCATCCACTCACCCACCTACTCACCCATCCATCTATTCACCCACTCACCATACATTCATCTACCCACTTATCCAACCATCCATTCATCCATCCATCCATTCATCCATGCATCCATTTACCCATCCATCCATCCATCCATGCACCCACTTATCCACCCATCCACCCATCCATCCATCCACCTACTTATCTATCCATCTATCCACCCACTCATCCTTCCATCCATCCACCCATGCATCCATTTGTCCTTCCAGCCCCACATCCACTTATTTCAGCACAGCCTAACTCTGGTACTTATGTTATGTAAACTTTAAAATAAAATCTCACAGCCATTCTTAAATTCAGCCCTTCACTGTTGGTCTGACTACTTCCCATAAGCCACATGTCCTCTGTACTTTTAACCTGTGGCTGCTAATGAGGCTGCTTTAGCCTTAAGGCTTGAACCCCTTCTTTGCTATCCCCAGCTGTGGTGGAGCCTCATGAGAGACATGCTATAGAGTGTGGAGAGACAGTCCTAGACTGTGGCTAAGAGAAAAAACTGGGAGACTGGGTCTGAATTCCGGCTCTGCCACATCTCAGCTTTGTGGCTTTGAGCAAAGTTCCTCTCTGTGTCTTAGGACACTAAGAGCATCTACCTCTTAAGGATGCTGTCGGAATTCACTGAGTTGTCAAGACTGAGGGCCCCAGGGACTGGCCTGGGCCCTCTGCATCTGAGTTCAAGGACACTTGCACATCATGTGGATGGTCCACGTATGAGAACCAGGCCCTGACAACAGGACATTTCTGGGATAGAGCCCATTGCGCTCGGCTTTCCCTTGAAAATGTCACTGGATCTTTGAGAAGTCTGAAACAAGATACTTTCAAAGACAGGCTTTTTATGTCGAGATAATTTTCTGATCTGAGACACCATCTCCCATGGCATCTACCAGCCTCATTTTGCCTTCACCAAACAAGAGCTGGCACAAAAACCCCATCTTAGAACTACTGAAAGAATGCCTCGTTTGTCCCGTCTGTAAGCTCCCTCAGTCTTTCTCTGCTTTCTGAGAAGCCATCTTTTGTGGATCCAGGTGGCGTTTGTGGCGTCTAAAAGGTGTTCCTGTTTGAGGCACTTCAAGACAGCAGCAGAGCCTGTCCGTCTTCTGCACTGTGTTCCCTTTAATTTCACTTTATTATTCTCTGAAACACTCTCTTGATTCTGCAAAAGTCTCCTTTCTTCTTCTTCATCCTTCTATAAATTATTTTGGGGGAAGGGTTTAGATAGGAGAGCTGTTTGCCAGCTATCTAAACCAGAGGCAACTGCTCTGTCAGTGACTGGGCCTGATTCAACTGTACTTAGATCTCCATTAGGACCCACCAACTTGCCAGCTCTGGAACAGAGGAGCAGAGGCAGGATCCAAATAGAGCAGAGGAGAAGAAAGGGGCATCAGGACCTGAAATTCTGCTCTGGACAAGAAATGTGCTTTCTGGCTCAAATGGAGCTGATGTGTGTGCATGGGCTCCCTTAGCTGGAGGGAGGCTGTGGCCCAGACAACGGATGTCTGCCTGGGAACTATAACCCTGTGCTTAGGCGGGGCTCTAGGCAGGAGGCACAAAGAAGGGGGCAGCGTTTCTGAAACTTTTCCAACCTGTCACCTCACCTCTCCTTCCTGTTCCTTCCAGAGGCAGGCGCCTACCTCACAGATGGAGTGCAGAGGCCCTGACCTGCTGGTTGCCTGCTTCACTCTGACTAGGATGCGGGCTGAGGCGCTGGTGATCCACTAGGGGCTCTGCCTTATCTCTCAGGCTGTCGTCTGTGCAGGGCAGAAGGCGTCCACAGGACATTGAAGTCTGTTAACATCCATATTTATCATGGACTCTATTTACAGTGTTCAGCACTGTATGCCGGGTTTTCCTGGAAAATCCATGTACTGTCAGTCCCCATTGACTAATGACCCTAGATTCCTCATGAAAACGTTGAGCACTAAAGGGCATTGGCTTCTCCCCATAGGAGATGGTTTGCGGGTTGAAGTCTTGGACCCTAATATAGACTCTGAGGCCACTGCCACTTCCAAGTGGGTTTCCTGTGGTGCTTTCTCCTTGTGGGTGGCTGTCTTGACCCCTCTCCTGTGGTTATGTCACAGTAATGATTTCCGCAAGACACCATCCTCTGGGCAGGGAGCCCAGGTTCCTGCTTCTCATTCTCTCCCTGACCTTGGAGAAGTCATTTGTTTTTTTTACCTGTCTCATTTTCTCCTAGAAGTTAGAGTCTTTACAATTTTGTCAGGTCTCTTTGGGTAATTCAGTGTTTTCTGATAATAACCAAACACTTGGATGCATGTACCTCCATGGACAAGAATAAGTGTAGAGGTCATGCTAAGCTCTGAAGAGTATTCTTTCTCTTTACATGTGTGATGCATTTCACACGGATCCAGAGACCTCTCAGGAAATCTTCCTGAAAGTTGCAAATCTGACTAAAATTCTTCGTATTGGGTTTAATTAGGGATAACTAAAATTCACTGCATACCATATAAAACTTTCAAAGAACAAAAATTAAATTTAAAAAACAGCTCATACAAACTTTTCCATACTTCCTGTCAAATGACTGAAATAGAAGTATCCAGGACAGGCTTAAGCCATATAAAATGACTCAGCAATGGGAGAATTAGAGTTGTTCACTTGTTAGTATATATTTAAAAGGAAGCCTTGTGCTTGGTGTCCAGTGTGAGAGCAGAGCAGTGCTGGCCAGCCTTGGCAGCCCAGTAGTCGGTACAAAGCCTGGGTCATGTCTCTCCTATTCGGATGAGGCTGTGTTCAATCAACTGTCACTGGCTTCCTTGTGACTCCAGAGCTGCATCAGCCTGTGACCGGCCCAGATGAGGGAGGCAGTGGGTGGCTTCAACAGGTCCTCTCCTGCACCTACTGTTTTATGATCAACTGTGCTTTAACACTCTGAGCCGAGGGGACATAAATCTCAGTGTGGCACAAGAGATAAATATGAGTCCATAAAAGATAAATATGAATTAGTAAAAGAGGGGAAATCCTAAATACATCTCTGATCATTTATTTCTTCTTTTTCCTTTTTTTTTTTTTTTTTTTTTTTTCTTTTAGAGACAAGGTGCTGGAGCAACCAATGGAAAAGACAAGACATCAGGAGAAAATGGTAAGAGAGCACGAAAGGCATGGCTGCCTGCCCATCCCACCTGCTCCCCATGCCACACAGCACCTGGCTGCCTGCCCATCCCACCTGCTTCCCATGCCACACACAGCACCTGGCTGCCTGCCCATCCCCACCTGCTCCCCATGCCACACACAGCACCTGGCTGCCTGCCCATCCCACCTGCTTCCCATGCCACGCACAGCACCTGGCTGCCTGCCATCCCAGCCCTGCCTTCCCATGCCACAGCCCAGCACCTGCTGCCTGCCCATCCCACCTGTCTCATGCCAGCCACAGCACCTGGCTGCCTGCTTTTGGGCCAGGCCTGCTTCCCATCTGCCACGCACAGCACCTGGCTGCCTGCCCATCCCACCTGCTTCCCATGCCACGCACAGCACCTGGCTGCCTGCCCATCCCACCTGCTTCCCATGCCACGCACAGCACCTGGCTGCCTGCCCATCCCACCTGCTCCCCATGCCACGCACAGCACCTGGCTGCCTGCCCATCCCACCTGCTTCCCATGCCACGCACAGCACCTGGCTGCCTGCCCATCCCACCTGCTTCCCATGCCACGCACAGCCACCTAGGCTTGCCTGGCACCTCTGTTCACTGCTCCCATGCCACGCACAGCACCTGGCTGCCTGCCCATCCCACCTGCTTCCATGCCCCACGAAGCACCTGGCTGCTGCCTCCGTACACCCACCTGGCTTTCCCATGCCCACGCACAGCACCTGGTGCCTGCCGTCCCCACCTGCTTCCCATGCCACACACAGCACCTGGCTGCCTGCCCATCCCACCTGCTTCCCATGCCACACACAGCACCTGGCTGCCTGCCCATCCCCACCTGCTTCCCATGCCACACACAGCACCTGGCTGCCTGCCCATCCCCACCTGCTCCCCATGCCATGCACAGCACCTGGCTGCGCCGGCCTTCCATCCAAATCAGCGGGTCTGTGCTTTAGTTTAGAGTGGCTTTTAGCAACTCACAGAGAACCCTGTGGTCTGGCTTTACAAAGAAAACTGAGCAAGTTAAGTGCAGTGCTGAGAACAGTTCCCCTCCCCAAAGAGGACTCCCATTTGGGCAACATGATAATTACAACGCAAATATAGTCCTCTGCTTTCTTCATTAGGGTTGGTGAGAATCCACCCGAGTTGTTGTGAGGACAAAATGAGATCAAATGAGATAAATGCTTTGAGAACTGTGAAATGCTTCACTCCTGAAGGGAGGGTGGGAAGCTGACTTCTGCCATTCTGAGTACCTGGAGCCCAGTTGCTGGTGGTGGAGACAGGCTGCTGCCTTCATTCGAAAGACTCACCAGCAGATAGGGCTGCATTGCTGCTGGAGTACCTACCTCCCGTCTCTCCAGGCTCTACCACAACCTTAAACTAGGAGCTTCATGTATCCATAGAGACCAAAGCTTGGCGTGTGAGAGCTGGACTCTGAGCATGGATGAGAGTCCCAGCTCCCTAAATCCAATGGTTAGGCTAGAGGACAATGGAGAACAACGAACTCCTCTACCCACAAGCCCTGAGAACTACAGTGTGCTGTGGGGATGCTGGATTCTGGATGTTCTTACTTTTAAAATTTTATTGTAAGCATATGAGTGTATTGCCTACATGTGTGTAAGTGCACACATGTAGTACAATGCCTTTGGAGGTCAGAGGAGGGTCCAGGATCATCTGGAACTGGAGTTGCAGTTGTTAGTCGTCATGTGGATGCTTGGGAATTGAACCTGGGTCCTCTGCAAGAGCAGCCAGTACTTCTAACCACTGAACCATCTCTCTGGCCCCATGATGTTCTTACTTTTTATGAATTATAAAATGAAGTTTGTTGTTTTTTTTTTTTTGTGGAAACCCCCTCTTGCCTCCAAAGGGATGATATTCATGCTGCCATCCAATCAAAGTATGGGTAATGCTGATCTCAAATGCACTGTCAAAACTCCTCAGGAGTCTAAACTGCTGTGTGTTCTCTGTGGAGAGTCTGTGCTAGGGTTACACACAAGACTCAAGTAGGAAAACATCCCTCTGTGTTGTCCTGGTTCTATGGGGCAGGGTCAGAACAGTGGCTTTGAGGTAGAAGGGTGTCCTCATTGCTGTGTAGACAGAAACCTCCTCAGAATGGGAGATGCTGAAGAAGGACACGAGGTCTCCCCAACCTGAAGGTGACTCCTTTCTGCCCAGAGCATTTTCATCTCCTTCATAGGACTGGGAAGCATGTGGGGTACTGACAAGAGGTCAGAAAGCCAAGAGGGGCACAGAGGGGCACAGGAGGGAGCTTGTGGCTGTCTTCTCTGAATGAGGAAAGACTGGTGGCCTATCACAGGGAACATTTCTAACTGAGGGCCCTGGCTGATTTTCCAGTCCCTGCAGTCACAAGGATCATGGTTTTTCCAGTTTGACTATGTTGGTACCCCAGCATTTTGTTGCCATAACTTCCTTCTAGTCTTAAGAATGCCCCAAGGGGCTGGAGAGATAGCCTAACGGTTAAGAGCACTGACTGCTCTTGCAGAGGACCCGGGTTCGATCTCCAGCACCCACATGGCAGCTGAGAACCATCTGTATCTCCAATTCCAGGAGAACTCCAGTTCCAGGGGAATCCAACACCCTCTTCTGACCTCTTCGGCATTGCACGACACAGATGCACAGAACTACTTTCAGACAGTACATTCATAAACATACAAAAAAATAAATAAAATTTAAAAAAAGAATGCCCCAAGAGCTCCCAGAACTTCTATGTATTGGTTTGTCTACTGAGCATCCATTCCTATATTAGGAATGAAAATAGAACAATTTTGTTTGCTTATTAATTTACTGAAAGTAATAACCCTACTTCATGTTAATAGAATGAATTTTTCCTTATGAAAATTCATCCAGTGTTCAAAGAGTCAAATGTATTTACTGACAAGAGTCTGACTAACGGAGGCCAGATGGGCTTTCTTTCTGCTTTAGCTCCGTCAGTTGCAATGTTCCATGATGCAGAGCTTCTGCAAAATTCTGCCATGTGCCTGGGAGAGGATGAGATTTTCAAAAAAGAATAACTACACCTTTTATAACATTTCTTGTGACATTAACAATGTCTTTGATCTCATGGGCTCCCTTAAAGGTGGTAGGCACCCCAGGGTCCTAGTGCACATGTTGAGGATGCCTGTTCTATTGTGGTGCCTTGAACAGCCAGAACCTGCAGAAGAGGCCTGGCGGTGGTCGAGTCAGTGCCAGGTCGCCTGTGTCCCATGCCTCTGAAAACTTGCCTTCCCAGGTGTTCCATTGGCCCTTTAGGGGCACAACTGCATGCCTGCATGCCCAAGGGAATGATCAGCTCCTATAGAGGGTGCAAATTTGGTTGTTCAGAAGCTGGCATTTCTTCCAGCTGAAAGTTGGTTTCTAGGGAATCTCTTTTGGAGGTATAAAATTTAATCAAATGGAAAAATTTAAAATGCTAGGAACAAGGCTTTTCATTATATAATCCTGGATAGGAAAAGATATTTTCTTCTAAGTAGAAAAAGAGAATTAGAAATTAGTTGATAATTACAGGATAATGGTGCTGTTTAAACCCAAATCATTATAAACATGATATACCTTACTCTGAGGTAAAACTTATATACAGTGTCTCTGTATATGATACATTATTATAATAGTGAGCTCTTTGGAGACTTTTGTCCCTAAAAAATGAGCAAAGACCCAAGAAAGGCTGAGCTAAAAATTTTTAGAATGGGGATAGAGAGAGGGCTTGGCAATTAAGAGCACTTGCAGAGGACCTGGTTTGATTCCCAGCACCCACACTGCAGCTCACAACTGTTCTTAACTCTAGTTCTAGGGCACTGCATGACACAGGTGCACTTACATTCGTGCAGGCATAACACTCATACACATAAAAATTAGAAATACAGTAGACCACATTTTCCTAAAGGATCTAAGTTGTTTCATTTCTTGTTCTCAAATTCCTAGGTCTTGGATTTTCTGTTTTAGCTTAATATTACATTGCATTAAAATTCAAATTATTTTACTCTTTTCAGCACAGCTATCTAGGGAGATCTATTATGTTAATGTATGTTTCCCATTAATATCAAATGAAGCTTCCTACACATGTTAAAGGAGCCGGGCCCATGAGAGCAGAGACATGCAGGATGGAACACTGAAATGCTATCGGAGTTGGATCAAAGTCACCTGGTATCAACAGGAAGATTTCCAAATTCAGTGAATTTTATCAGCCACTATTCTGGTGTTCCAAAATATGAATTTAGTTAAGGCCTCAGTTTAACATGGAAAGCCATGATAAGTTTGGGGGTGGTCTATGGGTCCTGAAGTGATTTGTATCATAGAAGTATATCAGAGTTATAGAGGGAGATTGCTTCCTGGGCTCTGTTGACAATGTGCTACAGAAACACTGTCTTGAGAGGACTGTTGGCTGAGGATCAGATTTTCTAGAATTCTTGTTATTGAAGCCATCATCATCATACTTATTGATGTGAAATATGACACATAACCATGACATCCCGTTGGAGACGTCCCCGGCCTCTTCCTCGGTCTGAGCTGTCAGCACATCAGCACAGCCCTCATCTCCAGACTTTGTACAACCATCTGTAGTAGGGTGGAAGATTTCTCAGAAATATTAGGATTATGATTTTGTGTGTATGTGCATGTGTTTATGTGTGTGCAAACACACCTGCATGTG
This sequence comes from Rhizomys pruinosus, assembly GCA_009823505.1. NCBI lineage: Eukaryota > Metazoa > Chordata > Mammalia > Rodentia > Spalacidae > Rhizomys > Rhizomys pruinosus. The sequence goes on from VZQC01006936.1 coordinate 195,102, forward strand.
TGTGTGGAGGCCAGAGGTCAACCTCAGTTGTCTTCCTCGGTCACTGTCCACCTTGTTTCTTTAGACAGAGTCTCTTGTTGAATGTAGAACCCATTGAGTGAGCTAGGTTGAGTGGCCAGTGGACCCCAGGGACCCCTGTGTCCTTCTTCTCTGAGTTCTGACTATAACAGTGCCCCACCACACTCTGTAATTTTACGTGTCTTCTGGGGATCTAATCCAGCTTTTCATGCACAGCAACCACCTTTGCCCACAGAGGCATTTCTCCAGCTCAGATTATAATTATTTTTAAATTATAAAAGAAATGCAGTAGAACCTGGATGATCTAGCAGTTTCCATGGCTCTTTGGTCAGAGTGCCTGGGCTGTCTGCTGAGTCAGGCCCAGGAATTCATTGTTCTTGACGTAACTTTCCACTTGAGAGAAACAGTAGTTCATAGCTCAAATGACAAATCCACCTAGTCTAGACAGTGAAATTAAATTCAAACATGTTTATAAATGCAGGTTGCATCTGAATCTACATTGTTCAATACTAGTTACTTATTTGAACTCAGAATTTTTCCTTTTGCAAAACGGTGTTTTTTTGTTTTTTTGTTTTTTTCTGGATGTTTTAGTGTATATCCTGATGTTGTTCACCCAGAGTCAGTTTGGGGGTTAAATTTCTGTATTGATGTGTGGAAGGAGAGGAACACGGAAGAGGGAGCAACTGCCAGGGACTTCAGACCCCAAGGGGAGATTCATAAATAATGACCTTCCTGCAGGGCTCTGCTGCACACCCCTTCTTCCTGCAGGGCCCTGCTCACACCCCTTCCTGCAGGGCCCTGCTGTACACCCCTGCACATCCCTTCTTCCTGCAGGGCCCTGCTGCACACCCCTTCTTCCTGCAGGGCCCTGCTGCACATTCCTTCTTCCTGCAGGGCCCTGCTCTCACCCCTTCTTCCTGCAGGGCCCTGCTCACACCCCTTCCTGCAGGGCCCTGCTGCACACCCCTTCTCCCCTTCTTCCTGCAGGGCCCTGTTCACACCCCTTCTTCCTGCAGGGCCCTGCTCACACCCCTTCTTCCTGCAGGGCCCTGCTGTACACCCCTTCTTCCTGCAGGGTCCTGCTCACACCCCTTCTTCCTGCAGGGCCCTGCTCACACCCGTTCCTGCAGGGCCCTGCTGCACACCCCTTCTTCCTGCAAGGCCCTGCTGCACACCCCTTCTTCCTGCAGGGCCCTGCTGCACACTCCTTCTTCCTGCAGGGCCCTGCTGCACACCCCTTCTTCCTGCAGGGCCCTGACGCACACCCCTTCTTCCTGCAGGGCCCTGCTGCACACCCCTTCTTCCTGCAGGGCCCTGATGCACACCCCTTCTTTCTGCAGGGCCCTGCTGCACACCCCTTCTTCCTGCAGGGTCCTGCTGCTCACCCCTTCTTCCTGCAGGGCCCTGCTGCACACCCCTTCTTCCTGCAGGGCCCTGCTGCTCACCCAAGCTAAACTGAGTTTCTAAACCTAGAGCAGATCTCTCCTGACTTAGCAGGCCATGGTGCATTCGTTTCCACAGACACTGCTTCACAGGGGGCAGCAGATAAAGCCATTTGACTCAAGGAAAGCACCCAGTCCAGGAGTGGATCCATGCCCCGTAGGGCGGGACGGGGCGGAGCAGCCAGCCAGCCACACTGAAGCTGCACTTTCCTTGATGCCCGAGAGTGGCATAGCACAAAACCCAGGCTCCATGCCTCTTCTTGGAGAAAGATGTTGTGACTTGAGATGTTTCTAGTGGCTATAAGGGTGTGCAGGGAGAATGTGAGATTCCCCTTGGGGTGTGGTGGCCAATAACAAAGGAGCACCATTTTGTTTAAGGTCCCATCTTCCACCTGTTCTGATTCAAGTACAAACCACAGGAGTTCCAGTTTATTTTACTTTGAATTTGGAGGGAATACACCCACTGGTACATACACAGTAATTTTCTTATTTTTCTGCTATTAGGTAGGTGGAGAGTGATTGATTGAGAAGGATCTACCCTTATCCATAGACAGATATATACACTACCATTAAACCAAGTGTGAGGCTTCAAATAAGAAACAGAACTCAAATGTGCACTCTTAGAGTTCTCACCTCTCTTCTCCTTTGGGTTCATCGCCCACTAGCCACCAACAGTCTTTCCTTTGTTCCATGTATGACAGGTTTTCAAGCCCCACATACTGACGTGGGCAGATTGTGCCTAAGATCTGCTTAATCTTCTACTGTTTGATTTGGGAAGTGTGTGGCCTGAGGCGGAACCTGCAGGGGTGGTCAAGAGGTGACAGAGAGCTCATGTCTAGGCTCAGGAGAGAAGGCCACGACGGAAGGGCTGCCCAGGTGACTTGCCAGCTTTGCCTAGGATGGCTGACGTGGAAGACCTGAGGAAAGGATGTGATTTCTAGAAAAGCACAATATCTGGGCCCCAAAGAAGCCCTCAGAAGTGACATGGCTATATTAGGCTTTACAGAGGGGGTGGGGCCAGCACAAGCCATCTGGGATGCAGTTTGGGTGTTGGGGGGGCAAATTAATGCATCTGGAAGGCGGGCGGAGATTGCAGGCTTAGCCCCCTAAAGAGTTGACTTTGCACACATCTCAATACAGTGCAGAGATAAACTTCTTTGCAAAGAGACAGTGATAACAAAATTGACCTACGATATGTCTCAGACCCATGCTGCTTATAAATTCACAGGCTGCACCTGGCTGTAGAAAACTCCCCTCCATGAGTCATCAATTTCCACAGTGTGAGATATTTCCCAGGCCAGCAAGCCTTAAATCTGTCCTACAACTGCAGTGGAACCTGAGCCCAAAGCCTGGGGCTGCGCAACAAACACAAAACACAACACACACGAAGCTTTCAGGGCAAAAATCAAGATACTCAGGTCTCCACCGGACATCCTGGTGCTTCCTTTACTTTTCTTTATTTGAAGTAATCACTATGCATACATACATGTGTGTGTGTGTGTGTATATATATATATATATATATATATATATATAAAACCAACGGCAGGAAGGACTCTCCTGAGTTTCAGGTAATTCATATATATATATTATATATGAATTAAAAAAAAAAAAAAAAAAAAAAAAAAAAAAATATGTATATATATATATAAATATCACTATCAGAAGGACTCTCCTGGGAGTTTTCCAGTAATTCATATATATATATATATATGAATTTACTGAATTCATATATATATATCAATATGATATATGTATATACATATATATATTACTGAAACTCTCCTGAGTTTCAGTATATATATATATAAATATATGATTTAATATAGATACATAGCTATGATATCTTGAATATCTCATGTACTATCTAGGTGTCTCATACTATTCAGATCTATCTTACTGACACTCTCCTGAGTTGATTCATATATATATATATTTATATACATATCTATGATATATATGTACAGACATGATGTATTATTGGGTGATAATACATATTATATATATACTGTGAAATATCCTGATTCAGTTATACTATATATGTATAATCTTCATCTCTACCTATTATATGAATTACTGACACTCAGGAGCGTCCTTCCTCCGCTTGGTTTTCAAGCCCTTTATAAAAGCTAGGAGGAAGAGATGGATGCACAAGGTTGTTTCTGATATTGATCCAGATGGGGAAAGAATGGATTTGTAATTGCTTATTAAAGCCAGGCCTTTAACCCATCAGGGACTGCAAACAAGCCTGCCTGAGGTGTGATATTGTCACAAGTGACCAGATTCTGCGTGAAGGTTATCTCAGGATCACAGGGATTAGTTCTGACAGGATTTATTACTGTCAACCTGAGTGATCAGAGTGACTTTTAAAAACTGCTTTGCCCTTTTTGGTTGAGCCATGTAGTAACTTTCGATAACCTGGGAGCACCTGGAGAAAGCCAATGCTTCTGAAACGGAGACTGGAAGACATATTCGGAGAGGACACCTGGAGAAAGACAATGCTTAGTAAGCAGGAGCTGGAAACAGGGCTATAGCAGGGAGCCGGAAGACTCTGAAGAGAGCACCGGAGACAATGCTTCTGATAAGCAGGGAGCACGGGGAAAGACAATGCTTCTGATAAGCAGGGAGCACCTGGAGAAAGACAATGCTTCTGATAAGCAGGGAGCACCTGGAGAAAGACAATGCTTCTGATAAGCAGGGAGCACCTGGGGAAAGACAATGCTTCTGATAAGCAGGGAGCACCTGGGGAAAGACAATGCTTCTGATGATAAGCAGGGAGCACTCGGAGAAAGCCAATGCTTCTGATAAGCAGGGAGCACCTGGAGAAAGACAATGCTTCTGATGATAAGCAGGGAGCACCTGGAGAAAGACAATGCTTCTGATCTTTGGAGGGCACACGCTCAATGTCTCAATGTGTTATTAACAGGAGATCTGTGCTGGCCTCTGGTCATGATTCCCCACATCTGCATAGATCAGGCTGTTCTAAAAGCGTTCTCCCACACGGCTGTTCTTAGCAAGGTGAGGAGGATGATTACTAGGTAAGGGTCCTGGGAAGTGCAGTCAGGACCCTCTGAGTACTCATAGAACAAGAGGCAAGTTCTGATTGTCCAGTCTGCAGTCCAAACAGGCTGTCTCCATTTACTGTAGTCCACCTGCCCTCTTGTCCAAGGATGTATTTAGAAGCTGGTACCTCGACTAGGTGTTCTGTGTTCCTAGCCCAGGATAGGGTTAATCAGTCTGTAACATCTGGAATTATAGTCTTGATGGTGTCATTATGGATGGAGTTAACCAGCCTGTGAGAGGTTCCTGTGGTCTCAGCTCCTGACTGGTCTCACCAAAGTTAAAGGAGGAAGCCACACACTTGACTCCCTCCCTTCTTCCTCCCTCCCTCCCTCCCTCCTTCCTTCCTTCCTTCCTTCCTTCCTTCCTTCCTTCCTTCCTTCCTTCCTTCTTTCTTTCCTTCCTTCCTTCTTTCCCTCCTTTCCTTCTTACCCCTATTGACATGGAGCATTGGATAGACCAGCTGAAAATAGAATAATACCCCAGTTCATATGCTTGATGAAAAGCTGAAGTTATAACCTGTAAAATGCTACTTAAGATATCTCTAAGCCTGTAAAGTAGCTTGAACTAGGAACATAAATGTTGACCCTCATGCTTTGGAATCCTACATCAGGGAGGAGACAGGTGAGGAGACAGGTGAGGAGACAGGTGAGGCCTCGGGTTCTGCTTATGAACTATTTTGTCAAAAGAGAAACAATGTAATGAGTTAGCGATCTTAATGGGTTTTTATTTGCAACTTGAATGCTGGTAACCATCTCTGTCTATGTAGAGGAGCGTGTATTTGGATGATCTGAACAGTTTTATAGACTGAAGTTCTAAACAGAATACAACGTGGCTTGGTGGTTCCAAAGTTCTCTTCTCTGTCAGGGCAGGAGCAGAGAGGTCCCTTCATCCCGTACCCAGAGCTGGCTTGCTGGGGACTTGGCCTGTATCCCTCTCCTGATTTCTCAGATCAGATGACAACTTTATTGTTTCTTACATGGTGGGGGGGGCCTGTGGTATGGCCCCCTGGGCCAGGGCAGGAACTCTGTCCAAATCAGGTCCTCCTCTGCATTTACTAGACAATTTCTATTGAAATAACATTTCTAGTGTGCTTGAAAACATTTTGCTTTTTTACAGTAGGCCAAGTAGACTGCTATTTAGAGAGTTCTTTCCTAAGGCAGCAGTTTTCCAGAGGTAAGAAGGGCTTGCATTTATCCAGACTTCTCGACAAGATGGTTAAAATGAGAGGGTTCCATGCTAGCTAGGTCTGGCAGATCTAGAAGGACCCTGCTCTGTGGGCGCAGGGCCTCAAGTCCTCAGAGAGTGAACATGGCTTTGCGTTGCCATCTAAACCAGCTAGGGTTGAATGAAACCTGGCCAGTGTCTCCAAGGGTCTTCAGAGAGACCACAGAAAGTGCTTCAAGACCCAGGAAGAAGCTTCTAGAACTATAGAAGAGAGCCCTTCTAAATCACCTCTGAAGACAACCTCTGGGGACTGCTGGGCGTTTACATAAATTCCTCTCAACTATGTCACTGGTGTTGCCAGCATTCTTAATGGGTAATGAGTTGGTCTGATCAATGTTAATTAATTATGAAGATTCAGCTCAATATTTTGTACTATTCAATCAGGAAGGTATATCTCACTGCACTGCAGGCCTAGCCCCTCCTCCACAGGGTCTCCTGGCTTTGCAAAGTGCCCGGTTTTCATTAGCTTTAGGCAGGCTGAGGACACAGTTAGTGGCCAGCCCTCTTTTTAAGAATAACTTCAAAATGAGATGGCAGATTCTTTTGGCTCTGTGCTAAACCCAAGCCCAATGGGCTGGCCTGCAACACTGTGGCTTTGCCTTGTGTTGAGCCTGGGCAGGCATCCAGTGCACCTGCTTATGGCCATAGAGACTACAGAGGCAGTGCAGAATTTGACTTTCCCACTTCAATTCTACAAGGCAGGATCCTAACAAGTTTGTCCCTGCTTTTATTTCCTACTCTTTTGCTTCACTCCTTCCCTTTCCACTGTTTGTGAAGAACAAGGCCAGTAGCATTCTCTGCAGGTCCCAGTGAGCAATGGAAATACAGAACACAGCCCTGCTGCCCACCCGGCTCATGAAATGCATCACAGCCAGACTCTACAGTTTAAAAAGCAATTAACTGTCCATTACTCACTATGCAGTCTCGTTTACTTGAAGCACTGCTTCACTGCTCTCTCGGCTCCACACACAGACAACTGGAGACTTCTTGGCATTGACAGTTGACTGGAGGTTCTGAAGTGGATGGTGAAAATGGATTGCCATTTGCTTGACTTGGGGAAAAATGTACCGAATTGTGCAAATCAAGAAGCTCAAACCATAGGGTTCACATCTGGATCACCTGTGAATCTGCCCAGGCCATCAGGAGATGTACGTGAGAAAGGTCTCAGGTGGGCTATCCAAGCCCTTAACTCATACAGCAAAAGCAGAAGAAGTAGAACAAGCAGAGGGACAGGAAGAGGAGGAGGAGGAGGAGAAAGTGGAAGAGGAAGAGGAAGAGGAAGAGGAAGAGGGGGAAAGGCAGAAGAGGAGGAAGAGGAAGAGGAAGAGGAGGAAAAGGAGGAAGGGAGGAAGAGGAGGAGGGGAGAGAGAGGAGAAGGAAGAAAAGGAAGAGGAGGAGGAAGAGGAGGAAGAGGAGAAGAGGAGAAAGAAGAAAAGGAAGAGGGGGAAAAGGCAGAAGAGGAAGAAGAAGAGGAAGAGGAAGAGGGGAGGGAGAGGAGGAGGCAAAGGAGGAGAAAGAGGAAGAGGAAGAGGGGAGGGAGAGGAAAAGGAAGAAGAGGGAGAGGAGGAGGAAAAGGAAGAAGGGAAAGGAAGAAGAGGAAGAGGGGGCAGAGGAAGAGGAGAAGACACTGATGAAGATAACAGACAGGGGCTTGGGAGATGCTCACTCAGTAAAGCACCTGCCACACAGCGGAAGGACCGGAGTTCAGATCTCCAGCACCACACAGAAGCCAGACATTGCAGTGGGCACCTACAGCCCCAGCACTGGGGAGGCAGAGACAGGTGGAGCCCTGGTCCAGCTGGGTGGGTGAGCTACACTCCGGTGCAGTAAAAGGACAGCAGCATTGTCCTCTGGGCTCTATACACATGTATGCATATGTACTGCTGCATAGTTGTGTGGACACACATGAGTTACACACACACACACACCACCACCACGCACAACAAACAAGCAAACACACAAAGTGTTTTTATGGTGGGGTCGGTAGGTTCACCTGCTTGAGTGCACAGCTACACCAGAGTGCTGAGAGTCGCTGAGTGCTTAAGGAAGTGGTCAGGAAGCTGAATTTCCATTTCTGATGCTGACTCTCTGGCCATTGAGTGCACCTAAGTGGACAGGATGCCTACAATGCATCCCTGCACTTACAGGACTCAAGGTCAAGTTGACCTCGGTGAGAGCACTCCCTGCTACACTGGGGTGAGCCTTACTGAAGGGGAAGAAACTGTTCCTAAGCCAGAAGAGGCCATTGCTCAAATACGTGGTTTCCCAGAAGAAACTGAAGGAATGATAGCCTGCAGCATGGGGATGAATTTCCATAGAATAAAGTCAAATAAAGGAAGACAAAAGGAGAAACTAATTGGCTTCTCATTAATTTCTAAATCAAAGGGCATGGGGCCTGCCTGCTGTTTTCACTTTCCCTCACCCACTAGTGAAGCTGGCCAAGACTCCCGTGGGCACCGGCCGGCTGGGGCTCCGTTTTCTTGCTTGGATCACACTTTGTGGTGGATTAAAGATGGCCACCAGCTGTTTGACATCTGAAGAAGCTGGTCCGAGCCCTCTCCTCCTGCATGTCACTCCTTAGACCTCAAGAATGTAGCAAAGTGGATGCCTGTTCATCTTGGGACCCAGTCTGAAGATACTGACAGCTTCTCCTTCCACTTCTAGGAGATATGCCCATAGCAGAAGCCAGTTAACCAGATGTGCTGGACAGCTTTAGTGTTGACTTGGCACACCTGGGTTGAGGGAGCCTCGATTGGGGAATCGCCTCCATTGGACTGGCCTGTGGCCATGTCTGTGGAGTATTTTCTTGATTGTTGAGTGATGTGGGAGAACCCAGCCCATTATGGGTGGTGCCATCCCTGGGCAGGTGGTTCTGTATTGTATAAGAAAGCAGGCTGAGCACAGGCCAGGGGAGCAAGTCAGTAAGTAGCATTTCTCCATGGTCTGTGCTTCAGCTCCTGCCTCCAGGTCACTGCTCTGAGTTCCTACCTTGGGCTCCCAGGAGATGTGAGCCAAAAAAACACCCTTTCCTTCCCAAGTTAGTATTGGTTGGAATCTTTTGTCACAGGAATTAAAAGCAAAGTAGAACAGGTGTGTAGAAAGTCTGTAGTGGAAAACATGGCCTTTGTGGTCCTGGGAGAAAACAGGGGATGCTCTAATGGATAATCTGGAATGTCTGCAATAAAGGAACTGTTTGCAAAGGTGTGCACAGGAAGGCAGGATGGGGGCATCAGACGCTGCAGTTGCTCCTAGGGCTGCAGGTACCACTGCTCTGTGTGGGTGCACAGCGGAGGGTGTACACATCTCATCTGAGATGTGTTTAGTCCTGAGCTCTCCCAGCATGCAGTTCAGAGAAGAGAACTAGTACTGTCCTCGACCTTGTTGGGGAGGATAGAGGAGCCAATCTGCTTTCCTTTGGGTCCTCCTCAGATACCTGAGCTTTAGAACCTTGATTTAAACTTCCAATTAAACTGCAAGATCAGCTGCTTAAAAGCATGATAAATGATCATCTCTTTCTTTTAATTAAATACATCATCTTCTAATCTCATCGCTCCCCTTCATCAGGTGTAACCAAAGGGATTTTTCTCCTTACTCCATGGTGAAGAAAGAAAGAATAGGCTCATTTATTTTGAATTATGTCCTGAAGGTTCGGGGGAAAAAACAAACAATGACCCAGGTGGCAGGGTTATTGAACTGAAAATGCCACTGTTTTCAAATGTGACTGTTGCCAGCATTATTTTGAGTATTTACTAGTATTGTCAGTTTTTTCTCAGAAATTGCAGGATACAGTTCCTGTCTTTCACTGTTTCCTCCCCATGGTTACGTCTTCTGCATCATCTTTCTGGCCCAGAGCAGCCATCAGCTCACAGTGTGCTGTCTGGGAGAGAGGAGCTGTTCTTGGTTTTCTCATTTTCATCATGAGCAAGAACACTCATTATTGGCATATCATTAGATTTCATTTCATGAGATTCACACAATTCTATTTCTCAGGGGCTGAGGTGATAACCCATCAGTAAGGTGCTTGCCTTACAAACATGAAGACCCAGTTGGATTGTCAGGACCCATGTGTGTTGTTTTAAATGTATCATGCATTTGCAGCCTCCCACGAGGTGTTCTTCCTCCCTGGTCCAGGGCTTGTGGAGCCCCGGTCTAAGCCCTGGTAGGGAGGGTGGGGATCTGAAAGTGAGGCCTGATAGAATGGGAGAGAGAGAGAGAGAGAGAGAGAGAGAGAGAGAGAGAGAGAGAGAGAGAGAGAGAAGAAATGGACCCAGAGACGGGACCGGGAGCAATTCCACAAGGGAAAAAACTTGGTTTTATTGCTGTAATCCAGGGTTTTTATACAGAGCCTTGTGGGACCTGGGACATACAGAATTGGGGGTTGGGACAGGCAGGATTTCAGGCCATATACTCCAGATCACTACAGGAATGTGACAATGCTTTGCGCCAAGCATCAAAGACAATTGGCACCAGGCATGTTTTCACAGAAGCAAGATATCAGCAGGAGTTCAGGCTTGGAGGCTGCTTGGTGACTGACTTTCTAAGTGCTTCTGCCAAAAGAATACCTACACCATGTGGAATGCCAAAAAGCTGTAATTGGTGACACGTGCTTCAGTCCCAGCACTGGGTGTTGGAGAAAGAAGATGCTGGGGCTCACTGGCAAGCTGGCCCAGCCTAGTCCAGGAGTTAGGCTAATGAGAGACCCTGTTTCAAAAAAATAAGGTAGAATGTTCCAGAGGTGTCCGCCAAGTTTGTCTACTGCCTCCACACGACCACACATGTGCACTCCCACACCGAAACACACCATTATATTTCTCTCGAAAGCTACCTTTCTCCTGCTAACTTAAGAGAATTGCTTCTTAGCAGCTTCTGAGGATCATTTAGGCACGGGGCATCCTCCTCCTGTCTTGCTTGTCTCTTCTCTTTTCCCTATTGGGATCTGTGTAGATGGCCAAAATAGGTATTGGTTGGATGGACTCAGATGGAGAACTGGGGCTGCCAATTGCACAAAGGTTTAGAAAACACCCTCTCTAGCAATCTGTGGCTATGCTTCTGAAGGGCCGCTGGTATTTCCTTGTGTGGCAACTGGTCTCCAGCAGTTCTAAGTACATTTTTCCCTCTCTACCATTCCACCACCCCGCACCCTACAGGTAGTTGTAACTTGAGCCATGCAAGGCATTCATTTATAGAGCAGTCTCCTCAGATAGCAGAGATGCTTTAACAGCTAAGGCTGATGGGTGTGGAGTAATTCCTGTTGCAGGCTCTTTCTACCACAGCCAGCTCACATGGCCAAGTGTCACCTGGCAGAAGTTGCTTCCCACTGCACAAACATCACAAAATGTTCAGACCCCAGTAAGATGGTAATTCTTCTTGTCTCCTCTTCCTAGACCTGAGGTTTTGATGGTTCAGTACAAACATAAACCCTTTGGCAGTTTTGAATTGATGTGTGCTCATCAAAGTACAATTTCCCACCAGCACATAAAATAGAAAGGGATTTTATAGTGTGCTTTGGTGAAAATGGGCCGGGACGGCGGACGGCAGAAATGGCTCATGAAGTCACTTTCTGCCGATTATAAACCACCTGATGTTTCCAGAGAGTGCTCTAAATGCTCTGTCCTGGCAGCTGTGTGATCTATAAGTGTCTCATAGGACTTTTCAGAAGAAAAGAGCCATGTTCAGCATGAGTTTTCTGGTTTATCATGGAGTGGCAGTCTGACACTGCGCCACCTGCTCAGGAGGACAGGTACATTGTAGCAGCAGGCTCTCAGGCTCCTCTGTTCTTCTGGGTCATTCTTTTTTAAAATATTTTTATTTTTTTAAACAAAAATATTTTAGTGGTGTTTTGTGTTTTTCATATATCATTTCTCAGTCCAATTTAGACACTCCCTTTTCCATGCCCCCCCCAACCCAGTTCATGCATTCTGCCATACATGTCTTGCATCTTTTTCTCAGTCTTTTTAAAGTTTTTCTCTGCAGAGGTTTATTGTTTGGGCAGAGGTTAAATGTTTCAGTCAGTTCTTTGATCCAGTCTTTTTGTTGTTATTGTTGCCTCCCATTTGTATTGCTCTAAAATACATCTATATATGTCACACATAAACCAAAATTATGACCTTTGAAAATAAACTGTATGCTAATTCCAAAATATGTTTAGCAGTTCACATTTTCCCTTTAATTTTATATTACTCTAATATATGATGAATACATACCCTCCATGCATATACCACAATTACAAAGTCTGAAAATAAGTGGTCAGTTAATTCTCGAGCCCGTTAAGGAATTTACATTATAATAGCATAGTTGCCTTCTGATAAAAAGGAATATAACATTAACTTTTCTCAGGTTGCCTTTCAACTAGGATTTGGTGCTAACATCCACAAATGAGGGATGCCATTCATCATTTGTTTTTCTGGGACTGTGTTACTTCATTTAGCATAATGGCTTCTAGTTCCATCCATTTACCTGCAAAGTTCATGATGTCATCTTTCTTTACTGCTGCATAGAATTTCATTGTGTAGATGTACCACATTTTCTCTATCCACTCGTCAGTTAAGGGACACTCGGGTTGCTTCCAACTCTTTGCTAATGTGAAGAGAGCTGCAATAAACATAGATGTGCATGTATCTCTGAAATAGGATGAGTCTTGTGGGTATATACTCAGAAGTGGTATGACTGGGTCACGTGGTAGGCTCATTTTAAGTTTCTTGAGAGTTCTCCACACTGCTTTCCATAGGTGTTTGCATGAGTTTGTATTCGCACCAGCAGTGGACAAGTGTTCCCCTTTCTCCACAACCTCTCCAGCATTTGGTGTCTTTTGTTTTCTTGATCTTAGCCAGTATTATCAGAGTGAGATGATTTCTTAGAGTGGTTTTAATTTGCATTTCCTTAATTATTAATGATGTTGAACATTTTTTGAGATTTTTTTTTTCAGCCATATTTACTTCTTCACTGGTTTCTCTGTTGCTGTGATAAAACACTGAGCAGGTGCAACATGGGAGGGTTTCATTCCATCTGGCACCTCCAAGGAAAGCATATTCCATATTTGAGGGTGGGAGCTTGAGGCAGGAACCCAGAGGCAGGAACTGCTTGCTCCCCTGGCCTGCTCAGAACCTTACAGCCCGGGCCTACCCGCTCCAGGATGACTATGTACATGGTGGGCTGGGCCCTTGTACATCAATTAACAATTCAAAATATCTTACAGAAGTGCCACCAGCCAGGCTGATGGAGGAAGTTCCCCCACCCAAGGTTCCTTCTTTCCAGTTGACTCTTGCTTGTGCCAAGGTGACACAAATCGACCTGCATAACCAGAGTCTGTGCTGCTGTTGCCTGCTTCTGTCCCCTCTGCAGTGAACCGTGGCCTGTCTCTGACCTCCACTGTCTTCACTGGGACTGTGCTGTGCTGTCTCATTGTGGAGCTTTATGGTTCTGTGGCTGGATCTCCCTGTCCCCAGACACTCTAGACTGTCTCAATTCTTAGTTTTCTTCTTTACATGTGTTTGTGAACACAGGTGGTGTGCATGTACATATGGGGACACACATGTGCACAGATGCATGTAGAGCTCCGCCCAAGGCTGAGGTCAGAAATCTTCCTGTATCATTCTTGTATATTGTTCATTGAGGCAGGGTGTATTAATCAAACCCAGAGTTCCCTGATAAAGTTGGTCCAAATAGACTGCTTGTTCTGGGGATCTTCCACCTCTGCCTCCCAAGGCTGGAATTATAGCTGAGCCTCCATGCCCACCCCACATTTTACCTGGATTCTAGGGATCCAGACTGGTTATCTTGCTTGGCAGCAAGCACTTTAAGTGCTGAGCTAACTCCTCAGTCCCTGAAGCCTTTTTCTTTTTCTTTTTGCATCCATCAAGAGACTATTGGCCAGGAGTCCAAAGGAGAAATGAGGCAGAGGCAGTAGAGGGGGAAAAGGTCCAAGGGAGGAGTTCTTAACAGGGCTGTGAACATATGATAACAAATAGCTATTTTGTTGGAAATAACTAGTTCAACGAAACAGGTGAGAATGGGAGATTTAGTCTTTACCTACAGACTGCATTTCCAGCTAGTGGACTCTGCTGACTGTGGGGAGCACTTCTTCTCCTGACTGTTATCTCAGTGTGGAGTTTTGCAAGGTGGCTGCCTTCATGTGAGCACAGAGGCAGGCAGCAGGAGCCCACGATGCACAGGATCAGAGGTGGGTTCCCTCGCTGGGCAGCGGTTGGCACACCTGGAGTTAAATGAGTCTAGCTATTTTTTTTCAGCCAGAATATTCCAGTTTTTGAGGGAAGGATATTATAGCCATTTTACCCATTAGCCAATGCAACAGCACCTGGATCCACACCTCAGTGGAAACATAGCTACGGTGCTCACGTCCTGCCCCCAGCTCCACAGCCGTCAGCACTGAATTAGAACTACTTGTTGAAAAATCTTCATTTGCCTCTTTTATTAGCACCTTAAATTATACCCTGCACAGGAGAGCAGAAATGAAATTTTGAGTTTAGCAGCCAGCTGCATTCGCAGGAGAGGAAGCTAAGGTCCCACAAGACATCGAGTGCCCTCTTCAGGTACAAGGCTCTGTTTTTTCTAGTCTCATATCTTAAAGTCAAAGAAAGCCATAAAATCCTTCCAGTTAGGTGTCTGGGCTAGAAATAGCTCTTTGGGTCACCCTAGTCACTCACAGCTGGCGACACATAGCTCCCCGTTGGGCCTTTTCCCCCCCGACAGCTTAAAAATGATGCTTGTAAAACTCAGGTTGTCATCCTCCTGGGAGAGGCCCCCAGTCTTTAACAGACTGGTGTCAGACACTTTCTTTTTAAGCATTTGTTTAAATTGCAACCCTCTTCCACTTCTGTTAGTGTTCCCATGAGCACCTAAGTCCAAATGTATATTTTATCATTTCTCACATTTTTGATCCAAACATAAAATCTCCTACTTCTGCTGTTCACATTAGAATGGTTCCAGGGTGGTGTTTACATGGCCCTTTGGAAAATTAGGGATTTATTTTTTATACTTTATTATTTTTATCTTATGCGTATGAATGTATTGCCTGCATGTGTGTAAGTGCCTCTGTGTTATACAATGCCCATGGAGTCAGAAGAAGGCATTGGATTCCCTGGAAACGGGTTACAGATGGTTGTTAGCCACCATGTGGGTACCAGGAATCCAACTTGGGTCCTCTGTAAGAGCAACTGGTGCTCTTAACTGCTGAATCAGCTGGCATCCCCAGAAAATTATGGATTTAAACCAATTTAGACTGTATAGCTGTGTGTCACACTGCCTGGTACTGAGAGTTTAGACTGTATAGCTGTGTGTCACACTGCCTGGAACTGTACAGCTGTGTTTCACTCTGCCTGGTACTGTGTAGCTGTGTGTCACACAGCCTGGTACTGTGTAGCTGTGTGTCACACTGCCTGGTACTGTGTAGCTGTGTGTCACACTCCCTGGTACTGTGTAGCTGTGTGTCACACTGCCTGGTACTATGTAGCTTTGTGTCACACTGCCTGGTACTGTGTAGCTGTGTGTCACACTGCCTGGTACTGAGAGTTTACACTGTGTAGCTGTGTGTCACACTGCCTGGTACTGTGTAGCTGTATGTCACACTGCCCGGTACTGTGTAGCTGTGTGTCACACTGCCTGGTACTGAGAGTTTAGACTGTGTAGCTGTGTGTCACACTGCCTGGTACTGTGTAGCTGTATGTCGCACTGCCCGGTACTGTGTAGCTGTGTGTCACACTGCCCTGTACTGTGTAGCTGTGTGTCACGCTGTCTGGTACTGTGTAGCTGTGTGTCACACGGCCTGGTACTGAAAATTTCTTTCTGTTTCTGGAATTCTTGGAAGGAATAAAAATAGTTTGTTTTTGGTCTATAAGAATGCTTGGGATTAAGCCGGGCATGGTGGCTCAGGCCTTTAATCCCAGCACTAGGGAGGCAGAGGCAGGTGGATCTTTGTCAGTTCAAGGCCAGCCTGGTCTATAGAGTGGTTCCAGACAGCTGGGGCTAGGCTTCTTACAGGGCTACACCTGTCTTGAAAAAAAAAAAAAAAAAAAAAAAAGAATGCTTGGGATTAAAGGGCTTCATTGGTGCCCACAAAGAACAGTCATCTGCCACCAGCTCGTGCCGGTTGATGGCTAACTAGCTGGCTTCTGCATTCTCTCTGGCCATCTACCGGACTCACTGTGAAAAAGCCCAGAGCTTCAGACCTGACCACCGAGGAAAGCACTGTCCTGTGTCTGCCTGAGATTGCTTATCTGAGTGTTCGCACAGGTGTTTAAAGATAACCCTAAAATGCACCCTGAAACTTTCTGGGCTCAGGGCACTATAATGTTCACCTGCCTCTGTGCGCACATGTGTGTGAGTGTGTGTGTGTGTGTGTGTGTGTGTGTGTGTGTGTGTGTGTGTGTTTGCATGTGTGGATGTGTTCCTGTTGGGGTGGCTATACCTGTACATGTCTACGTGTGGAGGCCATTTTAGATGTTGTCCTTCAGGCACTGTCTGCTTTTTCTATGGAGACAAGGTCTCTCACTGATCTGGAACCCACCGTGTGCTGGGCTGGCTGGCCAGGCGCTCTCAGGAATTGACTGTTTCTGTTTCTCTGGAGCCATGATTATAAGCATGCACTACTATGCTCTTCCGGGAGGCAGGGGACTTAACTCAGGTCCTTGTGCCTGCAGGACAAGCCCTTTGCTAACTAAGCCATCTCTGAAGCCAGGTCTTAGCTGGACTTCTGTTTTATAATATCTAAGCCTACATTTCTGGTTACCAGAACCAGCCTCAAGCTGTGGGTGACCCATCTCTGAGAACTGATTTCTGACAAGTCAGCCAGTGTTTGCTGTGGGGTCTTGAGAAAGAATGATTCTCTGGAGGCAGACAATGGTCAGATGTCTTCATTTTAGACTTAGAAGCCAGCAGTGGAGGACCTGTGGCTGCTGGTCAGGATACCAGTGTGACATTCAGTTGATATGGACAATCTCATTGTCCTTTGATATTCTTACACAAACACTTGGCATGATTAGTGTTGTTGTTGTTGTTGTTTGCTTTTTGTTTTTGTCTTTTTGAATCAGGGTCACCCTGGCCTGGAACTCACTCTGGAGACCAGGTTGGCCTTGAACTCAGAGATCCTCCTTCCTCTGAGTCTGAGATTAAAGGCACACACCACCATGCCTGGCTAATGATTACTGTTTTAAGGGCATATATTTCTGCAGTGATGTCAGTTTCTGCCCTCTGTGTCAACACATGTAAAAAGTGCAGGTGGTCAAGGAGATGGGATTCGAGGCTGGTAAAGGTTCAGACAAATGTGCACCTTTGTTGGGCTGAGAGTCTGGATGGGCTTGGGTCTCTCTCTGGCTTCTTCACAGACTCCTTTTCAGAGCTCCATTCAGAGATCAGCGCACAAAGTCCAATTCCATACACAACAGTCATGTCCATTTGCATCTAAGGAAGACTGTACGATAATCCTTAAAAGTATGCAAAGGAGAACAGCTGTCTGCCTGGAGTAGTGGTGCGAGGCTGAGGAGTAGGAGGATGTCCCGGGAGCTAGGAGCTGGTTCGGCTGACAGTGCAGGCCACAGAGAAGCAGCCTCTATCAGCAGAGGATGGAGCCAGCTTTCCTGCACAGCCACACGGGGTTTTAATCAGGTGGCCATGAACACAGAGGCAGCGGGAGCAAAGGCCTGAGTCCCGGCAGTGGGAACAGCCCCGGGCCTCTCTGGCTCTCGGCGTGTGGTTTTGTCTGTGTTTCCCCAGAGGAGCTTGATGTGCTATCTTTTCCTTCTGCCCCAAGTCTTTCAGCTCATCCCATTGGCCTTCAATTTTCTAATTTTCCTTTCTCATGTCAGCTTCTCTGTGGTGTATGGGTTGGAGACACTTATGGAAAGTTGGAGGGTGCAGGTCTGCTTGTTCATTTATTACACCATCCTATGCTACCTTACAATGTCCTGTAATTTAGATTGAATTTGACACTTCTTTCTGATGAAAACTAGAGCATGTCATACAAGTCTGATCATGCTGAAAACTTTCATAGTTTGATTCTTTAAGATTGGTATTTGGAAGTTTGAAAGCTCAGGGCATAGGCAAGATTTGGAAGATAGGGAACCCTCCAAAGACCCAGGGGGAACCAGGCCAGGCCAAAGAAAAGAAAAAGACCAATTATCCTAAAGCTGTGAAAAGGGATTTAAAAATGGGCCTGACACAGCAAGAAAAGAGTTGGTGACAGTCTGAGTGAGACACACATGGCTTGGTGATGGTCTGAGTGAGACACACATGGCTTGGTGACTGTCTGAGTGGGACACACATGGCTTGGTGACGGTCTGAGTGAGACACACATGGCTTGGTGATGGTCTAAGTGAGTGGGACACACATGGCTTGGTGACGGTCTGAGTGGGACACACATGGCTTGGTGACGGTCTGAGTGAGACACACATGGCTTGGTGACGGTCTGAGTGGGACACACATGGCTTGGTGACGGTCTGAGTGAGACACACATGGCTTGGTGATGGTCTAAGTGAGTGGGACACACATGGCTTGGTGATGGTCTGAGTGAGACACACATGGCTTAGTGATGGTCTGAGTGGGACACACATGGCTTGGTGACGGTCTGAGTGAGACACACATGGCTTGGTGACAGTCTGAGGGGGACACGCCCATATCAGAACCTAGGCAGTTGTGCATAGCAGACGAGATAAGGCAAGAAAATAAACCCTCAGAGGTATGCTATGGAATTTCTGTGATTGCCTTTAAATGTGATGTCTCTGGATACTTGTACACTGTCTGTGACATACATGTGAGCAGAGGAGATTCACCAATGGGAAGCTGAAAGCCTCAAATAACAATGGCTTAAATAATAAGGAAGTTAGTTTTTCTCTTATCCAAAAGAAATCTAGTGGCCATTATCTTTCAAGGAGCACCAAGTCTCTCCAGTCTCAGAATAAGACTTCTCTCCTGTGGTCTGGGGAGGCTGCCCAAGCATCCCTCATTGTACCTACATTTCAGCCAGCAGAAAATGAAAGGGACAAGAATATAAGGATGTCTGGTTTTCTGCTCTTAGGAAGCTGGCCAGAACAAGGCTGTATAGCCATGGCCACCATCAAGGAAACTGGAAACTCTCCTGTGGGTAAATATGCATTCAGCCCAAAGTGTGGGCTTGTCTATCTAAGGAAAGAGGCAATAAGCAGATCCGTCACAGGATCCTCCTGTGCATGGGGTTTCCTGAGCACTTCTGTCCGTGTAGAATGCTGGGTGTTTATGGGAGCTCGTCTTTGTCAGAGGGAAAGGATAGAAAGGGAGGGCACCCTGTTTTGCAGTTCACCCTTTGAGTCACTCACTACTGACTCTAGAGGCAGACCTTCATTTTGTTCCATATGCTCAGGAAGTAGGAGACTTGTAGTGTGGTGTCCGTAACACTCCTGCCCTGCAGAGCTCCACATACATTCCTTCAAGTTATTCTGCACTAAGTACTGAAGTGTGGTTCATGCAAAGCAAAGGAAATCTTGCAATCTGGTCTATTCAAGCACAGCATCACTGCCGTATGCAATGATGTTCCCCTCCTCCCCTGTCCCAGATGAAGACATGGCTGCAGGAGGTGAGGGCAACACAGGAGCTGCAGTGTTTTAGCATGAGACGATCCAGGGCTGCAGGACTTTGGGACGCAGAGAAGCAGCCTGGGTGGTGCAGAGCTAAGCAGGATGTACACAGTGATTTTCATGGGATGGATCATTCCAGAAGGCACCTGTGTGGCTCCAAGTAGAGCCAGGCAGGGCACCAGACAAAGGGCAATGAGTGGGGTATCCCCATGCCAAAGTCCTAGTGGTGGCTGGAGGTGGGATCTCCCGTTGCTTGGCCACCGCCTGGGCTCCCCTCCTGCCATCTTGGATCTGGTCAGCAGACTTGTACTCCTGGGCACCCAGTGCTAGTGAAAGCCTTCAGCTCAGCCTCAGCAATGTGTGGAGAAACTGAAAGGGGAAGATACTGTGTGAGCCAGCCTGCTGGCTGCTGTGTCAGGTACTAGCAAGCCAGCACGCCTTGTCAGAACAGGGCACATTCAGTCTGTCTCTGTACAAACCTCAGAGAAAACCCATCTAGATTCCGTTCATGTGCATTTCCCTGATACAAGGAAAGGACTGGAGGGTCCACACCAAGCCCCAGGATGTGGCCTCCTGCCTCCCTAGCCAGGCTGTCTTCACTTTCTTCTTTAACAAAGGGGGTGCTTTGACTAGTCTCATGCCCTAAATACAGGTATTGGGAACCTTAAAGTACTTCACTAAAAGATTGTGGCTGTATGCAGAACTAGAATCTTTAGAAGCAGTAATTAAGGAGCTGGAGAGCTGGCTCCATCGTTAAAAGCACTGGCTGCTCTTGCAGAAGACCTGGGTTTAGTTCCCAGCACCCATATGGCAGCTAACACTCATCTGTAACTCCAGATGCAGGGTATCCAACCAACCCCCTCTTCTGATCTTCTTGAGCATTGCGTAACACAGGTGCACTTACATACATGCAGGCAATGTACTCATAGACATAAAATAAAAATAATCAATAAAATATTTTTAAAAGAAGTGGCAATTAAAGTAAAATCGGGGAGATGATCATGACCCAGGCACTTAGAGTGAGCTGAAGATCCCTGAAGTCTCAGGAAGGACATAGGTCATCTCCACACAGGAAGGGAGGGCTCAGGAGAAACCACCTATTCACACCTTGATTTTGATTTCTAGCTTCTGGGAAGGACAGGATGGGAGTGGGTCAATAAATATGTAATGCATAATCAATCCCCCGTTCCAGTGTGGACTGTTTGTTCTGTTACCTCCAGCCAATGAGCACAGTGAAAAGTGAATTTTGCCTTTCTAATGCAAAGTTATTTTTTGAGTGACATGTATGTTTGCTTCTTGTGGTGATGAACTTGGGGGACATTTAGTGTCACGTGGGCTCCTTCTTTTCCACCCACACTCCTAACTTGGCCTGCACTTGTCTAGATAAGAGCACACAGTCAAGCAGTGGGTTTACGTAAGCCAGATGCAGCTCCACGGAGCCAGAGATGGGATGATGGACGCCAGAGTAAGCTGTCCTTCCAGCTGACCAAATTAGGCTTCCTGCCCTCCAAGAACCACTGCACTGCACGCGGCAAGGAACTGTGGGTCTCAGGATACCTCTATTTTAGGACAAAGAATTGCTCTCTCTTGGGAAAAGCTGTGCATACCAAAGAAGGGGCTACCCTGGTGGGTGTGCAGTTATAGGGATGGGGACTGTGTTTTCATGTGATTCTGCGAGCATCAAGCCCGCAGGAAGTCCCCCTGCCTGCCATGGCTAATGCCTGGCCTTGTACATTAATCTCTGCTCTTGGCAGAGACCTGGAAAATTGCAATTGTTCAAATCAGCATCCCCTGTGCAGTAAACAGAGAGGCAGTCAGCAGGAGAGAGTGAGGGCTGTGCACTCCAGAGTGGCCTGCTGGGAGCCCAGTTCCTACTCGGCACAGGAGTGGCCCTCCTTTCTCAGCAACACCTCTCTGACGGACACATCAGACCTCTGAGTCCTGCTTCCAGCTTCTTAAAGAACATTTTATCAGTTTTTTTTTTTAGGCATCTAATAAAATAGGACATTCCATGTCAGCACTGTAATATACTTATGTACATATATTTCTTTTTATTATTTTTTTGCTGGGAAAGAACTGAACTTTCCTTTTCCAAACTGGCTGCCTTATTCTTGATGTAGGTCTGAATCCAATTTGAGGCTTAATGAGCTAAAAATTCCAACTCCCATTTATTTTTTACCTGTCTCTTTGGTTTTCTTTGTCCCACAGGCAAGGTTTGAGTCATCAGAGAAAACCCTCAGTGGTTCCCCAGGGTTGTGTGGCTTCGATGTGAAAGAGCTGTGGACCCCCAGCCCCCAGCCCCCTGACCACTCTGTGTGGACCCCCAGCCCCCTGAGCGCTCTGTGTGTGGACCCCCAGCCCACAACCCCCTGAGTGTTCCATGTGGACCCCCAGCCCACAGTGCCCTGAGCACTCCATGTGGACCCCCAGCCCACAGTGCCCTGAGTGCTCCATGTGGACCCCCAGCCCACAGCCCCCTGAATGCTCTGTTTGGACCCCCAGCCCACAGCCCCCTGAGCACTCTGTGTGGACCTCCAGCCTACAGCCCCCTGAGTACTCTGTGTGGACCCCCAGCCCCCTGAGCGCTCTGTGTGTGGACCCCCAGCCCACAGCCCGCTGAGTGTTCCATGTGGACCCCCAGCCCACAACCCCCTGAGCGCTCCATGTGGACCCCCAGCCCACAGTGCCCTGAGCTCTCCATGTGGACCCCCAGCCCACAGTGCCCTGAGTGCTCCATGTGGACCCCCAGCCCACAGCCCCCTGAATGCTCTGTTTGGACCCCCAGCCCACGGCCCCCTGAGCACTTTGTGTGGACCTCCAGCCTACAGCCCCCTGAGTACTTTGTGTGGACCCCCAGCCCACAGCCCCCTGAGCACTCTGTGTGGATTAGCTTAATTATATCAAGGACAACACAAGTAATGGATGCTAATCTTTTAAAGTTAATATTATACTTTGAAAGAAGTAGGGCATCTTGTGAACCTTGGCATTCACATACCCTACTTACAAGGCACACTTAAGTTAAATGCCTGTTATTTCTTTATAGAGTGGTAAAATTTCAGTTCTTTTATAGTGTGCTATGCGCTTCAACTCCTAACGAAGGAAAACTCCTACTCAGGACAATTATATCACAATTTACTGCTTATGCACAAATTTCTGATCTACAGGATTAGGCCTTAGGAGGTAATTAGCTTCTATCAAATAAATCTCAAATAATGGAGAGCTATGAACATGTAAATGAAAGCCTTTGCATGTGTGGGGGGGGCGTGTGTACACGTGCACAGGCATGTGTGCACCGTAGGGTGTGTTAAAACTGAAAGCTGGTGTGTTTGTGACTTATTGTCAGGACCATGAAACAATAATGTTATATCATCAGAAACTTGGAAACAAAGCTAGGTGTGGTGCTGCATGCCCTTAATCCCAGTACTCAGGAGGCAGAGACAGGTAGATCTCTGTGAGTTCAAGGCCAGTCTGGTCTACAGAGTGAGTTCCAGGACAGCTGGGGCTGCAGGGAGACCCTGTCTCAAAAAAAATACCCCAAATGAAAGAAACTTGTAAACAAATATAGATTTCTTTTCCTAAGGTGAAGGGTTAATAGTGAGTGTGTGTGTGTGTGTGTGTGTGTGTGTGTGTGTGTGTGTGTGTGTGTTTACTGCTAGGATCAAGCCTAGGGTCTGGTACCCACTAAGTACTGGCTCCACCACTATAGACACCACCGTCTATAGGATTCTTTGGGGTTGTACTGAGTTTCAAACTCTCCATCCTGCCTGCTGCATTAGGGTCCCATCATGCTCCAGATGGCTTTTTGTGGTAGTTAATTTCTTTTTTTTTTTCTTATTCTTTGTTTTCATTTTATTGCTCTAAATACAACTGTTGGAGGGGAAGGAATTCCAAATTTAATCTCTGGGTTTTGCTCTGTTTTAGCACAGTTGGGCCATTAAGTCTGTTATTGGAGAGTGTTAGGCACTGACTGAAGTAGAGCAGTAGAAGAGAGAGATAAGGTCTTTTCTAGAGGACTGACACCAAATAATAAATTCCACCTGAACTCTTATTTTTTAATATTTTATTTAATTTTTATTTGTATGAGTGTTTTTACATGTATGTAAGTGTACCTGTGCATATAGTGCCTGTGGATTCCCTGGAATTGGACTTACAGACAGTTGTCAACTGGGTAGTTAATTTCTAAGGACTTTATGGTAATCATTCGAAATTTACTCCTTAGATTGTGACTTCATGCATAATGAATGCCTTACCAGACCACTGTTTCCAGGCCACAAGAATTCCAGCTGCCTCTTCTCCATGGAAGGCAGAGCTGGAGCTTGCCCTGACCCTGTCCCTCCCGCACTGGCCCCTCCCAGGGGCCTCATGGAACAGCCATCACAAACACAGCTTCCTGTCCTGGTCAGCTAGCACCTTGCTCTGGTTCAGGACTCTTTGAAGTTCTACTTTTAAATGCATTTACATATTTATTTTCTGCTTTCCTCTTGAAAGTTTGGACTTGAGTGTATTCTTTATGGATCCCTGGCCCCCAGAAGAGTGACAGCTCACTCTGGACCTGCTGCTAAGAGAAGAAATCTTGGGGAATTCCCTCTGGACAGCCAGTGGACTTCTGCAAGCAGACTGATGGCATTGTGTGTTTAGACTTGGCCCATTGACGACCTGATTTTTCCCAGAACTGTGCTGATTACTCCATGCTGTCGTTCATCTTGGCCTACATCAAAGGGGCAGAAAATAGTGCAACATAGCAGATTAGCCTCAGTTCAGAACAAGACCCTGATTCTGAGTCCTAGGTCCTGGCCAGTATTCAGGAAACACATTAAATGAGACACATCGTCACTGTCTCTGGGCCTTTGTGAAGAGAGGACAGTGATTGTTTCCTGCAGTCTCATAAGCAGATGCAGAAATCAAATACAGTGAAGAATTCAGACTTCTTTGGAAACCCACAAAGCCTTAGAATTAGGTTAGGGGGTGTCATGGGATGAGGATATGACTGAATGTGGGAACAGGGTCTTGGAAGTGTTGACTAGTATTCAGTGCGGCCCTTGGGATGAACGCTGATCCATTAGGACTGAGGTCCTTGTAAGAATAGGATATCTGGATGGAATCACCAGGGATGTATGCTTCACTGTGCAAGGACACAGTGGCAAAGTAGCCATCTGCAGCCCAAGAGAGAGGACTCGGGAGAAAACAGCCTTGGTGACACCTCGGCCATGCTGGAGTAGGTGTCAGTCAGAATCCATAAATATGCAAATGATACACTCCACTCTGTGGGTTTTCACAATGCTGTATAATATTCACTTGGGATGGTCTTTAACTGGTAGCAGTTCCTTATCATGCGCACCTTGGATTCTCTTTTACCTTTGCCCATCAAGTGATCTCTACAAGTGAGGAGGCATTTGTTTCATACTTCATAAGGTTCCTCATTATAATCAGGTCTTTAAAAAGAGACTATGAACAGCACCTTGACAAAGTTAGACACTGTTGGAGACCATCGCCTGCCTGGATTTCTCTAGGGAAAGGCAGCATTTCAGGAAAGGCACATCAGAAATATCTGTAGTAGCACGATGTATAAACATGACTAGGACTGTGTTGCTTTCTAACCAAATCTCATAGCAGAATGGAGTTGGGATGTCCCAGTCCTCAGGGAGTGTCGCTTTTCATTATGCTAGGGTTGTTGGCAGATCTACACCATCTCCTGCTGGTCTCACATAGCCTCTGCTCAGAGGGAAAGGCCTGATTGGTTGGGCCATTTTGTAAATTTTGTTTTCTTTGGTGAGTGTACGTGTCTGTGTGTGTGTGTGTGTGTGTGTGTGTGTGTGTGTGCATGTATGTATGAAAGAAGAAGAGTGGGCATTCACTATGATAATAGAGAACTGATGGTGGATGATTAGATAGATGGAATGATGGGTAGATGCAGGATGACAGATGGATGAATGGGTAGAATGGCAGATCAATAAAATGGATGGGTAGATGATGGATGGAATGATAGATGGATAGATGGCTGGATGAATGGGTGAATGGAATGATGGGTAGATAAAGAATGGATAGATACAGATGGATAGATGCATGGATGGAGTGATAGATGACTAAATGGATGAGTAGATGGATGGATGGATATATAGATAGATTGATAAATATATAGATAGATGAATCATACATAGATAATTCTTAAACAGATAAGGTAGCTGTTGACATCAGTCATCCAGGCTGATGAATTTTCATTTTTTACTTCCTTAAGACATGGTCTCCAAGTGATTAACTCAAGAGTGGGGGTGTCTGTGGGGCTGGTGGGGGATCATGGCTCCCCAGGCACATAAGACACTGTGGCTTAGCCGGTGTCAGGAAGTGGGGCTGTCTCCATCCACCCACACAGCAGCTGTCTCCAACACTGAATCTGTTAAGAAGCATGAACTTTCTTTTTGACCACTCTGAGGTCAGCTTTAGGATTTCAGGCTCCATGTGGAGAAGGAAATGGTAAACTCCCAGAGCTCTAGGCAGATGATATCTATGCAGCCCTGAGCTGGGGTGCTCCTGTAAAGTGCCACTCACTCCGGGTGAAGAAGCCGCCATTGGGAACTAGGTGGCTGAGCCTTTCCTCCAATTCAGGCAGCAGAATCCTAAAAGCAAGTGTCAGTGGAGCCCACCCAGGCCAGACACAATCCTTCAAACATCTCTATGAGGCAGTAGAGGTCAATGGAGGTAGTTCCATGTAGAGCCATGTAGAAATGGCAGAACTTTATGGATGGACCGTTCTCTCAAGACAGAGCTGTGCAGAAGCCCCTTGAGGTAGTCAGGGCCCTCCTAGCTCTGGAGACCTGGTGGGCCCTTCTTCAGCATCCTGCCCCTCCATGTTTGCTGACCTGGGAGTTGTGCACTATACTGATTCAGAGTGGTCTCTCTTTTCATATGTGTTTTAAATATGTTCTCCATGGCCTGTGTCATAGCTGGGTCGATTTCTGTAACAAGCCAGACATGCATATCTTCCTAAACTGACCATAAACAAATCTGTCCCTTCTTCTCTGAATTAGGGCACAGGTGACCACTGAGTGCCGTCACTGGACGCAGAGCCCCCAGCTGCAGCAGCACCTGCTCCTCACCCCTTCACCTGCTTCTGTGGCAATGTCTCTGTGTCTCTGTGCCTCCCTCCACTTTCTCCCCTGCTTCCCGAGGCCTGCCCCTTTAGCTGCAGTCCTCCTGGGAGCCAGTTTCCTAGCACCGAGTCTTCATCTTCACATCTTCCCTCCTCCATTACCCACTGGCCCCACAGTGGCTTTCCCTCATGCCACCTGGCCACGTTCCCTTAGAGACTTCGTGGTAGAAGTGGTGAGGACAAGGTTAACCTGGCAAAAAGAATTATTTACTGTATGGGGCTATCTCATTGCCTCCTGGCTAAGTTTGCTGACAGAGTCCTTCACAGCCAGAAACTGCTAATTGAACACGTCTGTGGTGTCAGGCCTTGTGAGGGTTGCTGGAGCAAAGTGGACTGAACTCCCTCCCCAGCTCACACCATGGAAAGGTGGAGACAGATGGTGGGGACAAACCAGGGAGAAAGAGAAAACTGGAGTAGCAGATAGTGACAGTAACAAGGGACCACGTGGCCTGGTCTGTATGTGTGTGCGTGGTGCATGTAGTGTGTGTACCTGTGTATGTGTATGAGTAGTGTATGTACCTGTGTGAATGCATGTGTAGTGCATATGTGTAGTATGTGTGTGAATGTGTGTACTGTGCATGTTTGAATGTGTGCTGTGCATGTGTGTAGTGTGTGCATGCATGTGTGCATGTGTGTGAGTATTGTATGTGTGTGTGCATGTGTGTGTGTGTGTGTGTGTGTGTGTGTGTATGTATGTGTGTTTTTCCTTCTTGCCATACATGCAGGAAATCTAATTCTAGGGCCCTTTGACCTCCCCACCACAATGCTAAGGGCTTCTGTGGTGTTCATAGCAAATGACGCTGGTGGGCCCAAGCACTGCTCAGGAGTGAGGGAGAAGGGAGGTGCCCCTCAGGGTCACCTGCGTCTGAGCCATCGTCATCACTAGGGACACTCAAGGGAATGCTGGAAGACTCAGTGTTGAGACCCCAGCTGCGGCTCTCCCCAACTTCTCTGGCGACCCTTGGCTGCTGCTGAGTCTGGGGTGCCCAGAGCTGGCCTGTCCTGGCTGCCAAGACCTGGCGGAACCATCCCAAGCCCTTATTTGGCATCACCTGATGGGATGACTGTCTTCCACAGCAAGAACCCCTTCTTCTCTGCTTTCCGCTGCCGCAGTCTGGGCAGGCTGGTGGATGGAGCTGAGGGTCTTGTGACAGTGCAGACTTCCCGGAAGGAGCACAGGATTCCACAAAATAAACAGAAAGTGACAGCTCCTTAAAATCACTGGCCATTTTGTAAAGCATCTTAATATTTTCCAGAGAAGGGAAGGATCAATAAATCACCTTCAGTGGAAAATATTAGTTTAAGATGTAATTGTAAAATTGATTTTTATGACCTGTCTTTACTATCACATCATGGATTCCCTAAATATACATAGTTTTCTGCATCTTCATTTGTCATTTGTCAAAAAAAATAATATTATTGTTTTTCCCATTATCAGGCCCTTCACGAGCTGTGGGTTGCAGCAACATGTTTAATCTCAAGGAATTCTCCTATCCTCCTTTGAGTTGCACCGAATTTCCCCGTTGCCCTCTCTGGGAGGGAAGGTGCGAACTCTTGTGACAAAAGACAGCTCCTGGGACTGCGTCACACATGTGGTGTGGCCTGGGTGCTCTGTCAGCAGAGCTGGGCCATTTGAATGTCACATTCTTCCAGCCCCAGGCTCAGGGGATCATAGTAATTTCACAATTTTCATGTACCTGCCTGGGCTGCAGGTAACTCCCACCTTTCCTGGCCTTGCCCCTCCCCACAGTGTGATCGAAATGTGAAGGAGCCTGATCCAGTGGGGTCCAGCGGACATGTTCTCACCATCTTCTTCCCTTGTGCATGGCCAAGGCTACCCTGCCCCACCCCCACCAATAGTTTGTTCACAGCTTCACAGTGGTGCAGTCTCAGTTCCTGCAGGCATGGCAGTGAGTTGGAAACAAAAGTTATTTGATTTAGGTCACAAACCCACCAGCCCGACAAGGCTTGCAAGGCCAGAGGCAGATCCCTGGCTCCCAGATGGAGGTGTGCCTGGAGTACCCCAGGCAGAAACTGCTCAGTCTGTAAGAAAATTGAGAGGAGCCTGCAGAGAGGTCTGCAGTGGAAATGCCACACTGGGTGTGTCTGAAGTACTCGGTCCTCCTGCCTATCCAGCAGCTGTCACTCCTCTAATCCTCCATATGTCTATGGTCTATCATCTATCGATCTATCTATCTATCTATCTATCTATCTATCTATCTATCTATCTATCCATCCATCTATCTATCTGATCTATCATCTATCATCTACCTATCCATCATCTATCTATCTATATCTGTCATCTATTGATAGATATATCTATCTATCTGATCTACCATCTATCATCTACCTATCCATCATCTATCTATCTATATCTGTCATCTATTGATAGATATATCTATCTGTCTATCTGATCTATCATCTATCTATCATCTATCATCTATCTATCCATCATCTATCTATGTCTTTATATCTGTCATCTATCTATCTATCTATCTATCTATCTATCTATCTATCATCTATCTATCATCTATCTATCCTGTCATTTACTTGTCATCTTTCTATCAATCTTTCTATCCTCTATCTACCTATTATTTATATATTATCTATCACCTCCATCATCTATCTTTTTTCCTTTCCTCTCCTCTCCTTCCCTCCCTTGCTTTCCTCCTCTCTCTCTTTCTCTCTCTCTCTTTCTCTCTCTCTCTCTTTCTCTCTCTCTCTCTTTCTCTCTCTCTCTCTCTCTCATTCTTTTTCTAGCTGGCTGGGCTCTCTATTCCACATGTGAGCCCAGGGTGACAATGAGGCTCTTGGTGTAGGTCCCACGGGAGGTAGATGGTGCCGCTACCTCTGGTTCTGGCTTAGACTAATCCCAGCTCCGTTTTGTCACCTCATCTATAGACAGGGTTGAGTCTCAACTCAACCTGAGAGCCTTCTTTTACAAAGGGTGACCATCTGCCCTCTGCCCAGGGATGACGTGTTAGCAAATGGACATGGCCTCGCGGCACCTTCCACACAACTGTGTAAGAAATCACCCTGAGTCTGGGCTGGGGCCCAAGTGTCTGTATTAAGGAAATGACTCCTTGGATGAGTCTGGTGTACAGTCTCCACTGGTTTGGAGGATTTTAGAAGACTTTCCTTTTTCTGGCTAGAGGACTTTGTGTACTTGTGACTCCAGTGCTCAGGAGGGTCTAGCACATGGACTGTCAGATAGCCTTTATGGGTACCAGCTTGTATTCTGTCTTCCATAGTCATTCCAGGGTGAGCTGGCAAGTTCTTTGAGTTAGAAGACACATCTTTGAGCCAGTCATGCAGGATTACAAAGCATGATTTATGGAAGTTCAGACTTACAGTGGAGGTTAAATGGTGTCAGTTAGTCATGAAAACTACTGTTACCAAAGCCTGGAGAACAATGAGCAAATCTCATTAACAACAACCCAGAAACTCAAAGTCTTGCTTTTTCATCTCTGAGCATTCATGACTATGGGCTCAGCTAGCTATTATAGGAAGTGTCAGGACTGTGCCTTTGACCTCCGTCATCCTGCTCAAGGGTAGATCTAGTTCAGGTAGCCAGAGTGCAACAGATTCTGAACCCTCCACCACACTCATGGGGGCTTTGCTTTACAAACTAGGTCTTGTCCTGGAGTGGTGACTGAGCACCCTAGGGTGCACCACATGGCATGGTGGGCCAGCCAGTTTCCCAGATCTAGGACTGCTGTCTGCTTTCCTGTTGTCAGATAAGTGATCACACTGTGTTTTTCTTGCTACAGATGGGCAGAAGAAAGTTCAGGAAGAATTTGATATCGACATGGATGCTCCAGAGACTGAGCGTGCAGCTGTGGCTATCCAGTCTCAGTTCAGGAAGTTCCAGAAGAAAAAGGCTGGATCTCAGTCCTAGTGGGGGAACTGCTTCCTGATCTGCTGAAAATCAACCATCATCCATCAAGAAATGAAAAGACCAACACCCTAGAGAAATGTGGCCCCCACACAGCACACACGCACTGCACATCTGAAATGCATGTACAGAGCCCATAGTATTTATGCCCTTGTAGGCAGGTGTACACAGTGAAATTGTGAGCAGCTGAATCCCTTTACCTCTATTACCATTCCTCTGCATCTGTTCCTTGATGTTGTAATAAACGGAGGTAAGATGAGTGATCTGAGTGTCTGCCTTCATCTCTCCCATTAAACTAGGAAGTTGCCTAAGGTTAAAGGTGACTGCAAGCTAGGTCTCTTTTCTTCTTCTCAGGAGTTGGAGGTAGTGCAGAATGGCTGCTGGGGTGGAGCTGTCCCTCTTCTGCCAGCAGGGCCCATCTTATGAGGAGGTCGCTCTGTATCCTGAGGCGCTCCAGGGTCAGAACTCGTTAACTCATTCAGCAGAGCACAAGGTGGAGAGACACATGTGTGTCTGCAGTGCTACCCAAGTGCACTTGGCTGGTACATTTCACCTTGCCAAAGGATCGCCCCGTTCTGCAGAGGGCTGTTCCTGTACCTTTGTACAGATCTTCGCACCTGTGTAGCTCCAGGCAGCAAGCACCTGCTTCTTCTGGCTCCTGTCTGCATTGTGTGGAGCTTTGCTACCTGTTAAGCTTGGTCACTAGGAACAGGGCTTTGAAGACGCTGTCTGGCTTCCCTCCAGTTCCACTTTTGCCCCTTCCAAACCGTGCAGGTGTGTCTTGTACACTTCAGTTTCTATGAGCACGGATCTAGACTGAGGATTCAGCAGCCAGTTGGCGGGTGTGGCTGTGAGCCAGTTGGTGGGTGTGGCTGTGAGCCTGTCTGAGGCAGCAAGTGGAAGAGCTATAGACTTCCGAGGAGCTGTGGCTGTTATGTGAGTTTTGCCATGGGAGAACGTGAAGCGGAAGTCACGTTTTAGTTCTAGAACCTGAGGATGCCCTGTGCTCTAGGATGGCACCATGTGCACTTGCTTACCTGCTCCCTAGTCAGGGCTAACAGTGGTGAGAAGCGGAGGTGCCAGGTCTGAATGTGTGTGCACACCTGTGTGTCGGCAGTGAGCGTATGTGGGCAGAACAGGAGAAGAGGTGATGCTGCTCTTTCACTGGCACCAATGGGAGGTTCCTGATCACTAAAGTCATCTGAAAATGTGCTTACTATCTCCTGTGGAGGAAATCCCTGAGCTGGGCTCTGCCCTGCCTGGGACTGCTGGGAAATGCTTGGCTTCCTGATTGACTTCTGTCAGTGAGCACTAAGCAGGCTCACCTCAGCAGTGACAACTAGCAGGTCTCCTGAGAAGAGGACTAGCAAGCTGAGAGGATACCCCACAAGGAGTTGGCCCAGGCAGTGAAGAAATGGATGCCACAGAAATTAGAGGGCTCAAGATGTCATTGTCAGGGTCCCTAAAACTGCAAATAAAGTAAGCTAAAACCCAAGCATATGTACATGTAATTCCTCTGTACCCAGTACCCAGTACTGATCCTCCCTCCTCTGATGGTTCACCTAAAGGAAGTGGGGACCTGTTCTTACTGGGTATGCTGTGACCCTGACATCTGGAAGCTCACCTGGGTCCAAGGAGGATTTTTCCCATCAGTGGACTCTTATGTGAAGGAGAGTACTTAACAGAGTGGCTCTTCTGACAATTCCAAGAGTCTTGGCATTCTCCCTGGGGAACGAAAGGAGTGGTGACATTCAGAAAGGTCCCTCAGAGATTGCCATCCCAGTCACAGGCTGGGGTATAACTGATTTCCTTTGAATCACAGAGTGAATTTAAATTCTCCTTTCATAGGTGGCTTCACATGGACCTCATTCTCCTGCTGTCAGTGAGGAGAGATGCCAAGTGCACCTCCTACCAGCAGCACAGGGCTTGGAGTCTGTGGTCTTTCAGAGCCAGAGGAAGTGGCTTGCAGTCCTAAGCCAAGGAGGACTTCTCCTTCCTGTGGGCATCTGTGTTCATCCCGAAAGGAGAAGGCTCCTGGTCGGGGTGTGCTGCAAGACATCTTCAGCCCAGCAACACTGATTCAGTTGTGTTGCATGCGTGTTTACTGAACTACCATGTGCACAGCCATGGGGCAGGATGAGTTGTGGACAGGCTGGTGGAGGGAGGATACAGACACATAGATGTTGAGGTTGGAAGTGGGCAGAGCATGGTACAGTCGCAGCAAAGCAGTGACTTGGAGAACATTCGAGTCTTGCCCAAGGACAGCACCTGCTGTGGCAGGCTAACTGACAGCAAGGTGTGCCTGAGTCAAGAAGGGCTCAGGGACCTAGACAAGAAGATGCTCAGCCCAGCCCCCAGAGGCTGGGTTATAAGCACCGTGGGTGTGGTTTGATACCAGAACTTCAGGAGGCTAGGTGAGACCTCAAGCACTTGTGTGTTAGAAATGGAGCCTTCTTTGATTTGCAGGTTGGCCAAGTGAGCAGAGATCTTACCCGCTGCAAGAAGCTAGTTCCCTTAATGTGATGATCAAAGCTCCTTTGTGGTGTGGCTGTGAATAAGTTAGGAATTTAAGATGAGATAGGCAAAATCCAGGAGCCCCTGGCTCAATGCACACATCTACTGATAAAGCCGTGGACATTCTTTGTTCTGGCTCAACTCAAACCACTCTCTCTTCTTGGCCTCAATCAATTGGGCCAGTTGAGGACACCTGACCCAGGGTAGGTCCATCCAATCAGGATCTTCCTCTATAGAGTCTGAGCTCACCATTTTGGGAACTGAGCCAGTTAATAAAAACACAACACTGATTTGAGGCCCAAAGTAGAAGTATGATAAGTTAAAGCTGGGGGGGGGGCTTTAAAGGGTTAAACATATTATTACTGTTAATGGAAGAATTATTATTTGCAAGAATCTGTAAGAGATCATTTGGCGAGAGGTGAAGGAGGATGCAGGAGAGGGTTCAAGGCTTGGGAAACACAAATTCATGAGGGATGGAGTGGTAGGCCGGGTTGCGTTAGTCATTTGATTGCTAGGAGCAGAAACCCACTCATACTAGCTAAAAAAAGAGAAACTCCAAGAATACAGCATCCAAGATATCCAAGAAAAAAATGGAACAACATGGCAGGCAGAGTTCATTAGATTTATAAATAAACCAGGGCACAGTGGGAAAGAATTGTCATCTTTACATTAGCTTTGCAGGATTCTACAACTTTCAGTAAGTTTTATAGTTTTCTTTAAATATGTCTCTCTTTTATTGGTCTTTATCTTGAACATTTCTTTCTGTTTTATTTTTAGACATCATCTACTCTTTGTTGTCCCAAGTGGAAACCTTACACAAAATATTGTGTGGCTGGTTTTGCTGTTGTCCAAAAGAATGATTGATTTCCTAATATTTAGCTCTGCAAGTATTCATTTAACTAAAATGTTTTATATGAGAATTTTTAGTAGCTTCATCCAGAGTTCCAGGGAGAACATTAATTTTGTCTCTTCTTTGGCATGACTTTTTTTAAATTTTACTTATCTTTGTATGTGTATGAATGTACTGTCTGCATGTTGGTTTGTGCACTCGTGTCCTGCAATGCCGAGGAGGTCAGAAGAGGGTGTCAGATTCCCCTGGAACTGGAGTCAAAGATGATTCTCAGCCGCCATGTGGGTGCTGGGAATCGAACCTGGGTCCTCTGCAAGAGCAGTCGGCGCTCCCAACGGCTAGGTCATCTCTCCAGCCCCGNCAAATTTACTAATTTTTTCTTCCTACATTTCTTAGAATATCTCATAACCCAATTCATGCTGTTTAGCATCGCGTTCTTTGATTCTCATCACACTCTCTCATCATCATAATTCATCATAATTTATATTCGTACATCCAGTTAATCCATATAGTCCCTGCCTTACCACCTAGTCTTCGTCTGAACTCTACACCAGTATCTATAAATTGATCACACTTATTGTGCAGTCTACATAGGTCTTGAGGCTCATGGAATATAGAACAATAGATTTATAGATCCACTTCTTCCTTCATCTGTAACTTAAATATTTTTCGCGCCTTAAATTATGAGTAATACAGCGAATTTATCTCACTGGTCAAAAATCATCCTCTATCAAACTCTAGGAGAATGATAAATCTGGACTTCCATACAACTTAATAAGTCAGCCTCAAGCTATATTTGGTGCCATAGTCTCTTTCATAATGATTGAATCTTTGGCTCAATCCAACCAGGGGTTTATTGTACTCGAAGTCACTATATCTCAGTTGGCCATCTCGCTATCTACTAGCCCAAAATGCATTAATATCGCTCTCTTTCTTCATCCACTCTTGTCGATTCTACCTGCCACTCACTCATGCGCTACTCTCCATACTCAAATATCTTCTAATTATCTTACTGCCTTCATTACCACTAGGAACCTACTTAGCTCATAATGAAATGTTCTCAGCTTTATTCTACGTCACTAAGCACAAAATTCAAATAAGTCCAGTGCGAAACTCTTATAATTCTCTTTCACTCCCAAGGTGCACCTAGTATGGCGCTCAAATGAGCTTCGCTCAAATGTTTAGAAAATCATATATTCCTACATTCCACTATGTATCTTATGCTACTTACACCATGGATGGAACATGGATGCAGAATACAAACACGAAGATAGTTTCTCTACTCTTCAATTAGTGCACGTAAGGACTTCTACCTCAGTGTGTCTATCTCTCGGATCCATAATACACCATAATCTGAATGGAGGACTTACTGGCCATATCCATGCCTCCAATTAGGTGTAAGTAATATACTAGGACCAACTTAATAGAATTTGTCATTTCTTGATCCTTGGTGTTATCTAAAATATAGTTTTAACTCTGACCGTGTGTTAATATGTATTTGGAGTCACCGGTTTAACATACCCCATATGATGTTTCCTGGTGTATGGTTTCCCTGGCCTTGTGTCCATACACGATTTATTGATCCAACATTTCAGATTGATCCCTAGTGAGCCCGTTTTAGTAGAATTTACGTCAATTGCACGATCACTTGCCCTCTTTGGGTATAGTAAGTGAGCGTGAGTTATTTTGATCTCAATCGCATTGCTGATTTTTATATATGACTCCAATAGTTTGTTTCAGTAATGTCCTTGTTCTTAACTCTTAATACTGTGCCCCTGCTCCCGTCCTCCCTGACGTACTATCTGAAGCCATTTGATCCCAGTCATCTACATCTCGGCAGTAGCATGGCTTCGTAGCCCTTTCTCCATCATTCAGCCTTGCTTTCCGTCCTCTCTCCCAGCTGGGACACTTCGTCTCTTCTCACTTATCCACGTCTCTCTTTGGATCTCTCTCGAATCTCGCAACAACACAGTTAGAGCTGCCTCCCCGAGAGGCGACCATCGGACCGTGCTCGCGTCTCCTACGCCGGCACATCCGGTGTGCAGGGTCGTTTCTCCTCAGTCGTCGCTCCTAAATCTCTGCTCCTCCATCTCTCGTATGATATAGGACAGCACTCATATTCTTTCGCTCCATCGTGCGTACTCAAATGGTGAATCCATATTTCCTCGCCGTCTTTCAAGAAAGCAAAAATCTTGCTTACATTTCTAGAAAGCTGCGCTGGGCGCCGATATCAGTTGAGGCCAATTCGTATTCTTTGTTGCCAACATGTGGAGCACGCTACCAATATCATTCTTAGGTGTGACAAATTGAGAGTTAATCCATGCTGCAAAGCAGCCGCTTAGAGGGCTTGGGTGCTAGGCTCTTCATATTATCGGGAGGGTAGATATTTAAAACGAATCAATGAGGCGTCTAAAGCACCCGCTAATCGTTCATTAGCCCCTTTATTCCACCACCCCTCTTGCACGCTTGCAACTTTCCTGCTGTCCAGGGTCTCTGCCGTCGGTCAGGATCGTCCCTCCCACCAGCGCTCCCCGATGAAATTTTTTCCACAGGCATTACGTAAATTGATTAAATCAGTTGGGTTTCAATTTACCAACACGTAGTGATCATCTAGGGTGCATTACTTGGGCAGAATAGCCTTATTTATTATAAATAGACTATTCATTGGGACAGCTCGCGTAATTTTATGTCAACCAGATGGGTACTATGAAAAAGCTCATTCAATCCTAATAAAGAACTAAGGGCAAAACTGACACTAGTTCATTTATCAAGTTGAGGTCTTTCTACAAAACACTCCACCCCACCCCCGCTGCCCCACTTCACACGGAATGAACATGCTGACCCTTTCACTCAATAAAGCACAAAATCTGGAGATAGCTGGAGGGGAACCTTACACATGTTTGCCCAGGTTTTAAATAAAACAAAGAAAAAGCAGCAATGTGTTGTACTAGCCGTGGTCTGTAACAGATGTTAGATAGTCTAATGTTAGGTAAGAGATTCCCGTATTGTCAGTGACGTAAGATACGGCATACAGTGGTTCATTCTGACTGTCTAATCTACCAAGAAGAAGAGTTCTAGCTCTTTCCATAGAATGCCACATCACCGAGCGTGATGACCAGTACTGCAACCTTAGACTGTTAGAGAGATTAAGCGAGATAAACAGAATGGAACATTGTGGCAGAGTGATCACTTAATGAAAAGGAGAGAAAGAAGAAAAAAAGGAAAAGTCATGTCGAGAGAGAGGGAGAGAGAAGGAGAGAGAGAGACGGAGAGGGGGAGAGAGATTGATCTGGTGGCCTTTTTTCTTTGTGTTACTTTATCTCCATTCTTTGAGGCAGGGACTTGCCATGCAGCCCAGGCTGATCTTGAGCTCACCATCATCCTCCTGCTTCAGCTTCTCATGGATGGGGATTAAAGGTGTGTATATTCCACCAGGCCCCGACCCTTCACTCTTTCTATAGAAGGCACTAATCTCACCATGGGGGCCCAGCTTCATGGCCTTGTCTGAGCTTCGTCTCGAGTCAAAGGCCTGATCTCCTAAGCTCATCTTGGGGTTTGGGTTTTCCCATAGGCATTTAGTGCTGGGAGCACATGAACATCCAGTCTGTCCCGTCCAGCTCACCTCAGGGCTTCATGGTCTGTGATAAGCTCAGACTGATGACTGATGGGGCTTTACTAACTGCTCAGCGGACTGTTGGCAGGCCCTGGTGTGTGCGTGCTCCATCTCCTTCTTGTTGCTTCCTAACACTGCTTCTTTCCTTCTGGCAGTGACTCACTGCTTCTTCCTTACCTCCCTGCCCTTTGGGAAGTCCTTTGTTCTTTTGTTAACAGGAGCTTAATTGAATTAAAATTAATGGAAAGCTGACTGCTTTGCTGTAGGTGATCTGTCTGGGAGTTAGGGATCTTCACACACACACACACACACACACACACACACATACACACACACATATACCACGTACACCACACCACACACTTTCTCAGGACTCAAGATCCTATGGGTGGTAACATGGAGGATTATTAAAAGCAAAACTACTCACTAGTTTTCTCTTTAAACTGTAAAGCTAAGTTAAACACGAAGATCCTGCAGCCTGACCGCTGCCATGCTCCTTATTTCAAGGTGACCAGGCTGCAGGGTGTGAAGAGAGGGGAATGCTGTTCTGTTAGAATTTCTCTGGCTTTTGATGGAGCCATTCTTCTGGACCCCAACTACAGGATCATTTCCCCAGGGTGGATAAGTTCTTACATAAGGCCAGGCTCTGCCTTTGCCTTAGCCAGGTGGATTCCTCCCCAGAAACACCTAGACAGCTGGGACACGACAGATTCAGCGAGAGAGGGCTCAGCCCGCACTTTCCACTGGGTTCTCATGCAGCCCTTAAGGATGCCGATGTGATCCTGGCTTGTCCTGTCCCTCAGCAATTGGTCTCAGGCCCTCTGCCCATCAGTGTGTTTGGAATCGATGTCACCCGACTGGCCTGAAACAGTGTATGTGGCTGACTCAAATAACTGACTGATCGGGAGCTGAGCTACTGTGTGAGGTGCTACTATTCTGTGACTGGGTAATTTCAGAAGTCATCCCTCTGAGCTCACCACATTGTGCCAATTTTTCTTCTTCAAATGCATTCTCCTGTGTCAGTGAGTGCATGAACCTGGCCAAACTATCTTCCAATGCCATTCTTCCCCTGACTCCATGGCTTCACTGTGAGCTTGTGATAGATAGAACCAGCACCTTCCTGTGGCATCCAGAGAATCTAGGGAAGGTCCTGCGGAGCCTCATGGTATGAGCTTTCTTGTCATACAGTTTAAAATGGATAGACACAGGTCAGTGAGGCACCAGCAACACTTCTAGGATTCTCCGTGTTCCCTACAGAGTCCAAACAAATCCTGGGGCCACAGTAGCCTCAACAGGGATCCCCAGAATGCAAATGCAAGGTCCTGGCTCTCACCTGCTGTGTGTCGTCTTTCCAGGAGAACACAGTTCCTCCTATTCACCAGCTTCCTTGTAAGGATTGGCCTGCCTGGGACAAGTGGTCAGACAAACCAGGATTGGCCTTCCCTTCACCACTACCACTGAGGTACGTTCCCCCTGGCATCCATCTCTTCCTGTATAAATGGAAACGGTATGGCCCCAGAGGCAGAGACTGAAAAGGCCACCTAGCTGGAGTCATTTCCGTGTTGGGTTGTGACAAAGTAATAAGATCTTTATATGCTCTGTGGTCTCACAGAGAATGTATTCTCTCCCCAGCTTACAGATGAGGAGACTGAGGTTCAGAGAGGCTAAGAAACATACGGTGTCACACAGCTTGTGGAATGAGAAGCATATGGTGTCACACAGCGTGTGGAATGAGAAACCCACAGTGTCACACAGCTTGTGGAATGAGGCTGACCTGACCGCTTCGTTGGGGTTTGACATTACAGCCTGAAGTCTTTGACCCCCTGAATTAGTTACTTTTCTGTTGTTGTGATAAAGCATCCTGGCCAAGGCCACTTGGAGAAGGAGGAGCTTATCTGGCTCAGGGTTCCATCATAGCGGGAGGCAGGGTGAAAGCTGAGGGGAGCTGTTTAAGCACAAGCAGGCAGAACCTCCCCAAACAGTGTCACAACCTGGGGACCAGGTGTCCAAATGCTTGGAACCTATCGGGACACTTCAACTGAAACCACCTTATCCCTCTTGACTCTGTATGAGTCATTAGATAAACATGCGGCCATGTTTCCTATCCATATTGGAGAATGTTTGGATTGTGCTGCCTCTAGTGACGCCCATGATGCCTCTCTCAGTGATTTATGTCTTTGGGGGACCTCTAGCCTCTGACACTCAGTGGTAGTTGTTAGTAGAATTTGACCCCCCCAAAGATATCTCTGTCTCAATATCCAGAATGGACTGGTATGCTGCCTTCCGTGTCAGCAGGGTTCTGCAGACTTGATTTGTTTGAGGGTGTTGAGTTGGGGACATTCCATAGCATCACAGGGTCTCTGTAGGAGGGAGCCAGAAGGATGTATGCTGTGAAAGGAGCTGGGGTGACATGATAGTAGTGAGATTAGCACCATGTGACATGATAGCAGTGAGATTAGCACCATGTGATGTATAGCAGTGAGATTAGCACCATGTGACGTGATAGCAGTGAGATTAGCACCATGTGACATGATAGCAGTGAGCACCATGTGACGTGA
The DNA here is from genome assembly GCA_009823505.1 of Rhizomys pruinosus. Taxonomy (NCBI): domain Eukaryota; kingdom Metazoa; phylum Chordata; class Mammalia; order Rodentia; family Spalacidae; genus Rhizomys; species Rhizomys pruinosus. The sequence continues at coordinate 234,987 of VZQC01006936.1, forward strand.
TAGCAGTGAGATTAGCACCATGCGATGTGTTAGCAGTGAGATTAGCACCATGTGACGTGATGGCAGTGAGATTAGCACCATGTGCTTTGAGGTTGGACCGAAGCTCTCTAGGCACAGAGAAGGCAAGGAGACAAATCTCAGGGCTCTGCTTATACTTCAAGTTTCCCCTACAGGCTGAGAGTTACACTCCCACAGCAGCAGCAGCAAATTGTTATGCTCAAACAGACAGGGTGCTGTTGCTGCAGCTTGACTTGTGTTGTTGTCCTCATGTGAGGATGACTGTCAGGGCAGGTGTGCAATCATTATCAGAGCAGCCAGCAGAGGGTGACTCCAGAGGGTAGAGCACAAGCATTCTGCTGCTTATCATCCGCTGTCCTTAAAAGGGACCCAGCGGGACCACCTCAGGCCTGGGCTACCAGCTCTCACCTCTGAGGAGGGAGCTACAGCCATGTCACCATCCCACAGTCTGCTGGGACACCCCCCCCCCACCTCAGACAGAGGTGCTTATGGCTATAGCATGCTAGCCAGATTCTGGTACCTGCAGCTGCTCTGACTAGATATTGTCTGGAGAGCTTTGGCAATGGCCGGTAGCCAACCCTGGATGTCATTACAGACCTTCTCTGGCTCCTTGTTTAGGCTCGACCTCTTTTATGTAACTTGTCTGTCACCAGGTCATCAGCCCCTGCACTGCCAGGGTGCTGAGCCAAGCTGATAAACATGGCTGTCATGCAGATGGCTTTGCCACTGCAGAGCTGCGAGCTAAGAGGAGGAATGCATGGTACTCCTACCTGAAATGCCGCCAATGCTCCTCCAGCACCTGTCCAGGGCAGTCCAGCTCCCAGTCTACCTCTGCATATCCCCTGGGGTAAAGAGACAGTGGTATGGTAATGCAGGAGACACAGGAGGGGGTTACTGATTTGTTAACCTAGGGGAGGGAGCATGGAGCAGTGAGGGAGCTCCATGGGGCAGTAGAATTGCTGGCTTAGCTTCTGTGGCTGTCAGGATCAGCAGAGGTATTGAGAAGCTTCCTTGTGAAACCCAGAAATGGACCCAGCTCGCCTTCCATCATCCACCTCACCCCATTTGCAGGCTTCTTTTATGGCTTCCTGTTTGCAGACCAAGGAGTGTTAGAGCTAAAAGAGACTTCAGGACCTCATTAACCCCATGGACTTTATGTAGACATTAAGCAGATGTAGCAGTTTGCCCATGACTGAGGCCAAGCCCAGATGCGGTATCCTGCAGGGTCAGCACATCTGGCAGGGCCTCGCCCATCTGCCGTGTGGGTGTTCCCTATCTGTACCCTCTCATCAGAGACTCCAGGCAATCTTTGCCCCAACCAGGCTCTTGAAATCCCTTGTAATAAAAATGGAAGAAAAGCCGAGGATAATGAGCGGCAGCCTGCACCATCCCAGATCCAGTGCACACCCCTCATGGGTTCAGGGGACCCTGCAATGGCTGAGATTTAAACTTAGCCCATGAACCTGACATGCAGAGTGGTACGACTTCAGCAGCCTTTGCTTCTACCCCTGCCAGGGATGCTCTTTACAGCAGCTTCCCAGGGTAGAGGAGAATGTCCGCCTTCTTCGGCCATCCTTAGGGACTGCCTTTTCCCATGTGTCTAGATGGACTGCCTTTATGTCCACTTCCCGCTTCAGGAGGGGACAAGGTGATAGTCAGCTGGGAAGACGATGAAGATGGAGTGGCGGTGCACAATCTCTGCCACATGGGTCACCTTTTGTCCCTGAGTATTTCTCAGGCAGTAGACACCTGCTCACGTCTGCTGGTATTACCGGTCTTCCTGGTCTGGGGACATGCATCTGTCCAGCAGCAGATGATCTCATGGCTGTCAACATTTTCTCTAGAACATGATCTTCCAGTTACAGTTAGTGTGGCCCCTCACTAGTATGCAGGTCAGCTAGAGACAGCTGACATGGCTGCTGCTCAGCTGAGGTCCTGGGTGATGCCTGGTGGGGTTTGAAAGATGAATAGCTACCTCCCCTGCCCCTTAGACAAGGCCCCTCTGAGACAGGGCCAGTCCCTCATCACACACAGCAATCTTTGCAAAGATGCAATCCTTTCAAAGTTTCTCCTTCCCTGACAAACGTCTCGACTGTGCCCACCCCCATGCTCTCTCAGATAACCTCTCAAATAAACCACTGGCACTCAAACCCTTGCCTCAATATTTGCTTCTGGGAGATACTAACTCAAGACATATGGCAAAGGAGATGTGTGGGCATTTTTAGACAACACTCAAGGTTCCAAGAATTCTGGACCGTGTGGAACATATGCTCTGTTTACATCATATTTTTCACAACTTGGAAGAAATGAGTCTCTTCAGATGGAAATGGACACTTAGTTTACACTCAGCTCCTCAAAGTTGTTCCCCTACTTCGAAGGGCAAGCAGCCCAGCAAGGGCAGAAGGAGGGTCCATGGGATGGGATGGCCAAGCTGACCTTCCAGATCCACGTCCTATGGATCCCGGGACACGTGGTCTGTGTACCTTCCCTGGATGGCACAGTCCACTGGGAAGCTGAGACTCTACCAAGAGACTGGAAGAGGATTGCAAGATGTGTCACAGGGAGACTCATGTTTAGGAAACGGGACTGTGCTCTGGGGAAGTGGAAAGGCCTGGGTGGATGGGCTGGGTAGCTGGAAGCTTCTAAGAAGAAGTAGAGGAGGAGGAAGGGGAGGAGAAGGAGGAGGAGGCGGGAGGGAGGCAGGAGGAGGAGGAGACGAAGGAGACGAAGACGACGAAGAAGACGACGAAGACGAAAACAAAGACGAAGACGAAGACGAAAGAAAGAAAGAAAAAGAAGGGAAGGAAAGGAAGGACAGGAAGGAAGGAAGGGCAGGAATAGGAATCAAGGAACGGAGGGAAGGAAGGAAAGGAGGAAGGAAGGAGATGGAAGGCGGAAAAGGAAGGAAAGGAAAGGGAGGAGGAAAACAAGAAGGAAGGCTAAGAAGGAAGGAAGGAAAAGGAAGGGGAGGAAGGAAAGAAGGAATGGGTTGAAGGAAGAGGAAGGAAAGAAGGAAGAAGGAAGAGGAGGAGGGAAGGCAGATGGAAGGCAGGAAGGAAGGCGGGAACACGGGTCTAGAAAAAAAAAAAAAGAGGAAGGAGGAAGGAAGGAAGGAAGGAAGGAAGGAAGGAAGGAAGGAAGAAAGGAAGGAAGGAAGGTCCAGGAGGAAGGTCACAGGAGCCCAGGACTGGGCTCAGCTAGCTGTGAGCCCAGGAATCTGCCTAGGCTCACTCCCCAGCACAAGAACCACAAAGTGCGGCCACCACAGTGGCTTTTAATGTGCATCAGAGAACCACCTCAGTTCTTCACACTCGTGCAACTGTCTTTGAACTATCCCCAGCCTGAACAGAGAAGCGCGTCACATTGTCAGCCCTGGAGGACTTCACCCAGAGGTCGGCAGGCCATGTTCCTTCTGGGAGCTCTAAAGGAGACTCTGTCCATTGCCTCTCTGGAAACATCTGCCAGCAGCAGCTGTCCTTGTCACTGCTCAGCTTGTAACAGGTAACTCCACCCTTGGCCTTCATCTCGCACCACCTTATCCTCTCTCTGCACCAACTCCTGGCCATTTGTCCCTGTGGGACACAGCTGTCACCTTCCCCACGAGCCTGTCCGCCTGTCTCCAGAACTTCCTTTCCTGATCCTGGGGCAGTGCTGGCTTTTCTAAGAGCTTGCCAATTGCTGCCTTTCCTCTGGAATGTTCTTCCTCTCATCTCAGAAATTCTATCCCTTTTCCTTTGTTCATGGTGTCATTTGACCGAGGACACGGCCACAGTCCTTGCCTCCTAATACAAAAATGGCGATGCCATTGACTGGAGTGACGGTGCGGATGCTTCAAGCTGATGGAGACAAATATTGACAAGTTCATCTGCCAGAGGACAGTGGTTGGGGAGGTGAGCCTGGCACCGTCAGCTCAAACCCAGCTATTGACTTTTGAGGGCAAGGAGACTGCAAACTCATTTCCATTTGACTGCTGGCAGCCCTGCATCTCAGCTCTCTAGCGCCATCTCCGTCAAGCGCTTAGACACCACTTGGCAGCTTGTTTGAAGTGGATCCAAACTGCCTTCTCCAAACAGCCACAGAGTGATTTTGTAACAAGAAGCCTTGATTCCACTTGTGCTGGGCAGACACAGGGCTCGATTTCCCTCCCTCAGCTCCTCCTTCTGCTCTGGAAATTTTTCTGCTGTCCTGTAGAAGACCAAAGAGGAAGAACCAAGCTTGTTACTTTGTACTTTTTACTGTTTATTGATCCAGCTCGATCTCATACACAGATAAAACAGTACATTTAAAAAAAAAATGATGACTAAAAGGAGGGTGAGATTAGAGGAAGGGATAATGAAGGGGAAAAAACAGGCAGGAAGAGAGAGGCTGGAAAAGAAGAAAAGGAACAAGGTAGGTTAGGGGAGGAGAGCAGGCCCAGAGTCCTCTGCCGGCTGTGGAGGTAAGACGACCACTTCTTACCACGACCTTAGTGAGCATACGTATGGCATGGGGGGAATCCTACCTGCCAGTCCAGGTCAACGCACCCTCACTCTCTGCAGAGGAACAGACTTCACTGTAGAAGCTGCACAGTCCATGGCGCCCTGGGGACAAATGCTGTCAGTTGGACACCGGTGCTGTTTGTACCAACACCATGTTTGAGCCACTGTGCCAAGCTCATGGAAACTGCATGACACTGGCAGAACTGTTCTGGTGAGTGTCCCTCAGTATGCACTACGTTAGTACATGACCATCTAGACTAACGAAAACAAAAGCTCTCAATCCAGGAATGGGCTCCCTTGCTAGAAGCTGTTGACCAGGGTTTAATAGACCCTCAAACCACACTGGCCACAGTCCTTGCTCTTGATTATTTATCAGAACTTGGTAATAAGATTCTATTGCTGAAGACACTCCATACATGAGTTCTAGCACAGACCAGGATAAACCAAGCTGGTGCTGACTTCAGAGCTCATCTCCACTGGCTGCTCCCATAGTGCTGGAAGTGCTGTGCCTGCTAGCAGAAAGAAAAATGATCATCAACCTACTGAACTGTGACTCCTGTGAACTATAACTTATGGTCCTGCAAGATATGCCCACCAGTGCAATACTGGCACCACCATTTGGGAGTAACCAACTACTTTCTAATTGGGCTGAAGGTCTGCTTCTTATGATGGAGCCCATACCTGACAGTGATATCCAGTTTAGGAACCACAGGGCATAGAGGAAAACTTAATACTAGTTTTCTACTTAATAGTTATAGTATTTATCTGACTCCTAATGACTTACTCTTATACTCACAGATTAATGCATCTCTCAGCTCTCAGCAGAGAAGCTTCCTTATGCAGAGATGGTGATTAACAACCATAATTGGCCAATGTGCAGAGAGCAAGGGTCTATAAAGTGCTCATCCCTGAATAGAACACCTATATCAAACTTCTGCCTCCCAAGGCTCAGGGGCCATTGTGGAAGAGGAGGCAGAAAGATTGTGAGAGCAGAGGTGGTGGAGGACCACAGGGAAATAAGAGTCTCCAGACAGCTGGCCAGATACTCATATGAACTCCCAGCAACAGCGACAGCATGCACTATCCCATGCAAGCTCAAACCAGACAAAAACCCAGCACAGAAGTGGAGACATGGGTAAGAAGCCCCAACCCTAGCTGAGGAGGGAGAGTTGGTCTTCTTTATGAGAGTGATGCTAGATAGGCTGACCAGGCTCCAGTGGATGACCTCACACCAAGGGACATCTGGGGACACAAATTTCACTTGACAGGCCTTAGCATAAGTGACAGAATGCATGGAATTTGGGGGGGCTATGGGAAGGGTGTCTAAATACGATTAAGATGTAGTGTATGAAATGCACAAAAATTCAACAGGAAATAAAAGCCTAGAACAAACATGAAGAAGTAAGAAGCTGCATCCCCACCTAAGAAAATTGTGATGACAGATGACTTCTGAGGGGGCAGGGAGAGTCAGTCCCTTTCAAGCATGGGACTCTTGATAGGTCCAGTAGATGGATCCAGACTAGAGGACATTTAGGAACACAAAATAGGCCTTAATATATAAATAAACAAATATTATATGAATGCATTAAATTGTGGGGGCAGTAAGAGAGGTGCAGATAGGAGAGGGGATCTAAATACCATCAAATTGTATTGTATGAAAATTGCAAAAATTCAATCAGAAAGACCTGACAGTCTGCCAAGCATTTGTTCTCTGACAGATGTGATGGAGATGCTCACAGATAAAGGAAAATGGAAACTGGCAAGCTCTGTGAGAGGGAGATGAGCGGGTGGGGGGGAGAAGCCAGCTCTGAGCAAGGCGGTACCTGATGGAGAGGTCTGTGCTCTCTCACCTTGGAGACTGAAGAATAAATCCCTGGAGTTAAAAAGGCCCCAAACTGGGTTTAGTAAATCTCAGATAAACCTCAGATCAGAGCTAATATCCAACCTTGAACTGTGTAAAGCCCCCCAATCTGGAGACTGTGTTATCTGGGAAAATATCAGCGCATGTGTTCTCAAAACCTCCAACCCTGTCACCACGCTTACATTGAAAATAGCCCCTCCCTCCATTTCTCAATCTCCCAACCCTTCCGAGCAGCCTGCTAGCTGAGCCTTAGGGAGCAGTTTCAGGTCCTAGAGAAACTGTCGTCACCTTCATTGTTCTTAACAAGGAATAATCTGTTCCAGAGCCCAGGCTCATCACTCATCTTCGTGCTGCCCTGGTCAGTCCTGATCCAACATTTCCTAACAGAGTCAGCCAGTGTCACCACAGGGCCGAAGCCATGAGAGCGTTTTCAAGCCAAGCTCTCTGGAAGGAAACACTTCCTGCAAGCCTCCTGCAAGCATCCATTTCTATCCTCTGGCAGCAGGCATGGAGATGTAACATGGACTAAAGCCTAACAAGCAAACAGGGTCACTGAGCAGTAACAACAATGGCGCACCTCCTCCCTGTTCTTGATGTTCCCTCGGGCTACATCAACATCCCTTGTTAGTACTCCTTGCTCATTATTATGTAAGTTATTTCATGATAGGGGTTAAACTGGACTCACGATGGAAAAAGAGCTAAGAAAAATGGAATGGGGTTCTTGCTGTAGGAGACACTTCAGCCTAATAAGGAAGAAAAGTCAAGGCTGTACTGCAGTGTACTGTGAGACTAAGCATAGGCCTGACTGAAAAGAGGGGTGCACACCTAGGCATGGGGTGGCAGCCTAAGCAATGGTGACACTGCTTACTACCATGCTGCACAGCAACATTACCAACATGGCTACCACCACCGCCATTGCTGCCACTACCACCTCCACAGTACTGTCACCATTGCCACCACCATCAGCATCACCATTGCCATGACCATTCCTCCGCCATCTTCATGACCATCACCAGCACCATCATCACCGCCATCACCACCACCATCTTAATCACTATCATGACCACCATCTCATTAGCCCTATGGAGGACGATGTGATAATTGACATTTTGAGTGTGCATCCACAGCCACTGCCTGTATGCTGGGCATATTTTGTTTATGCTTTTGAAGCAAAATGGCTTAGGTTGTTTTCTTAATTAGGTTCTCCATGAGTCTTGTAGACTTTTAGTTAATTTTGAGTACTAAACCACAATGAGCGAAATCAAGACAGAATCTGCCACAGAGAGCCCAGCAAAGTACGAGCACATGCAAGTCCGCGACCCTGTGTGCCTTAAACTCAGAGCGGCTTCAACGTCACCTTCCTTCCACACCTGCACTTCATGATTATGATTCTCTTTTATGGACATTATTTAGAATGGAGACAGAACTCTGGTGCTCAAGGACCTGACCTACAGAGTCACAGAACATTGAAGATGGTTTATAAGGCATGAAGTTCTGGTTTGCCTGCTGAAGACTCCATTCACCCCCTCACAGCTCTGCAGCGGTGGCCATTTCTGGCCTTGCTCATCATGCAGGCCCTGACCCATTTGTGACCTCCATTCATCCCTTCCAGCCATACCATCTCCCGTTCATTCTCCTTCTGAGCGCCTGCTTCTGACTAAGCCTATTTTTCATCAGAGAACACACTTCCCTTCTCCTCTTGATGCTTACCTAGCATTGTTGTTGCTACTGTTAAATTACCTTTTTAAAGGGCTACATTATTCTGCAGAGTCTGTGACAAAACCCAGCAGGACTCCATGTCTACTTTCCCTGCTTCTTGTCCTGTTTTTCCAAAGCAACTTTTCCCAGTAGTTTCTTTAAGCATTTCCTTCTGTATCTCTAAGACCTGCTTAGATGACTCGACAGTCCCCATTCAGCTTTGAGTGCAGACAGCTTCTCTTCCCATCCCTTCACGCAGTTCGCTCAATGTAACTTACGTTTTGCTGCTTTCATTATTACACCAACGTGAGAATTATTTGTAGCTGAGTCACTCACTGTAGTGCCAACTCTCTCTAGAGTTCATGATTTCTAGTATTTCCTTGAATATGTATTTTAATGTATTTACCATTATTTTAACAACAGAATTTCTACCAAAGTATATCTATGATTTTTAATTGTCCGGCACAGTCACCTTCCTATTCCTACCCAGATGCATCCTGGAGCATCTGTTCTTTAGCTCTCAATCAATTGCTTGATATCTTTTCTGACTAGAGTTTCAGTGCTCTTCTCATGCTGAGGAAATATATTCTGGGGATCTTACTAAAATAATTTATCTAGAGAGTATCAAAATTTTGCATTTTTTTGAAGATGTTCTTTTTAAAATCATTCTTATAATTGAATGGCAGTTTGGCTAGGTATAAAATTCTAGCCCCTGAATAGTTGATCTTTTGAAAGAAATTTTATGCTCTTTCCCCCAGTTTTATTGACATACGTTTCACAGATAATAATTTACACTCATCACAAACACACACAGATTTCAGCAACTGTATTCAGTTGTTTAATGACCCCTGCCTCAAGGTATGGATAATGTTTTCTTTATATATATAAATATATATATATATATATAAAATTATTTTTTAACAACTCTAGACCCGTGTCCCCACCCCCATTCCCCCACCCCACCAGAGCTCATGCATTCTGCTAAACATGCCTTTCATCTCTTTCTCAGTCTTTCTCAATATTCTCCATGAGGAAGTTGACTGTTTTGAGCAGAAGTTCATCATTTCAGTCAGTTCTTCGATGCAGCCCTTTCTGTTGTTGTTGTTGTTGTTTCCAATATGCATCACTCCCAACTGCTTTGGACAAAAGCTCAGGGGGCCATACACAAGAAATACTTACAACTATGTAATTGACACTAGCATCCACAGATGAGGGATACCATTCGTCATTTGTTTTTTCATTTGGCAGTGTCTGAGAACATATGTTTTAGGTTTGTTGTGAAAACTCCTTCAGTGTAGACATCTCTTTAGGACACTGCTACTTAGGTATAGATTTGGAGAGCTTTAAAAAGACAAGAAATGGAACATCGTTTCTTCATTCATTGGCAGTCTCGTTCCTTGTTTAGAGTCAAAGTGTGTAGTTTTCCTGTCTTGTTCAGGTCCTTTCTGAGCTTTCTTCCTTTCTCTGCCTTTGGAGCAGCATAGGGTTCAGAGAGGGCAGCCTGGAGGTCTGTGTCCGATGACCTGAGTGGATCCTTGGGGAAAGCTGTCTTCTGGGCCCTCTGGGGCTTTCTGGGGGCAAAAGAAAGGTGCCTGCTCTGGTGGAGTTTGCATTCTAGTGCAGAGACAATGCACAGTATGAGAAGCACACAGCTGTGTGGCTTGCGTGGAGGTGACCAGTGCAGAGATGGGGTAGGGGTGATCAAGTGTGCTTGGCCCAGACATGTTGGCCTGAGGGTGGATCAAAGCGTAGCCCTTTGCCTGGAGACTTTGCCAGGAGGGAGATAGTGAGCCAGGGTGGGCATCTGGGGG
>VZQC01006936.1:248562-315291 GCA_009823505.1 Rhizomys pruinosus
TTCTACTTCTTTTTGGAGCTTCTCAATCTCTTCCTGTAGCTCTTTGCTTCGCTGGTTGGTTTCCTTATATTTTTCAGCATGGGATCTTTACAGTGTTTACAGTTCCTTCCGGAGTTTGTCATTCTCTCTCTCTAGGTCCTTCTTGAGTTCTTTATTCTCTTTTTTTAGTTCTTTGATTTGCTCTTTATAATGTTGCAGTTCTTTAAATATGTTCCCAATTGTGTTTCTGATATCCGTGTCCTGGGCCATCCCCATGAGGATCCCACTGTAGGAATCATCCATAGGGTTGGTAGAGCATGATGCAGGATTATCCTGTCCCTTTCCTGTGTTGTCTCTTCTTCGTGTTCCTGGCGTATGAGCGTCTCCTTGCCTGTATTCCAATGTAGGTTCTAAATGCCTCTTCACTATGTTGAAGGCCTGCTTTGCTTGTCTCCTTCAGATGCCTTCGTAATCTCAGTTGGCCAGGGGGTGGGGGGGGTTAGACACATGACCAACTGTGGGTGGGCTCCTTAGCCCGCCTGGGCTTGCCTGAGCAGTTCTTGGGAGATCTCAGATTAGGATAATGTTTTCTACCCTCATAAGTTTCCTTGTGTTCAGTTGTAAAATCTCAGGCAACACTTCTCTGCTTCATCTCACCAGAGCTCTTCCTCTAGAATTCTGTATAAATGAAATCAGGTGGTGTGGTGGTTTGAATGAGTGTCCTCCATAGGCTCTAGGTATTCAGACATTTGTCTCCAGCTGGTGGCGCTGTTTTTGAGGTCTTGGGGTGTGTGGCGGTGCTAGAGGAAATGTGTCACTGGGGACAGGTTTAGTGAGTTTTAACAAGCCTCGTGGTCTACAGTTGCTCTCCCTGCTTCCTGTGCTCATTGTGAGATGTGACCCTCCGCTTGCTGCTCCAGCCGCCATGCCTCTCCAGCTGCCATGCATCCCGCCACAATGGGCTCTAATTTCCTGGAACCATCAATCATAAGGTCAAATAAACTCTTCCTTTTATAAGTTCCTTTGGTCATGGTATTTTATCACAGCAACAGAAAAGTGACTAATACAGGTGGTATGTGGATGTTCATGTTCATCTTGTCACATGAAACAACCTCTTTGAAATTCACGTCTCAATGATCAATATTCCATTTCCTCTTACAGTGGAGCAGCACCCCTCCTGTGGACAGACCGAGATTTGTCTCTGTGGCTGATGTAAAATTAGATAGAGCCAAACTGGTTTCTGATATGGCTATGCCAGTTTACATTCATGCCAGCAACGCAAGGGGTTTCTGTCTTTCCACATTCTTGGCTGCAGTTGTGTCTGCTTCCCCTGTCCTTTAAACGTCTTCATGGCACCACAGCCTTCCTGATTTGCTGAGGAGAAATGCAACACTATTCTGATTTCCAATTCTTTGTGGCATTGGTTTTGCTGTGGAAACTGATATTCTTCTCTTTACTTCCGATTTTCTCAAAAATGTACCAGGAGTGCACCAAAGTGAGCATCTTCTACCCACCTGTGCTACATATTAAAAGGAACTTTCCCCTCGGCCGCATGCCGGTCTGTTCCTGGAAAGTTTCCTAAATTACTTATCTGGTCATGTCATCCCTGCATTTTCCCCCACAGCTCACTTTCTAGAACATCTATTAATTGGATGTCAGCTTCCTGGAATGCTTCCCTTTATAATTTTTCTCTCCCGTTTTCCTTTTCTCTATCAATCTGTCTCACCAGCTAAAAGGCTTTTTTCAATTTTACCTTTCAGTACTTCTATTGTATTCTTATTTGGACCTCATGTTTTTTGTTTCCTGGGTTTATTTTTTTGTTGCCTGAATACAATTGTTTGTAACAGCACTGTATTCTGCTTTTGTTACAATGCTGCTTTCTTATATCTATCAAGATATTAATTATTAGTTTTCTCCAAAGATCTATTAACAACCCTACATCTCCCCCCTCCTTTTCTATTTATTTTTTTTAGAACCCATCTTTCCTTTTATTATAGATAAATGATTCTCAGGTGAGTGGGGGTATGCTCAGATATGTAAAACTCTTGGTTCACAATTGTGGTGGAGTGCCTGGCATGCACTGAGTGGTGGCAGAGATCTAACTAAGCATTTTTCAGTGCACAGAGCAGCTGCCTCATAGCACAGCATCATCAACCCCATGTGTCAATGTCACAGAAGCTGGGAAGCCTGGTGCTGATTGCTCTTCTGTTGTCTGCTGCTCCTTGGCAGTCAGGCCACAGTTAAATGTGGTACATTCAAAACTATCTTGCAGATGAGCTGCTTCAAGGTAGGGATTTATCCAGGTCTTTCCAGCACTCTATGGAGACATGCCTGCACCCAAGAAAAAGCCTCAAAACTCCCTCACATTAGAGTGTAGGGAAGAAGAATATGAGTCTGGTACCTGGGTGTTCCAAACAGGAGGACACACACTGTGCACACATTGCCATTTAGTGTGCACACTCTCTGAACTCTCCTGATCTCAGGAGAATTCCTGAACTTTAGCCTATTGCTAGGTAGAATGGATAACACTGGATGTCATAATTCTTACATGGTCTTCATCCTGTCCCTGTCTCAGCACTTCCCTCCCCGGAGTCCACACTTCACGCACAGCTCCCTCCTTTAGAGTTGACCTGCTGGTTCTCCCAGCAGTTGACACATGTTCATCAAAATCTCCTAAAATATCTTTTCCTCTGCCACTGGCATCCTGAACGAAGTTTTAGCTGATGGCTGATCCTACCTTTTATTTTTCAAGAAGACTGAAGCCAATTATAATCATCAATTTTGACTATAACTTGAGAGGATTAATAAATCCTAGAGTATTAATAAGGCTCACATTTGAGTGTGTCTGTGAGATATTTTAATTCACCTATTATTTTTAGTGTATTAGTGTTTTTGCTTGCATGTGTAAGTGTACCATGTATGTGCAATACTCCACTGTGACCAGAAGAGGGTGCTGTTCAGATCCCCTGGAACTGGAATTACACACAACCACTGCCGTGCAGGTGCTGGGAATCAAACCCAGGTCCTCTACAAGAACAGCAAGTGCTCAAAACTGCTGATCCGTCTGTGAGAGGTTTTTATACAAAAGACTAACTGAAGGGCGCTTGTTCTGGATGTGGGCACCCTGGCCTATAGTCTTGTGCCTCGTGCTAAATTAAAAGAGAAAGTCTAGTACCATCCTTCCTTTTCTTCCTGCCCCACTCAGAAGTGAGCAAGTTGCCTCAAATTCACCACCAAGCCTTCCCCACCACGTTGAACTGTAACCTCAAACTATGAGTGGGATACATACTCTCCAAGCTTACCTTTGTCAGGGTACAGCATTGAGATAAGTAACTAACAGACCACTCCAACATAATCCCCCAAGCCCATTTTGATGGACACATTTCAGTCTCTCTGTCACTTTATTGTTCCTGTCTGTGAAAACATAGCTGTCCCCTTGTCAAGGTGTGGCCTCTCCTGCAGGTTGTGCCGCACCCCTTCTGGTCTGCTCAAGAACGGTGTTCCACAGTTTTACCCCTTCTTTTTTTTTTTTTTTTTGTTTTTGAGACAGGGTCTCCCTGTAGCCCCAGCTGTCCTGGAANAAAGAACAAAAAAGCAATAAAAAAAAAAAAATGTAAAAGCATCCAAACCAAAAGCAACTTAGAGAAGAAAGGATCTGTTTAGCTTACAATTCGCCGGGCGGTTCCCCATCATTTTGGGAAGTCAAGGCAGGCGAGATCTCAAGCAACTGCCACGCGGCACCCACGCAAGAGCAGACAGACAAGCAAGCACAGACCTTTTGCCTTTGCTTCCTCCTCTCTCTACCCTGTCAGGTACCCTGCCTAAGGAATGGTGCTTCCCACAGTGAGGCCACGTCTCCACACCCAGTGAGGCTGGGTTTCTACACCCAGTGAGGCTGGGTCTCCACGCCCAGTGAGGCTGGGTCTCCACGCCCAGTGAGGCTGGGTCTTTTCCCACATCAAATTAACAATCCAGACAAACCCCCACAGACATGTCCACAGACCCATCAGATCTAGACCATTCCTCATTAAAAATCTCTTTCCAGGTCAGGCTGACAAACTAACCAGCATACGTATGATGTTTAAAGTCTGGCAAACTTCATATTAGGAATGATGATGAGCCTAAACTGATAACACTATTGATCATCAGTCTGTGAAGTGTTTCTCACAAGGCTAGCCTGAGCTAGGGTGGTCTACACAGACATAACACTGCTTTGTCTGGGTAATATACTTATTTTTTTCAAAGCTAATGTTTATTCATGACAAAGTTGGCAACATTCACATTGAGAATTAGATGGACATTTTGAGCCCCCCTAGAACCTGAATTATCCAACATGTAAGTATCACAGTTTGTAGCTGAAGTATCCCTCAAAGACCTAGTCCCCTTCTCTGTGAGACTGTCTTCAGATGGTAGAGGTTCTGAGAATTAGGGTCCTGGGGGCTAGAGAAAATGGCTCAGTGATTAAAAACACTAGGTGTACTCTTACGAGGACCAGGGTTTTGGTTCCCAGTACCCACATGGCTATCAACAATCCCTAATTCCAGATTCAGATATTCTGGCTTCCACAGGCAATACCTCAAATGCAATTATACAGAACAAACGCACATATACACAAGAAGAGAAAACAAAATGAATCTTTTAAAAAAGAAATAAAATTGAGAACCTTCTTTTTGTTGGTTAACTAGGGTGGTATGTCATTTAGCAATGAAAGAAATCCTGGATATCCACAAGTCTTAAACAGCAACTTAAAGACATTTCATAAAAAAAGAGTGCTACGTATGCTTTAGTTTGTCATTAGAATACGAACTGAGGTATGGAGCCTAAGTGGAGGATATTGTTTTCCATTGTACTGCCTGTGTCCATGTGTGTTATTTTCTTGATTTTTGATTGATGTGGGAAGGCCCGACCCACTGGGGGTGGTGCCACCATGGGAAGGTTGTTATGTATGGTATAAGAAAGCAGCCTGAGCAGGGCAGGGGAGGCAGCCAGTAAGCAAAAGGGAATTCCTCCATGGGTCTGGTGCTCCAGTTCCCTGTCTGAAGTTCCTGCCTTGACTTTCTTGGATGAGGGACTGTTGAGATGAAGCCAAGGACCGTTTCATCCCCAAAGAACTGGGTTTGGTTGGATGTGTTTAATCCAACAATAGAAGCTATTATGAATTTTTTTTTGAGTTTTCTTCTGGGCTTGTTTATTACTCAATCTTAATATGAAGTCCACACAATGTTGCCTGCAAATTATTTAGAACTTCAGTCTTGTCATGGTGGTGTAGTATTCCACGAGGGCAAGTAGACCACATTTTGCTCATAACCCAGTCATCTACTGAAGGACAACTGACTTGGTTCCATGCGTTGGCTATTATGAATAGTTCTTCAGTAAAAACATTTGTGTATCTTTTGATATAAAAATTTTATAACCTTTGGGTATATATCCAGTGATGGAATTGTTCTATTTTTAGTTTGTGAGAGTTTTTCTGTTTTTTAGCACTCTCCATGGTGATTTTCATAGTGTCTGTGCTGACTTGGATTCTATAAGCAGTGTATGACAGCTCCCACATCTCAGCATCTGGGAAGACAAATGTCCCACAGTGTCACTCTTGTGTGGGTACCAGTCGGTCAACCTTGTAGAGGAACAGAATGGAACCATGGGAACTAGAATGGAGAAGGGGAAGTTAAGGAACAGGAAGAAATTTTGAGGAAATTTGAGGGACTGAGAGGGTGCTGGAAAAGAAGGGATAGGACAATCAATCACAGTGAGGAACACCACACTACATCTTTAAATTAGACTTAAAATTAATTTCAAGCAAGATGGCCATAGGTTTGCATGGAGTCAGTTTTTTTTTTCCTGAGACAATGTAGAAGTTCATTCAAGGACTCAAGGACACCATGTAACTGGTATAGCTTGGCCATCATTCTATCTCTGAATCACAAATGTCTTAGTTTTCAAAACATAATTTTAATAATTGATCTATGACAGAATAGATGGGTTTGGGTTTTGTAGTCAAACCACTGGAAAGGGTTTCTGAACATAGAGCTGCAGATTGATTAAAACCTTGGCCTTAGAGGTCATAAAAGCACAAAACATATTTTTTTGAACACGTTTAGAACAGCCCCAGGCCCAAGACCTGGCAAGGAATTTCTGTCTTATCTGAAACATTAAACACTGTAATCCTAGCCATCTCGAACAGATCGTCGGATCCTGAGGAAAGCTGAGAATCCCTTCGGGAAGTTCAATCGGGGTCTTTTAAATGAAGCCCACTTAGTGGCAGGTGCTGACCCACCAGCTCCCGTGGTTGAGTGTGTGTGCCCCACTCTTAAATTTATACCTTGAATTCTCAAAAGTAACCATACTTGGGAGGGAAGCTGTTGGGAGGCAACTGGGTCATGGAGGCGGAACACTCATGAATTGAATGTGTTCTAGAAATTGGTCCAGAAAGGCCCTTCACAGCTACCATAGTGTGAAGACACAGTGAACCAGGAAGCTACCCTCAACAGACCCTGAGCCCACCAGTGCCTTGGTCCTAGACTTCCGGCCTGCAGAATGGCAAGAAATGAATATCTGTTGTTTACAAGCCACCTAGCATGTGGCATTTTATCATAGCAGCCTAAAAGAATGGCTAGGACACCTGCAAAAGAGGAGCACTGTGCAGAAGGGGTGATGGGGAGTACTGTGCAGAGGAGGCGATGGGGGATCACTGTGCAGAGGGGGAATGATTGGGGGCATGGAAGGGAGCACTGTGCAGAGGGGGTGATGGGGGGCGATGGAGGAGCACTGTGCAGAGGGGGCAATGGGGGAGCACTGTGCAGAGGGGGTGATGGGGGAGCACTGTGCAGAGGGGGCGATGGGGGAGCACTGTGCAGAGGGGGCAATGGGGGAGCACTGTGCAGAGGGGGCGATGGGGGGGAGCACTATGCAGAGGTGGGCATGGGGGAGCACTGTGCAGAGGGTTGATGTGGTAGGCACTGTGCAGTCGAGGTTGCAAATGGGGGAGCGACTGTGCAGGGGGCAATGTGGGAGCAGTGGGTGCAAGGGGGCATGGGGGAGCAACTGTTGCAGAAGGAGTGGGGGCAAATGGGGATCAGCTGTACATAGGGGGTGATTGGGGAGCATTGTGCAGAGGGGGCGATGGGGGAACTCTGGCCCTGGGGATCATGGAGCATACTGGTTTTCATCATCCCTACAGGCAAGTACTCTCAAAAGGCACTTGCTTCGTATCCAGGAGATGCAGCTGTTAAGGTGGCAGGAAGCTAGCCTCTATGGCCATGTGGGGCTCCCCTGTATCAGCCGCGGTAGGACTCCCTAGGATCTCTCTCCAGAGAAGAGACAGTGTACAGATCCAGGGCCTCCATGCTGAGATCTTGAGTTTGCATACCTCCTTTGAAACTCCCTGGAGAAACCATACTTTGTAAGAAAACACATGAGTTTCCAGAAAGACTGGTCCTGGAGGAGAAAGGGAAGTGACACAGTGACTTGCAAGAACACGGGAAAGAGGAGGCCAGGAGCCCCTGCTCCAAGAGAGAATCTGGTGCTCACACACACCTGTTGTGTGTGCGTGCTTGCGTGCATGCGGTGGCGCGCGCACAGGTGCAGGTCAGTGCGCAGTGCGCGTAAGGAGCCTCTGCCTCCACTTGAGGTGTTGCTCTTCGGGGAATATCCATCTTTGTTCTTGAGTGGGGTTCCCTCTCTCTGTCTTGAAATTGTACATTTAAGGTGCCGTCGGGCCAGAGAACCCCAGGGATCTGCTATGCTTCTGTATGGAATCTCAAAGCATCAACTGCAGTACTCAGTTTTTTGGAAGAAGCCAACATTGGGGTCAGAAGGTTGTATTAGTTACTTTTCGGTTGCTGTGATAAAACACAAGACCAATGCAATTTATAGAAGAAAGTGTTTACTGAGCCTGTGGTTCCAGAGGAGGCACTGAAGATGCAGAAAGAGCAATAAGCTCAGGGCTCATATCTTCTAGCATGCACAGGGACAGACAGACAAGGGTGTGAACCCTCAAAGCCTGACCCCAGAGAAGTGTGTCCTCCAGCCCCACCCCCAGGGGGCCACAGCCTCTAAGGGATTCGCATGACCCTTCCCAGACCGTTCCCCAACTGGGGCCAAGTATTCCAACTACTTGAACTTATGGGGGACACTTGTCCATTCAAGCCACCACAGTGGTGTACTGAGCGGAGTCATTGTACCTAGCCTGGCCCTGTTCTGAGGAGCCGCGTCCTGTGCGTCCTGTGGGAAGGGGCAAGATGGTTAGTGGTGTGTGTGCAGTCTGGGTGGTTTGTTATGCTTTGTTTTTGTGGGTGACGCACCGAGCTATTGGCGGAATTTGGTGTGCGGAGTGGTCCCCCTTCCACTCCACAGACTTCGAAGCAAAGTAAAACCGCCACCCATAACATGCATGGGCTCTGTCCTGTCAGCTGAATTCCTTCAGGTAAAGGACTAAGGTTTATCAAAGAGAAAAGAACTCTCAAGAGCTTCTGACCTCCTGCCCTACAGAACTGAATCTCCACTTTGCAGCATCAGTTCCCTCCCAGCTGAATCTACCATCCTGTGACACAAATCCTTAGAAAGCAATCCCTGTATGTTGATATAAAGGGCTAGACACTAGAGCTGGAGATAGATAGATATGAGAGGAAGAGAAGAGATGGCGAGAGGTGCCGCAAGGATCTAGACAAGGGACAGAGACAGGATGGTAGAGACGCAGGTGAATAGGGGAGAGGAAGAGTGAGAAAGAGAGATGAGAGAGAGAGATAAAGACGATGGGCGGTGGACAAGGACAGACATCACAAAGGAGAGAGAGTGCATGCATGTAGATCTTACATGTGTCCTACCTGTTGTGTTTTTCTGGAGAACCTGACCAACCCTGACTAACACAGGTGGAATGATACACACACGCCTCTTCCCAAACCAAACCCTGAGTTTCCAAGAGCATGGGGTGATCTGCGAACTCTCCTGCCCAGCTTGGGACGACCACTTCTGCAGCTTTCTACCCATGCCTAGGCTGTTACAAAGTCAGAGCAAAATGCTTGGCTGGCCAGCGGTGGCTCCCAGAAGCATCCTTTCCTAGCCCTTTTGTTGTTGGAGAGTCCTTTTGGTGATGAGAAAGAGAAGAGAGGAGGTCCACGTGAGAAGTGCAGCCATCCACTCAATTGGTGAAGGGCTGAGAGATCTTGATGGGCGCAATGATTGATGTCTGAGAGCTTTCCTTTGGAAACAAACTGTGCTATTTGCTCCACTTTGAATGTATCCCCAAACATTCCCGTGTTGAAAACTTAATCCCCAATGTCATATATTAACGGTATTTGGAAGTGAAGCCTTTGGGGGATATTTGGGGTTAGATGCGGTCGTCTGGACCAGGGCTAGGTGATGGTATTAGTGACTTCAAGGAACAGCAAGAGAATCTGAATATGCAATGCACATTCCTACCCTCTCGCTGGGTGGCATCTTCCACAATGATGTCATTAAAGAGATGTCATAGTAAAATCCTTACCAGAGCCAGCACCTTTGACATTGGACCTGCCAACCTCTTAAAGTGTGAGAAGCTCGTTCTTTTCATCACACTCAGACTAGGGCATTTTGTCAGAGCAGCAGAGAAAGGACTAAGACAGAATTCAAGGACAAGACACAAGCTCTGAGGTGGTTGTTTGAATGAGGAATGGTCCTTATAAGCCCCCAAGTAAACTTGACATTTTGTCCCTAGTTGGGGCGCTGTTTGGGGAGATTTTAGGACACGCAGCCATACTGGAGGAAGCACATACGTACAGGTTGGGCGTTGGGAGAGTTCTAAGCATGCTTGATTTACAGCCTCCCTCCACTTCCTGTGCCTACTTGAAAATGGGATTGGCTGACTTTCTCTCTTCCAGCCACCATGCCTCCCCTTCCATTGTAGACTCTGAACCATCAGCCAAATAAAATTCTGCCTTCTATAGGTTGCCTTGGACACAGGGTTGTATCACAGCAACAGGGAAAGTAAACAATGCACACTTCTTTCCAGGATGCTGTCACCCTTGAATTTGTCCCTCACCACAGGGAGAAGAGAAGGAAACAAATGTCAGTCTAAGTAAGGTCCAAGTCGTGAAGCTCCTTCTGGACCGTAGGGTGATTCACCACCGGGAGGGGTCTTAGGACATGATGTGAGAGTCAGACTGTGTTTGGGTGCCTGGGTTGAGGACAGAGACTCATCTTCCATCCTCTGCCTGTGTAGAGACATGAGCATCAGCAGGGCAATGGCCATGTCCTTCATTCAGGACAGTTATAAGTGTTTTGTCATACACTCTATATTCATATCATGGATTCTTGCATAGACATTCACTATTAAAATACAAGTCAGCTCTGAATGCCTAGATCCTCAGATTTGCCTCTGGATTTATATTCTGAGACTGAATGGTCATTTCCGTCATCTGGCTCTATTTTGTGTGCCTTTGGTGGAAATGCAATCTCTATCAGAAGGGATTCTGATGTTGGAGATGGGAGCTACTGTGGTATTTAGATGGGGGGCTTTGGGAGGTAAGCAGGGCAGAGCACCTATGACTGGATCCCGGTGGCTTTATAGAGACCTGGCCTCTTCTAACAAGGTAACCAGGGTAGAGCACCTATGACTGGATCCCGGTGGCTTTATAGAGACCTGGCCTCTTCTAACAAGGTAACCAGGGCAGAGCACCTGTGACTGGATCCCGATGGCTTTATAGAGACCTGGCCTCTTCTAACAGAAGTAGTTCTCAAATTTCAGCATTGGACAGACCTCTTTGAAAAAGAGCAAGGCCTTCTCACAGATCCGGGAGACACGTTCCCATTTTTTTATTATTTCTCTAGTCTGTGTGCTGCTGGAGGTAACACAGCTCCATAGACTGGGTCAGCTTTGTTTTGGTTGCATTCTGAACATACAAGGTTTAGGAGCAGGCCTTGATGGTGGCCTTGACACAGCATCACGTGGCCACAGATTGGGAGCCTCGTAGTGTGTGTGTGGTGGGGTGTTGTGTGTGTGTGTGTGTGTTATTTTGAAAAAATAACTCAAACCTAAACGTGCAAAATGGAAATCTTCCCCAAGTCATCCCCATAGCAACTGGAACAAACAACACCTTGTCTGTCCCCCGAGGACCTATCAGTTTGTATAAACTGGAATTGCTATCTTGGAAGAGATAATTCATTAGCTCTGAAGCCCCAAAGGAAAACGAATTCTGAACAGTTGGTGGGGGTGGAGCTAGTGGAGAGGGGGATGTATTATCTTTTCTTCCTCTGTAAAAGATCTTGATAAATTTCTGTTTTAAATTTTTTTTTTAAGTTTTTAAAAATTTGTTATTTAGTTTTGTATAAGTATGAATGTACTGTCCTGCATGAGGTTTTGTGCACCCGTTGTTGCAAAGGCCATGGAGGTCAGAAGAGGGTCTCAGACTCCCCTGGAAACTGGAGTTTCTCCGGAATTGGAGTTACAGGACAGTTCTTTCGTATGCCTCCATGTGGGTGCTGGAATTGAACCCGGGTTCCTCTGCAAGAGCAAGTCATGCTCTTAACCTTTAGGCTATCTCTTATATGGGATGTTGACTCCAGCTCACAGCCCCAGCACAGAAAATGCTGTAGCCACAAGGGGCAAGACAGCAACTATTAAACTAGTACAAAGTCAGTCACCAATGTATCATCAAAATAGACATGTAGCTTCTAAATGTGATTTAGATTTTACCATGTTGACAGCTTGTGTTGCAGACTCAGAAAAGCTTTATCTAAAAACCCCAACAGGCTGTTAGAATCCTCCCCCTAGGTAGGAAGGGATTGTTAAGTTTACCCAGTAGGAAATCCTCACGCACTCCTTCCTAAAGGCCTCAGCAGAAGGGAGATCAATTGTGCCTCTCACCACATAATTTCAAATACTTGCCTTTGAGAAGAAGCAAAAACCTTTCTCACAGGGTAATTTAAAACACCTTCTCAAATCACTGTGAGGCTGAGACATGGGTCAAGATGGGCTTTTCCTCCTTAGCCAGTGACGAGGCCCTGTTCCATCCCAAGCATCAAGCTTAGACTGGCTGTAATGTATGTCCTGTAAATCCTAGTACTTGGGAGGTAGAAGCCCAAAGATCAGGAGTTTAAGGGCATCTTTCCTTGCATAATGAGGTCAAGGACCAGCCAGTACCTGAAGAATTTGTTTTTAAAAAAGAAGGTCATGGGGGCGTGGAGAGATGGCCTAAACGCGGTTACGAAGCGCCGACCGTCTCTTGCAGGACCTGGGTTCGATATCCCCAGCACCCTCATGATGGCCGAGAACCGTCTGAAACTCCAATTCCAGGGAACTACTCCATTCCAGGGGAATCTGAGACGCCCTATTCTTACCTCCGCGCCTTGCCCGACATGGGTGCACAACTTGCATTCAGACAGTACCATTCATACACAATACAGAATAAAATAAAATTATTAAAAAAATAAAAAAGGTCCTTGGGGCGGCTATATTGGTGCTCAGTGTTAAGAGCACTGGGATGCTCTTGCAGAAGACCCCGTTTCCAAATGCCAGTTCTCACATGGCGGCCAACAACCACCTTAACTACCATTTCCATGGATCTGATGTTTCTCTTGGTGACATTCCTCAGAGCACTGTTGACACAGGTGCCTTACAAAGAACAGTCAATATACTCATACCCATAAATAAAAATATAATACAATATAATAAAGAGCAATAAAGAAGCCCAAGGTGGGAATAAGGAGGTTTTGAGGCGCTCCACTCATACGAGAACTCTTCTGCCTTTCCCAAAGTCACTTTGAATCGCCAGGAGCTAAGTTTCCAGGGATCTAAAAGAGATAAAGACATTGGGAATAGCTTTCTGAATCTTTACAGGCAACCCAAGAAATACAGCTGAAGGTCTGTTTAATGTCTGTCTACCTAGTGCAGAGAGCCTAGGCTAGCACCCTTGTTCCCTAGTCTCGACACTAATTAATTTTAGACTATTTCAAATATTCAAATCCAACACCAACAAGCAGTGATTAGCCAACAACGAGAAGTGTATCCCTGTCTACAAAAGAGTTTTTATAATTACTACTATCTTTCCAGTACCCAGGTCCTGGCCTTTATTAAATTAATAGCCAGAACCTAAGCTTGTTCATAATACTTAGGGTCTTAAATCAAATGTGACAAGTCTGTAATATGCTTGGCTCCTTTTCTTTTCTTTCTTAAAAAACATCATAATCCAGTTCTGCTGTTTATAGTACAAAGATGTTTAATTTACAAAGAACAGGTCTTTATTTCCCAGAGTTCTAGAGGTTGAGAGGCCCAAATTCAAGGCGGCCGCCCTGATGATGCTACACTAGTTCATGGCTGAAGGCAGTAGACTGCAGAAGGTTAAGGCAGGAAAGGGAAAGGGATAAGGAAAAGGGAAGGTGAAAGGGAAGGAGGAAAGTAGATAGAGATATAGAGAGATAGAGATAGAGAATAGAGAGAGATGAAGAACACTATATCAAGCCTACTTCGTCACTTATTAACAAAGCCGCTCTCATGACAATGGGATATCCTTGTTCCTGAAGGTGGAGACTTTAAGGCTTAATGGCTTCCTTCAGGCCCCACCGCTTAATACAATTTTGTTGGCACTTCCATTTGAACAGGAGTTTTAGATTGGACAAACATTCAAACCATGGCCAAAACACACTGGCGATTACACACTAAAGATGTTCCAACAAGGCTACTGTTACTGATATTTTTGGACATCATTTGGGTGGGGGGATTTATGTAACGAATATTACCAGGCAGCCCACCGAAAGCCAATGCATATAGGCTATAGAAATTAAATTTTCAGGTTAAAATATTGTGTTCAGAGTGACAAGGAAACAGTTAGGTGGGGCTGTGTGACAGGAGATGATGGGGGGCAGGGGTGGGGGCGGGGGCTGCGGGTACCTTCCAGTAGCGGATGGCGACAGACAGCACGAGCTGTTTAGCAAGAACACTACAGTATCATCTGTGGGCTTGGGCCTTGGCGCCATTCTACGGGCTCAGAACATTCAAGCCATTTCTTCTCCACCTTTGGAAAGAGGACTCCATTTTCCAGCCTTGAGCTTTTAGTGGAAGAGATACAGAACACACACGCACCAAACAAACCATGGGCAGTGGATATGAGAAAAACGTCCCTGCCTCAGAGGGAATACGTCAGACCAACCAGTAGTTATCACATAAAGAGCAGCGTCGGTGTGGGGAAAGGCGGGGACTGACGGGGAGGCCTTCTGAATTTTCAATCAAAAAATGAGGCCATCTGAGGATTTTCTGAAGGGCTTTCAGAAGCCAAAGCATGGAAGGGCATGAGCGGGAGATGAGAAGGCAAAGCCATTCCACATGGGGACCAGGAGATGATCTGAAGGAACCGTCAGAGCTAAAGACAGCACAGACAGGAAGATGTCTGCAGGCTGGAAAGAGTGACAGGAAAAGCAGTGCCAGGGAAAGAATGTGAACCTGGTGGAGCAGGACCTCGGAGGACATGGAAGCGAGACACATAATGGAAACTTTCTCAAGCAAGAGCAAGACTTCCTGTTCAAGGTGGAAGGTGGCAGAACAGCCAGCTCTGCGGGTGATGACCATGGAAAGAAATGGGTGCGAGGGCAGGCTTGCTTAAGGAAGAAGGTGCTAGGGAAATAATAAGGACCGAGCGGGCTGCATTTCCAAATGTGGGAAGAACACTCTGAGCAGGTCTGGGCGGAGGACCTCCCGAACATAAGAATATGTCCTTCCCATATCCCATTTCCTGTGGGAGGGATTGTGCCCGCCCAGGTGGGGAGGACATGATCAGGACCAGCAGGATAGTTGGAAGAGTCAGAAAACTTTCCACAGCCCTGAGGGCAGGGTGATGAGCTGGAAATGACCTAGGCTATCTGCTGGATTCCAGAGCTTGGGGGTCTGGGGGTCCTGGGAGAGCTGGGGAACTGGGGGGCTAGGAGGCCTGGGGAGCCTAGGGATCCTGAGGGGCTGGGGCGTGGGGAGCTGGGGTGGAGGACGGTGCATCCAGCATCTCTAACAGCAGAGGGAACCTTCCTGAGGCCTCCAGTGTTCTGCAAGTCAAAGTTGCTGGGGTTAACCTCAAACACAAGGCAAGTCTTCCCTGATTCTGAAAGACTGCTATAGAAGTGTGAGGGTCATAAAATACAGCCCCAAATTCTTCTGCACAACTCCCTCCTGAGGAAGGAGTTATTCTCTTTTGAGTATGGGATCTACCTACAGAAGAGTACTTCTGATGGTTAAAATGCGGCCTGAAGGATGTAGCCTAGGTTTCCAGAGGACGTGACTTCCTTCTTCTCCGCTGGCCTCGGGATCACTCAGAGTCTGGGAGAAAGCCCAACTACCACATAAAGATTAGCAACCTTCTCAGAAATGAGCGTCTGGGAACAGCCAGGGAAGAAAGAAGTTTCTACCTAAGAATCAGGTGACCAAGTTTGGAAGCAGGTCTTCCAGCCCCAGGCCAGTCTTTATCCTGATAGTGACCACAGCCAACATTATTGCTGACTTCTGCATCCTCATCCACAGAAACCAGGATCTTAAGGGCTCTTTCTCCTCAAAAGCATTTAAGCTTATAGAAATAAGAGAATAAATAAGGAGAAAAGAAAATAGAAAATTGTGGGGACAATAAAAGCAAACCCACAACAGCAGGGGAGGTTAAAGCAGAATCCTGAGAGCAAGGACTGAGATCCCCAGCAGTCTTTTTTAATGCTGTGTAAAAATCTGAACGCTTTTAGTCAAAGGGCTGGAGAGAAGATGACGGACTCGCAGCCAATTTCATGGCAACCGCAGCTCAGTCCGCAGCTCCACTGACTTCTAACCACTTTAAAAAAAATCCTATTACACCTCTCACATGTCCTCTACCTATAAAAAAAACCAAAACAAGATTCTTGGCTATAAATATCGACCAGAACAATGCTGTTCTTTTATATATAACACAAAAGAGATAATTATGTGGGCTCAGAATGAAGACCACATGGCCAATAACGAGGAACAAAAACATTCACTGGAAGTAGAGTGCTAGAGGAACGGAAAACAGGGACTTTAACTTGGTAGATGTTTCTTTAAAATATTTAATGTTTATTTTATGTGTATTTGTCTATGTCTGCATGTATATAAGTACAATCCCGTCAACGCACATCCCTGCAGAGGTCAGAAGAGGGTGTTAGTCTCCTTCTTACTGGAAGTTTATAGATGGTTGATTAGCTTGCCAATTGCTGGGAATCAAACCCCCGTCCTCTGCAAGAGCATCCAGCCCCCCCTTGATTTAATGTTTCTTTAACTGAAGGAAAGGTAGCATAAGATAGACAAATAATGGAGAATTTTCCTCCCCGAATCAACCTTATAAGTAATCAAATGGATGTCTTAATTGAAAAATTGTAGTATCTGAAGTTGAGACAATGGTGGATGGGCTTAACAGAAGACTAGGCTCAACAGAGCAGTGTCACAGAGAAAAGCTAGTAGAAAGCATGCATGCTTCAAGAAGGGAAAGAGTAGGGAAAAGGTTCTGTACAGAAGTGGGCATGGTTGCTCACAGATGCCAAGTATGCATGTGCTTAGAGTCTCCAATGATGGTGGGGGGACTGGGCAAAAGCAATACTCAAAGACATAATGGCCCAGAGTTGTCCAAAGATTAACATGGAGGAGTGACATGTCGTCTTCTAGAGAGTCAACAAATGAAAAGAGAGAAAGGGACGTGGGAAATTCTGATACAGAGGTGTCTGGAACCAGGAGACAAGATTCATGTAGTTGTCTTCCCAGTGAAGTACCTGTAAGTTACCTTTCCCACTGCTGTGTGACCAAATTCCTGACAAGAAACAGCTTAAAGGAAGAAGAGCTTATTGGGGTCCTTTTCCCTAACAACTGAGGAGGCACGGAAGAGGCTCCCAGCCGTGGCAGCAGGAATATGGTGTTGCTTGCTCATGTCTGGGCAGCTCAGATAGCAGAGAGAGACAAAGATTAGTGCCAAATGGCGTGCAGTAATGGCTTAAAATGTGAAATGTCTACCATAGCTCATTAGTTTAGGAGCAAGAGACAAGGAAAGAGTCCAAGTCTGAGCTCAACAGATAAGACCGTGCCATGCTTATTAGCACAGTGAGACCCAGCAACCGATAGAGGCCGTGCACAGAGTGAAGGGAGGCTGAGGGTGTTATAGGGTCTCTGGGAAGTTTGCAAGCAGCAGCAGGGAGTGGACTAGAACCAGCTACTGAGGAAATTTGTTCCTGCCAAGGGGAAGTCTGCTCCTGATAGGGAACTGGATGCTCTGAGGGTAGGGGGTCGGGAACCAGGCACTCTGTGGTGTGTTGTTTTTGTTGTTGTGGACCCATGGGCTGCCAATTCCCTTCACTTGGCGTCCACCTTACGTGCTGTTATAGAAGACTGTTTCCAATCTTTGGTTGGTATAACCTTGTTGGTAAAAGTGTGTTGCTGGGCAGGCCTTGAGGTTTTATAAGCTGGCCCGAATACACTTTTACACTCTGATTCTTTTTTTTTTTTTTTTAATTTTTTTTATTTAATTTGTTTGTTTTATTAATTTTTTATTTACATTTCTGTATGTGTTTGAAATGGGACTGTCTGCATGCAATTCTGTGCCCACGTGTCGTGCAAATGCCGCGGAGGTCAGACGAGGGTCTCCGATTCCCGGAACGGGAGTATCTCCTGGAGTATGGAGTTTTCCCAGATTTCAATTCAGAACGGGTGTTTTTCTCATCTCACCCCTCGTCGCGCTCTCCTCTCTCTTCTCTCTCCTCTCTGCTCCTCTGCGGCGCGGCCAGACATGTGGAGTGCTGGGGCATCGAGACCTGGTTCCTTTGTAAGAGCGGTCGGGCGCTCTTAACCGATAGGGCCAATCAGTCTCCAGTCCCTACACTCTGATTCTTACAGCAAGTTGGCCTCCTGTTCCAGCCACCATGCCTTGCCCCGCCTTAAAAAAAAAAAAATACAGTTTTTTTTTTTTTTTTTTTTTTTTCTCTCTTTCTCCTCTTTCCCCTTTTAGTCAGTCTAAGACCCAAACCCATTACCTGTGTCTCATCGCCTGCTCCCTTCCTCAATGATACTGGGGAACTCCTCACAGACACACCCAGGGAAGGGTCTCCCAGAGGATTCCTAACCTAGTCAAGTAGACAAGGAAGATGAACCATCAAGGGAAACATAGGGACATAGATGACATGTGTACGCACATGTGCAGAATTCACAAAAAAATAATGTTGAAAATCAAGTGGGATGAAGAAATTCAAGGTGAAATTCAACTGTGCCCTTAACCTCAGCAACAAGGGAGTGAAGGTAGGTGGATCTCTGAGTTCTAGTCCATCTTGGTCTGCATACAAGTTTCAGGCTGGCCAGAACTACATGGCAGAACCCGGTCCTCAGAAAACAAACAAAAAGAAGACCACATAGATTCTGAATGTTCGGAACACCCAGTGAGTAACTAATGGAACGGCTGGTCATCTAGTTCAGGCCGAGTGGGGACAGCAGGCAGGGACCAGAGCCAGAGATGTAGGAGATGGCCCTAGAGGCTTTGATGGAGAAGGAAGAAACAGTTTAAACTCTGGAAGGAAATACATTAAGTGTTAAAGGAAAGTTTGTTTGTTAAGACTCGAGAGAGTAGGGGCTGGAGAGATGTCCCTAGGGGTTTAGAGCCTGACTTTTCCTATGCAAGAGGACCCGGGTTTGGTCCCCCCGAGGACCCCCGGGTTCGATCCCGAGCACACACATAGCGGTTGAGAACGGTCTTTAACTCCAGGTTCCAGGGGAATCCGACAACCACACTCTGACCTCCGTGGCATTGCCGACATGGGTACACAGACCTACAGCAGACAGCACATGCATACATATAAAAAGTAATAATTTGTTTTTTAAATTTTTTAAAAAGACTCAGAAAGTAAACAAAACTCAGAAGTCTGAGAAGGCCCCCGGAAGTGGCACATACACAAGGCTCCTCCTTCGCCAAACTTACATAAGCCCTACAGACAGCTGAGGAGACTCAGACCAGCTGCCTGGAAGAAGCTCAGAGCAGTCAAGTTACCCAGAAAAGACTCTACCGCCTGTCGAGCTGCCAGCAAGTCTGGCAGGGGCTCCAGGGTTCCAGCTTTTTGCCGCGCCATCGCCCACTGTTGGTGGTGTTTTCGGTGGTGCTACACTGGCTCATGTCTCACCAGGCTGGACTTGTTGAGTGCCCTTACTTTGGCCTGTTGGTTTCCTCACTGGGTGCTGGATGTGTAGATGTTTGTTCATGTCTTCCCAGGAAAAGCTCCATGCAACAACAGTTCATAGTATTGAGGGGATGAAGAGATCAAAGCTGTCACCATGCAAGGAATTTGATTGGTTGGTTAGCTCTGGTTGGGTATGTGATATTGAAAAATCCATGATACTTCCCGAAATGGAGTGGACTTGAAAGGTAGTGACCAACTTTGAAAACAGTGAGGTCAGCAGCTGCTGGACCCTCATCCTGATGTGGAGCCTGAGCAGTCCCCTCCTCTCCCTGTCTCATCCTGACGTGGAGCCTGAGCAGTCCTCTCCTCATCCTGTTTCATAGCCTGTCTTTGGATTCCTATTTTAAGCAAAAAGACGATATGTTATTGGACCTTTTTAAAAGTTAAGTCCTAATTGTTAGGAAAAGTTTTATTCCTAAAATTTCCTTGCTCATGTGAAGCAGTCTTTTAAAATTTGTACTCAAGCTGTTAAAAATAAAATATAGAAACGCACGCCCTGTAATCCAGCACTGGGAGGCTAAGGCAAGGCGGAAAGGCTTGTGTGAGTTCAAACAAAAAAAAGCCAGCCTGGTCTACAGAGTGAGTTCCAGGACCTTTGGGGCTACAGGGAGCCCTGTCTCGAAAAAGACCGAAAAAAAAATAAAAAAATAAAAATAAAAAAAAATAAATATCGAAATAACATTTTTGAAAGTCACATTCTTTTATACATACCTGCCATTTTCTTTTATTGAGCCCCAGTCAGAGATACACATACCACTTCCCAAACAGAATACACCTGGTCCTTGAAATTTGAAGTAGAAAACATCTGGTCAGCATGTTTCAAAAGAAGGAAGAAGAACATTCAATTTAATGTGACTGCTCACCTCTTCTATAAAATGGCACTGATGGAAGTACATTTGAGAGACAGCTTAGAGAAAACATGTCCAAGAAAATAGAGTATGAACAATTTTGTGATGTCAGTGACCTCGCAGTCTCCCCTCTAACATGACTTAACAATTAATAATGAATTTGCATTTGCCTAGGGATGGTTAGTACCTTGTGTACTGAAGTATTCTGTAATTACATGGCTGTTTATCACATGGAGGTCAAGTAATAGACACCACAGATGCCCCTCAAAATGGAGCTTTAGGGGCTGGGTTGTAGGTCAGTGGTAGAATATTGCCTAGCCGTGCAACCAACCCCCTGGGGGTTTTGTCCCCGGCACTACAGATTAAGGAGGAGCGCCATACTTTAACCTCCTATACCTAGAAATGTCTCCTCATCCTAAGATAATCTTCATTCTTTTCATGTAAGGGAATGTTAGATGCATGTATGTGGATACCAAAGGCTGGATTTTGGTGTCGTCTGTCTGTTCTTTTTCTCTCTCTACCCTAATTTTTGAGACAGGTCCCATGTTGAACCCAAAGCTCACTGGTTCAACTAGGTTGAACCCTGCTGTGCAAGGAAGATCCTTAAACTCAGAAATGGAACAGCTCCATGACTTCAAAAAGTCCCTGAAACCGACCCAATTCACCAGGTCCCTTTCTTTCCTAGTATATAGAAGCCCTACCAACTGCTGTGAGCCACTCTCAGATATGCTGAGCTGGCTGGAAGAGGCTCAGACCAACTGAGCCACCCAGAAGCTCTCTAATCTGTCAAGCTGCCTGGAAGTTGTCCCAGATGCTCCAGGCTCTCAGCTTCACTCGGACTGGTGTAGGCTTTGATGTACAGATGCTTTTAAGTCCTCTCTGCCCTGCAAGTAGCCCTCTCACCATAGTTTCTGTAAAAGTAAACCCAGGAAACTACCTATTGTCCACCAAGTTGGACTTGTGTGGTCTCCTAGCTTTGGTCTGTCCGCTTGATTCCCTGTCTGGAGTGTGTAGATGTTTGTTCATGTCTCCCCAGAAACAGTGTCACACAACAGATGCCCCCTGCACCCAGCTTTCTATGCAGATGCTGAAGACCCAATTCAGTTATTTGTGTTTGTCCATAAAGCACTTTACCAACTCAGCTCTCTCTCCAGACTGAACCTCCTTCTTTTTACCTCAGCGTGCCTCGTCTTTTCATATAATACTTTCTTACCTTTAGGAAACTATTCATTAAATCCAGTTTCACAGCTAGGAAGAATCATAAACCAAGAGTGTACAGATTCCCACAATGTTTTAAGTAATACTGTTTTATTTGACCATTTGCTATAATTTCCCAAAGTCAGAATCTGAACTAAAGAACTTGATCTTGCAGGGTTTAGATAGAGTGCTTAAAACTAGAAAGAAACAACTTTCCATAACTTTAGATTTCAATCATTTGCAAGACAATGGGCTAGAGCTTACCAAGTTTTTTGTAAATGGTTTCTTTTATTTATTTTATTTAGGTTTGTCTGTGTAGGAGTGCACTGTCTGCATCAGGGTTTGAGTGCACACCGTGTCCCTGCACTGCCGCGGAGTCAGAAGAGGGTGGCCAGGCTTACCCTGGGAACTGGAGAATTCCCTCTACAGGTCAACTGGACTTGGGAGTTTCAGCCCCAGCCGGTTCTCCAGCCCCTCGTGGGCTGGGTGCTGGGAACTGAACCCACGGGTCCTCTGCAAGAGCAGCCCGTGCTCGTACCCCTGCCCGGCGCTCTCTCGCACCCCCTGAGCTCCAGTTTGAGAGACATGTGTACACTTCTAGAAATAGTTCCTCAGAACAATAGCTAAGAGAATAACATAGTAGAGCCTTAGCAGGGACAACTGAGGACTCTGTTGTTTTAGCTTGATGGGCTGAGAGTTATATTTTCCTTGTAGGGTAGAGTTGAAGGATACAATAAAATAAGTTTATTGTGTAAAATTCACTCTAGTTTTAGGACTGAATAATAAAATATAACAGATTCCAACAGGAATTTATATGAAGCCAAAAAAAAGTTTTTAAGTTTTGCGACCAACTTAATGAACGAAACTTTGTATCACGTGCTTGTGTGTATGAAGTTTTCTAATTTTCCCTTTTTTAAATTTGGGGCATTGGTTCAATAGCTAAAATTCAAGAGTTTCCTTAAAGTGTCATTTTTAGGAGCTTATGGATGCAGTTCACTAGACACACGCAGAGCCAGGGATCCACCCTAGCTAGAATCTCACAAACTGGTTTGATGGTGTAGTTCTGTAATCCCAAACCTCAGAAGGTGGATTCAAAATAGTCAGAAGTTCAAGGTCATCTCCATATCTAACAAGATTGCCTTGATTCTTTTATATAATAAAAAGCCCCTTAAACAAAAAAAAAAGAACGTCGTCCCTGCCTAATGGCCAAAGATCTGAATAAATCAGTAAATAATACTCAGAAGCTATTTTCTAAAAGACCAGTAGCAAAAAAATTATGTTAAAATTAAATGCACACTACCACAGGTTTAAATCCCAGTGTCCCTAGCTTACTAACAACATGTTTCTACTAACAACAAGCTCCTGCCTGCTACAATAGCCCACTGTATCTTGGCAGGTTGCTTCTATTTTTACCAAGAAGTTCTTCAAGTGTCATCTAAGAAGGTTCTCTACAGCTAGCTGTAGACATATACCAAGAGCTAAACATGGGATCTCGCATCTTTACATTTTAAAAGGCCCATGATTCCTGAGTTACATTTTTTCCTGGTAAATATGACAAGGTCTTACAGTGGCTTGACAATCTACCTAACCTGTAGAGGAGTAAGCTTGTGGCATCAGCCTTGGTTTATTCCTCCAAGGAGAGAGCCAATACAATAGATTTGGGAGATCCAGTCATATTGCTTGCGTCTGCGCACAGGTAATTTCCGGCAGGATTGAGGTGTAGCTGCTGTTTGATGGTGGAGTCTTGCTTACTCAAGGAGACCCGTATTTGCTTTATTGGTTTTGATTTAGTGGCCTTTGTAACACTCTTGGGTGTTCCAGAGGCCATCTGTACATGCACAATGTTGGTCCTTATGCGTCGCGACGTATGGTGAGTATAACCTCAAATCAGTATTCCCCATGTTTTATGTCAGGCTTCAAGACAGCAGGGCCTTAAATCGCCAGCTCTTCTTGGCAGATTCCCAGATTTTAGAGGCAGGGAGCCGTACATTTTGTGGGGCCTATATCCCCTGACCAACATCTCCCTGGTAGAATAAGCCATTACTGATGTCATAGCGCCCTCCCCCCCGGCCCCCCCCCCCAACACGCTGTATGATATATTTGTGGCTTAAGTGCATAGTTTATGGACTTTAGTATTATATTTTTTTCTGAACAGAGAATAATCCTTTTCAACAGTTCCTATGTCTATTAGGCAATTTAAAGAAGGCATTTTTACCATTTTTATAAGAGATTACCTCTATAATATTTGTCGCCCATTTACAGTTGGAGAACAACCTATCATTGTAATATTTCTTCTTGTTCTGGGGGGGAAGGCAAGAAAGTTCCTCATATCAACACCAAAACCCCTGCGGCAGCATAAAGGCAAGCTTCACAGGACTCACCAAAATAGCTGTCACATGTAGGGACCACAGAGGGGCCCAATGTCAATGGCAATCTGAGGCATCCCATCCTTTCGATGTTCAGACGGGTCAACCCCCCCAGTTTGCACCCTCTGGCACATCCTAGCCAATGCAAAGTCTGTATCTCTCGGCTCTCCCAGCGGCAAGACTTAGTGGCATCCTGTCCTATTGGAACATACAAATCCCTTCCCATAGTTAGTTTCAAGAATTGAACTGCAAGGTTTTTGACGAGAAGGTTGCATGTCTATCTGTACACCCCCCTTTTTTTAACCCAAGAGTCTCCAGAAGACAGTTTTTGTATTTTACATATCTATAGGGTGGAAATCAAGGCTCACGTTTCCTCAAATTTTCCATGTTGTTTTTGGGTGACGATATAATGTTAACTTGGGAGCAAACTTAATTTATGTTAATCCACTTAACGAGAGCCGACAAGTTGATACTGTACACCAGAAAAATAATAGAGAACATAGTTGGTATGTGCCAATCCCAGAGTTAGTGCTCTACAAATTTTATGTAAAACAAATGTGGACAACGCCAACCTACCTAACTACTATGCTGTTAAATACCCATATATCTAATTGTGGTGCTTCATTAGTAGGATCGAAAGTTTATTAGTCACTGGACAAACTATCAGCCCATGAAAGGAAACAGACCGAAATTGACCAGAGTCCAAGACAACCACTCCAAGAGAGTGGACTGTTCTGCTTCTCATCTACCTATGCCCCTTTTCTAAGCCAGGTAACAAACTGCGGAAGAGGGGCGTGGTAGAAAGTAAGGGCTGCTAGGGGGGTGAATGGTGAAACAATAGCAATGTAGTCTGGACCCTCAGTTGATCAACATGATTGAACATACAACACCTCACCACAAACACTGAAGGGTGGGGCTGTGGGGGTTTGGGCATAACAGCCTGCAAATTTGTTTTACATGAAGGATCTTGTACTCATGGATTATCCACTTATAGCTAAAAAATGGAAAAAAAAAAACTGAGGAGAAAATGGCAGAGAAGGTTTATGGCAGAATGCATGATCTCGGTTGGGGGGGGGGTGAAGGGAAAGGGAATATGCCGAACTGAATTGGAAAATGATGTATGAAATGCACAAAGCATCAATAAAAAAAAAAAGGCCATGTTGAGCACTCTTAAAAACCACCACTTTAACACAGTTCTTTACAGTTATCCTGTGTGCCTGAACCTGGCAAGGAGGGCAAGCAACAAAGCCACAGAAAACATGGCAAACCCTCCCAAAGAGTCTTCCATCGTCTGGTCAGAAACCCACAATGAAAGTCCAGGGACATTTTGATATTAGAAAACCAGCTTTTGAAATGCATTTAAGGTCTGTGGCCCAGTTCTATCCTGGGCTGGTGGTGACATTAAGCATAATTTAAGCTTCTGTTCTCTGAGCTGTCAGAACTGAGTCTGCTAACAAGAGTCAGTTGTGAAAGCTGAGATTTCAAAATGGACCCCAGGACTTCAGAAACACAGCCAAGGGAAGCTTCCTACAGCAAGCAGCTGAGTCTGCTCAGGCCCTCTGCAGTAGAATCACCACATGTGTGCAAAGCGCAAGACAGAGCCTGGCCTTGTGCTCCCTGTGCTCTCCACAAGAACAGTTTCCATCTACCCTCCTCATGTCTGAGAAGATTCTGGAAGCTTTCCGGAAGCTTTCAGGACCCATTCAGGAAGCTCATTCAAAAGAAAATAAAAATAAAAGTTTTTTTTTTTTTCCCCTTTTTTTTTTTTTTTTTTTTTTTTGGGGTCTCCCTGTGGCCCCAAGTAACAACAACCCTAGGGGCCCCAGACTTTGCCAACCGAGGAATCTATGGGGGACCATTTGTGACCCGCACCAGAAGCAGGAACAAAAGTGATTATACTTTGTACTGCAAAACTTAAAAATGAATGTATGGAAATAGATTTAAAAGACAGGTACCAGTTATGGAGGGCTGAGGGAAATATATAGACATAGTCAAAGTATACAGCGATGCTGTAAGCACAGACGACTGGGGCTAGAGAGCTGGCATTCCTCTTGGTCGGTGAGAGATAAGAATACTGAATCCTATGCTGGAAATTTGATAGGAGAGTAGATTTTGTCAGTAGTCTTATCCTGCCCACACTGTGCATGGAGATTCCACACTCACAAAGAGAGAAAAGTGACCACGTGAGAAAAAGAATGTAGTTATTTCA
Organism: Rhizomys pruinosus; assembly: GCA_009823505.1. Classification (NCBI taxonomy): domain Eukaryota; kingdom Metazoa; phylum Chordata; class Mammalia; order Rodentia; family Spalacidae; genus Rhizomys; species Rhizomys pruinosus. The sequence goes on from VZQC01006936.1 coordinate 274,323, forward strand.
GTGCTGTGTGGCCGCTTAAATATCAACAATCAAATGTTTACAAGAAAAAATAATTTAAAAAAAGAACCTGAATGGAGTAAGCATATGTCAAACATAGGGATGTGTTTTTTTTTTCTAAAGAAAGCAAAATATAATAGATCACACACAATATCTACTGGACAGGGGCTGAGCATACAGGCATGAGATCATTACACCATGGTCCATTTAGAGAGCAGAAGCTGAAAATCAAGAGAAAACCTGGATTTGAGCAAACTTCAGGAAGCAGGTGGGAGTCAGAAGCCTGGAACTAGTAGCTAGATCAGCTGGAAGTGATGAAGGAAACAGAAAATGCCAGTCAGGTCCCAAACAGAGCCCTAAGCCTGCCAAGGACCCCAGAGGGGGGCTTATTGTTTATGAACCTTTCATAGACCTAGCCTGTCCTGTTTCAATTAATTTGGCCTCTGGACCTGGAAGTGACCCAAAGGTGGCAGGATAGGCATTGTGTGTGAGCAATGAGTCATGCCTGTGTGTTATTGTGTGTGACCAACGAGTCCTGCCTGTGTGTTATTGTGTGTGACCAACGAGTCCTGCCTGTGAGTTGGGGTCTTCCGGGAAGGAGGAAGGTCCTGCTCGGAGAGCACCGGCACCTGACTCGGCCCAGGCACTTGGCAGCCCTCTCCAGCTTTCTCCCACTGGTGCTGTTTGGGACCTAGAATCTGTTGATGTTCTACCCACAACTGTCAGGCAGCTATAGCTTGCAAAACAAAGTGCTGCATTTAGTATTAATAGATTTGCTGCATATACCATTTGCTGCCTAATGATCTACCACAGATAATCTTCTGTACTTTTAATAAATTAAATCAGATTATCTGTTCTCTGGTGGTGTCTAGATTATTCTTTATGGGAAACATTTTTATAGACTCATCCATCAATGTTGTCAACAGCCTGTTCTTTGTGTTTTCAGAATGTCTCATTTTGATAGCACAAGAGAGAGTCCCTCTACTGTTAGGTCTGGCTCCGGGCAAAGGCAAGAATTTTCATAGGACATGGAAAGACCACCATTTCTTTTCCATTCAGGCCATATTCCTTTGAGACATCTGGACCTAAGACCAATCCAGATCGAGCCCCTGCCTTGGTTTTAATTTTTCCATATTCCAATAGTTGTCACCATCTCTCCTCCCCCTATAAAAGGCTCTACTTGCCTCTCAGAAGTGCACTTTCCACTGCCCTCAGGATGGCTGGTGGCCTGGATTCACCCGAGAGAGACCTGCATTTCCTGGAATAAAGGCCTACCTTTATATACTTTTAAATTTGGACTGATGTTGGCCTTTTCTTTGCGTTGTTATACTTCGCATACAATTCGTATAACTTCACAGACCTTCCTAGAACATCCTGGTTTAGTGTGGATAGCATTACTTTCCTGTAGCTACTTAATAGATAACCGTGGTGCATCAAACAACAGTAGTGGAAGTTCTGGAGAACCGCTAAAAATAAGTAAATCAGTGTGGCTTTTTTGCTCTCTGTGAAGTTCCTAGCTGAAGGTGGCTCCCAGCTATCCTTGACTTGTGAACATATCCTTCCCCCCTCTTCTTCTGATCATGGGAAATCCCCCTATCACAATTTAAATATGAATGACCCCACAGTCTTATGTTTTGAAAGCTTGGCCCCAGCTGGCAGCACTATGAGGGAGGGTTCTAGAAACTTTAAGACCTGTAGCCTTGCTGAGGAAGTAGGTAACTGGGGTAGGTCCTGGGGGTTGTTATTATCCTTGGGGGTATTGTTATCCTTAGGGGTGTCGTCATCACTGGGCCCATTCTTGTCATGCTGTCTACTTGTATGGTAAGAAGGAAAGGACCTCGTCTACCACATACTCCTGCAGCCAGGATGTTCTGTCCAAGCATGGGGCCAAGCATCATGGTCTGACCTCCAAGACCATGACCTAAAGAAATTCTTCTTGTCAGTTTTTTTCATTCAAATTACTTGGCCACATCAAAGAGAAAAGTACCAAATGCTCTCCCTCTGCCTCATACTTGTAAAAGAACACGTTATTGGACTTGGAGCACATTCCAGTAATCTGGGTGGTCCCATCTCATGTTCTTTATGGTAATTACATCTTCAAAGGCTCTGTTCAAAACACAATCATCCTCCCAGTTTCTGGGATTAGACAGGTAGTATATCTTTTGGGGGTCATTCGTAAGCCCAATGCTTTTTACCAATTGACACTGGTTGGTTACCCTAAATCTGAGAAGCAGTTTGCATCTGCCCTTTAGGCAGAGTCAGGTAGTGATTCTCCAAGTGGGGTCTCTAGACCACCAGCAGCAGGTAGGAATTTGTTAGAAATGGAAATTCCTTGGGTTCTTCCGTCATGCCCAATGAGACGACATGAGGTTAGCCTCCAAAATGTGAATGTCTCTTTGTGATTTTTAACATACACTGAAATTAGAGAGCCACAAAGAGTAGAATTTGAAATTGGGCCCAAAAGAGGACAAAAGATCAAATAAAAATTCACAATGCAGTTGTGGCTCTCAGCCCTGTCAACACATTAGAATCACATGAATATCTTTGTTAAAAATACTGATGCCCAAGACCCATAATTGGGCTGGGGAGGAGCCCAAGCAACTCTGCTTTCAAAAAGCTCCCCAGGTGACTACAGTGTGAGCCAGGACCAAGAAGAAGCCTAGCCGTAGGCCTTCAGCCAGGGTAGCATAATGAATAGGTAGCCAAAAGGTTCCAAAGAGGCTGACCTGCCCCCCATGCTCTGAGCAAGGGGTAAACACAAGCCTTTTGTTTTGAACTTAGAAAGAATGCAAGTTCCAGAATGTAATTTCAGAGTAATTTGGGAAACAGTATGTGAATAGCTCAGAGGAATAAAAAGGCACCAAGTCAATAGAAAGCGAGGTGTGGATTGAATGTTTCCGGAGGCACCCGATCCTCCTCCTGAGTGGACAACAAATTTCCTAGGGTGAGCTCGGGAAACCACCACAAGCTGGTAGCTGTGGCCTCTGCTTCAGCTGTGCTGAGTTTAATTTGTAGAGGTGACAGAGGTGACACAGAGAGGCCGAAGCCTGTTACTCTTGGTTCCTAAAAGCACACCTACTGGGCACCAGCCACAGGCCGAGGGGCAGAGCAGGGCGGGGTGGGTTTGACTCCACTGTGGAGCCTGTTGCAGCATTTTGGCAAGGGTCTGGACCACAGGGCAATCGTTGATTGTCCAGTCAGGGCCTTAGGAGGTGACGTCAGGCAGAGACGCTTTGGTTTGGACTGTGAATGGTGTAGATCTTCGCGTGGCTGGGCATTGGGGGGCTTAGACTGGGTGGCACTGAGAGGTTTGACTGCCGAAATCTCAGCCACTTGGTGATCCAGGCCAATGAAGACACAACACACCACACACACACACACACACACACACACATTCTTTGCCTGCAGTGGAGCCTGAGCATTAAAACCAGGCAGTTGAGGAAGTTGGATGTGGAGATTTGAACGGAACTCATGAGTTCATTGAAGATTACTCTGGAGAGAAGAAGTGGCGAAAGTGTAGAACCTGAAGGGTTCCTCATTGTCAGTGAGTGGGAGTTTAGGGAAGGGCCAATGTGTGTGTGTGCATGTGTGTGGTGCGTGCATGCGCATGAATGTGTGTTTGTGTGTGCGTGGGGGGGGAGTTGGGGAGGATCAGCAGGGGAGGAGTCCTGACAAGTGGGCAGAGATCAGTTGAGTTTGAGAGGAAGGGGTCAGCCTTACCATCAAGGACATAAAGTGATGAAAGTGGGGGCTAGCCCACAACCCGCTACACAGATAAGTGGTGGTCAAGACACACGGACCCAGGTGCTGGAGATGGTGGCTCAGCAGCTCAGAGCACTGGATGAGGTCCTCCGCAGTTAAGAGCACTGGGAGGTGACTCCGCAGCTAAGAGCACTGGATAGAGTGACTGCCGCTAAGAGCACATGGAGAGGTGACGCAAAGCAGCTAGAGCACTGGAAGAGTGACGCAGCAGCTCAGAGCATGGAGAGGTGGCTCAGCAACTAAGAACACTGGATAGAGTGACTCAGCAGCTAAGAACAACTGGAGAGGTGGCTCAGAAGCTGAGAGCACTGGATAGAGTGACTCAGCAACTAAGAACACTGGATAGAGTGACTCAGCAGGTCAGAGCACTGGGGAGGTGGCTCAGCAGCACTGAAGCACTGGATAAGTGACTCAAGCAGGCTAAGAGCACTGGAAGAGGTGGCTTTCCAGCAGCTGAGAGCACTGTATAGAGTGACTCAGCAACGAAAGAACACTGGATAGAGTAGACTCAGCACTCAGAAGCACTAGGAGAGTGGCTCACAGACTGAGGAGCAACTGGAGAGAGTGACGCAGCACTAGAAACTGGAGAGGATGACTCAGGCATCTGAGAGCACTGGATAGAGTGACTCAGCAGCTAAGAGCACTGAGATGGCTCAGCAGCTGAAGCACTGGATAAAGTGACTCAGCAGCTAAGAGCACTGGGAGAGGGGCTCAGCAGCTGAAGGCACTTGGAATAGAGTGACTCAGCAGCTAAGAGCACTGGAGAGGTGGCTCAGCAGCTGAGAGCACTGGAGAGGTAGCGCACATCAGCTAAGAGCACTGGAGAAGTGGCTCATCAGCTTAGATCATGGATAGAGTGACTCCGCATCTGAGAGCACTGGGAGTAGAGGGGACTCAAGTAGCTGAGACCTGTATAGCGTGCCTCAAGCAGCTCAGAGCCTGAGTGGGTGGCTCATCCTCCTCCGCGCCCTGGGCGGTGGCATTCCGCCACTGAGAAGCCCATGGAATAGAGTGACCTCAGCGACGCTAAGAGCACTGGAGGGTGGCTCAAGCAAGCTCAGAGAACTGGAGAGGTGGCTCAGCCAGGCTGAGAGCACTGACACTCTTGCAAAGGCCTGGGTTTGGTGGCTGGCAGTAGAGAATAATCTGTTTAACTCCAGTCTCTAGGGATCCAATGCTCTTTATGACCTGTTCTAGTTTGTCTTCCATGGCGGTGACAAAACACTCTGACCGGCCCAACTTGGGGAGGGAAAGGTTTATTCCAGCTTATAGTTCCAGGTTACAAATTCATCACTCATGGAGCCCAGGCAGGAACTCAGGCAGGAACCTGGAGGCAGGAGCTGAAGCCATGGCCAGGGAGGAATGCCTGTTTCACTGGCTTTGATCCCGCCTATGCCCATGCCCAGCCTTCTTATACGGTACATAGCAACCTGCCCAGGGTGGCACCACTCATTGTGGCCTGGCCCTCCCCACACTGCTCGACAATCAACAATACTCCACAGACATGTCCACAGCCAACCCAATGTAGACAATCCCCCACTGAGAATCTCCCTCAACCCATTTGTGTGTTAATTTTGACACTAAATCTATCCATCACAACCTCCATTTTCACTTTGCAACATGGGATACACTTACAATACTTTTAGTTCAATTCACTCATAAACTGTAAACAAAAATTAATTTTTTAAAAAAAGAAATACACAGAGGTTGTCATAGTTTTGTCAACCTAACAAAACCTAGGCACACCTGGGAAGTTGACATCTCAACTATGAAGACTTTATCTAATCAGACTTGCGGTGTGTGCCTGTCTGTGAGCAGTTTTCGTGTTTTTTAAAAATATCTATGCTTGGGGCAGTGAGAGATGGCCTAGGCCGGTTAAGAGCACCGACTTTGCTCTTACAGAGGACCCGGGTTCGATCCCAGCACACACATGGCATGCCGACGAGCAGTCCTAAACGTCCAATCCCATGAGAACGCCCCAAAGCTCCCAGCTGCTCATCAAACAAGGGGAATCCGAGACCCTCTTCTACCTCCGTGGCATTGCAACGACACGGGTGCCACAGACTTGCATGCAGAGAGTACATCAGACACATACAAAAATAATAAAATTAATAAAAAAAATTAAAAAAATATCTATTCTTTTTCACTGTTTATTTTTACAGGGTCTCCCTATAACCCCACTGTTCACTGGAACTTGCTCTCTAGACCAGGGTGGCCGTGAAACGCAGAGATTGCCTGCCTCGCCTCCTGAGTGCTAGGATTATATTATTTTCATTTTTATTGTTGTGTGTATGAGTGTACTACCTACATGTGTGTAAGTGTGCACCTGTGTCATGCAGTAACCTCAGAGGCCGAAAGGGGCATGGATCCCCTGGAACGGGAGTTAAGATGGTTCTTAGCCACAAATGTGGGTGCTGGGAAATTGAAATCTGAGTTGCTTCTTAACTGCTGAGTCAGCACTCCAGACCCTGCATTTCCTTAATTGGTACTGGTTGTTGAAGGGCCCCGCCCCCTGTAGGGAGTTCCATCCCTGAGCAAGTTGGGCCTGGGCTGTATAAGCGAACCGGGCACCTGAACCTTACCCTCACCTTCGCCCTGGGGAGTCCACCCGCCCGCGGCCTCAAGCGTCTCCTCCTGGTCTCTCATCTTTTGTCCGTTTCTTGCCCTCCCGGCTCCTGCCATTAGGCATTACCTCCCCACAGGGCCTCTGAAACTGTCAGTCCAAATAAACCCTTTTCTTCCACAAATTGCTTTTGGTTGTGGTGTGAGCCATCCAGACAACAGAAAAGAAAACTAAGGGAAGACTGTACATTAGTAAAGAACGCTGAGTATTCAAATAAAGACGGGGTAAAAAAAAGAAAACTAAGCCCGGTGTGTGGCACATGGCTTTGAAAATCTAAGCAAGCACTTGAGAGGACAGACGGCAGGTGGATCTTTGTGAGTGCAAGGCCGCCCTGGTCTAAAAAAACAGAGTGCGTTTGGACATTTTAAGGACTGTGGGGCTTTTAAGGTTGTACTGTCTTAGGTTGTGATTAATGTTAACATCATACTTTGGGGATAAGAACTGGGAAGGTGGTGGTCTAATAGTGATGTGTTTTGTGTGTCAAGTTGACAAGGGGTCAATTGTGCTGGATAGCTTTAGTGTCAACTTGACACACCTGGGTTGAGGGAGCCTGAATTGGGGAATTGGCTCCATGGATTGGCCTGTGGCCATGTCTGTGGAGTATTGTCTTGATGGTCGAGCAGTGTGGGAGGGCCCAGCCCACAATGAGTGGTGCCACCCTGGGCAGGTTGCTATGTACCATATAAGAAGGCGGGCTGGGCATGAGCCAGAGGATCAAGCCAGTGAACAGCATTCCTCCATGGCCTATGCTTCAGCTCCTGCCTCCAGGTTCCTGCCCTGAGTTCCTGCCTTGGGCTCCCTAAGTGATGAACTGTGACCCAGGAGATATAAGCTGAATAAACCCTTTCCTCCCCAAGTTGGTGCCGGTCAGAGTGTTTTGTCACAGCAATGGAAGACAAACTAGAACAGGTCAAAAGAAGGCATTGGATCCCCTAGAACTGGAGTTAACAGATTATCTCTAGCTGCCAGCACCAAACCCAGGCCTGTGCAAGAGTGGTCAGTGCTCTCAGCTGCTGAGCCACCTCTCCAGTGCTCTGAGCTGCTGAGCCACCTCTCCAGTGCTCTTAGCTGCTGAGTCACTCTATCCAGTGCTCTCAGTTGCTGAGCCACCTCTCCAGTGCTCTGAGCTGCTGAGCCACCTCTCCAGTGCTCTTAGCTGCTGAGTCACTCTATCCAGTGCTCTCAGCTGCTGAGTCACTCTATCCAGTGCTCTCAGCTGCTGAGTCACTCTATCCAGTGCTCTCAGCTGCTGAGCCACTTCTCCAGTGCTCTTAGCTGCTGAGCTACCTCTCCAGTGCTCTCAGCTGCTGAGCCACCTCTCCAGTGCTCTTAGCTGCTGAGTCACTCTATCCAGTGCTCTCAGCTGCTGAGCCCCCTCTCCAGTGCTCTTAGCTGCTGAGTCACTTTATCCAGTGCTCTCAGCTGCTGAGCCACCTCTCCAGTGCTCTGAGCTGCTGAGTCACTCTATCCAGTGCTCTCAGATGCTGAGTCACCTCTCCAGTGTTCTTAGCTGCTGAGTCACTCTATCCAGTGCTCTCAGCTGCTGAGCCACCTCTCCAGTGCTCTGAGCTGCTGAGTCACTCTATCCAGTGTTCTTAGTTGCTGAGTCACTCTATCCAGTGCTCTCAGCTGCTGAGCCACCTCTCCAGTGCTCTTAGCTGCTGAGTCACTTTATCCAGTGCTCTCAGCTGCTGAGCCACCTCTCCAGTGCTCTGACCTGCTGAGTCACTCTATCCAGTGTTCTTAGTTGCTGAGTCACTCTATCCAGTGCTCTCAGCTTCTGAGCCACCTCTCCAGTGCTCTGAGCTGCTGAGTCACTCTATCCAGTGCTCTCAGATGCTGAGCCACCTCTCCAGTGCTCTGAGCTGCTGAGTCACTCTTTCCAGTGCTCTTAGCTGCTGAGTCACCTCTCCAGTGCTCTTAGCGGCTGAGTCACTCTATCCAGTGCTCTTAGCTGCTGAGTCACCTCTCCAGTGCTCTTAACTGCTGAGTCACTCTATCCAGTGCTCTGAGCTGCTGAGCCACCTCTCCAGCACCTGGTCCGTGTTTCTTGACAACACTTATCTGTGTAGCGGTTGTGGGCTAGCCCCCACTTTCATCACTTTATGTCCTTGATGGTAAGGCTGACCCCTTCCTCTCAAACTCAACTGATCTCTGCCCACTTGTCAGGACTCCTCCCCTGCTGATCCTCCCCAACTTCCCCCCCCCCACGCACACACACACACACATACATGCGCACACGCACACACACATGCACACACACACATTGGCCCTTCCCTAAACTCCCACTCACTGACAATGAGGAACCCTTCAGGTTCTACACTTTCGCCACTTCTTCTCTCCAGAGTAATCTTCAATGAACTCATGAGTTCCGTTCAAATCTCCACATCCAACTTCCTCAACTGCCTGGTTTTAATGCTCAGGCTCCACTGCAGGCAAAGAATGTGTGTGTGTGTGTGTGTGTGTGTGTGTGTGTGTCTTCATTGGCCTGTAATCCACCAAGTGGCCTAGAGGATCTGCCAGCAAACCTCTCAGTGCCACCAGTCTAAGCCCCAATTCCCAGCCACCTCTAATATCTAACATTCACAGTCCAAACCAACAGCGTCTCTGCCTGAAGTCACCCTAAGGCCTGACTGGACAATCAAAGATGCCCTGTGGTCCAGACCCTGCCAAAATGATGCAAAGGCTCCACAGTGGAGTCAACCCCCCACCCCCGCCCTGCCTCCTGCCCCTCTGCCTGTGGCTGTGCCCAGTATGGTGTGCTTTTAGGAACCAAGAGTAACAGGCTTCGGCCTCTCTGTGTCACCTCTGTCACCTCTACAAATTAAACTCAGCACAGCTGAAGCAGAGGCCACAGCTACCAGCTTGTGGTGGTTTCCCGAGCTCACCCTAGGAAATTTGCTGTCCACTCAGGAGGAGGATCGGGTGCCTCCGGAAACATTCAATCCACACCTCGCTTTCTATTGACTTGGTGCCTTTTTATTCCTCTGAGCTATTCACATACTGTTTCCCAAATTACTCTGAAATTACATTCTGGAACTTGCATTCTTTCTAAGTTCAAAACAAAAGGCTTGTGTTTACCCCTTGCTCAGAGCATGGGGGGCAGGTCAGCCTCTTTGGAACCTTTTGGCTACCTATTCATTATGCTACCCTGGCTGAAGGCCTACGGCTAGGCTTCTTCTTGGTCCTGGCTCACACTGTAATCACCTGGGGAGCTTTTTGAAAGCAGAGTTGCTTGGGCTCCTCCCCAGCCCAATTATGGGTCTTGGGCATCAGTATTTTTAACAAAGATATTCATGTGATTCTAATGTGTTGACAGGGCTGAGAGCCACAACTGCATCTGTGAATTTTTTTTATTTGATCTTTTGTCCTCTTTTGGGCCCAATTTCAAATTCTACTCTTTGTGGCTCTCTAATTTCAGTGTATGTTAAAATCACAAAGAGACATCACATTTTGGAGGCTTAACCTCAGTGTCTCTCATGCATGAGAAGAACCCAAGGATTTCCATTTCTAACAAATTCCTACCTGCTGCTGGTGGTCTAGAGACCCCACTTGGAGAATCACTACCTGACTCTGCCTAAAGGGCAGATGCAAACTGCTTCTCAGATTTAGGGTAACCAACCAGTGTCCATATTTGTAAAAGCCTTGTGTCCTACGAAACCCCCCAAAAGATATATCTACCTTCTAATTCCCAGAAACTGGGAGGATGATTGTGTTTTGAACAGAGCCTTTGAAGATGTAATTACCATAAAGAACATGAGATGGGACCACCCAGATTACTGGAATGTGCTCCAAGTCCAATAACGTGTTCTTTTACAAGTATGAGGCAGAGGGAGAGCATTTGGTACTTTTCTCTTTGATGTGGCCAAGTAATTTGAATGAAAAAAACTGACAAGAAGAATTTCTTTAGGCTCATGGTCTTGGAGGTCAGACCATGATGCTTGGCCCCATGCTTGGACAGAACATCCTGGCTGCAGGAGTATGTGGTAGACGAGGTCCTTTCCTTCTTACCATACAAGTAGACAGCATGACAAGAATGGGCCCAGTGATGACGACACCCCTAAGGATAACAATACCCCCAAGGATAATAACAACCCCCAGGACCTACCCCAGTTACCTACTTCCTCAGCAAGGCTACAGGTCTTAAAGTTTCTAGAACCCTCCCTCATAGTGCTGCCAGCTGGGGCCAAGCTTTCAAAACATAAGACTGTGGGGTCATTCATATTTAAATTGTGATAGGGGGATTTCCCATGATCAGAAGAAGAGGGGGGAAGGATATGTTCACAAGTCAAGGATAGCTGGGAGCCACCTTCAGCTAGGAACTTCACAGAGAGCAAAGCCACACTGATACCTTGATTTTTAGGTTCTCCAGAACTTCCACATACTGTTGTTTGATGCTACCAGGTTAATCTATTACAGTAGCTACAGGAAAGGAATGATAGCCACACTAACCAGGACTGTTCTAGAAGGTATGTGAAGTATACCGAATGTATGAGAAGTATAACCAACGCAAAGAAAAGGCCAAATCAGTCCAAATTTAAAAGTATATAAAGGTAGGCCTTTATTCCAGGAAATGCAGTCTCTCTCGGGTGAATCCAGGCCACCAGCCATCCTGAGGGCCGTGGAAAGCGCGCTTCTGAGAGGCAAGGAGAGCCTTTTCTAGGGGGGAGGGGAGATGGTAACCTATTGGAATCTGGCCAATTAAACCAGGCCAGGGGCTCAGATCTGGAGGTGGGTCTTAGGTCCAGATGTCTCAAAGGAATCTGGCCTGACTGGAAAAGAAAGGAGGGTCTTTCCTGTCTATGCCATCTTGCCTTTGCCCGGAGCCAGACCTAACAGTAGAGGGACTCTCTCTTGTGCTATCAAAATGAGACATTCTGAAAACACAAAGAACAGGCTGTTGACAACATTGATGGATGAGTCTATAAAAATGTTTCCCATAAAGAATAATCTAGACACCACCAGAGAACAGATAATCTGATTTAATTTATTAAAAGTACAGAAGATTATCTATGGTAGATCATTAGGCAGCAAATGGTATATGCAGCAAATCTATTAATACTAAATGCAGCACTTTGTTTTGCAAGCTATAGCTGCCTGACAGTTGTGGGTAGAACATCAACAGATTCTAGGTCCCAAACAGCACCAGTGGGAGAAAGCTGGAGAGGGCTGCCAAGTGCCTGGGCCGAGTCAGGTGCCGGTGCTCTCCGAGCAGGACCTTCCTCCTTCCCGGAAGACCCCAACTCACAGGCAGGACTCGTTGGTCACACACAATAACACACAGGCAGGACTCGTTGGACACACACAATAACACACAGGCATGACTCATTGCTCACACACAATGCCTATCCTGCCACCTTTGGGTCACTTCCAGGTCCAGAGGCCAAATTAATTGAAACAGGACAGGCTAGGTCTATGAAAGGTTCATAAACAATAAGCCCCCCTCTGGGGTCCTTGGCAGGCTTAGGGCTCTGTTTGGGACCTGACTGGCATTTTCTGTTTCCTTCATCACTTCCAGCTGATCTAGCTACTAGTTCCAGGCTTCTGACTCCCACCTGCTTCCTGAAGTTTGCTCAAATCCAGGTTTTCTCTTGATTTTCAGCTTCTGCTCTCTAAATGGACCATGGTGTAATGATCTCATGCCTGTATGCTCAGCCCCTGTCCAGTAGATATTGTGTGTGATCTATTATATTTTGCTTTCTTTAGAAAAAAAAACACAGCCCCTATGTTTGACATATGTTTACTCCATTCAGGTATTTTTAAATTATTTTTTCTTGTAAACATTTTATTGTGTATATTTAAGGCACACAGCACTGAAATAACTACATTCTTTTTCTCACGTGGTCACTTTTCTCTCTTTGTGAGTGTGAATATGCACATGTGTGGGCAGGGAAGAATACTGAAAAATCTACTCTCCTATCAAATTTCCAGCATAGGATTCAGTATTCTTATCTCTCACCGACCAAGAGGAATGCCAGCTCTCTAGCCCCAGTCGTCTGTGCTTACAGCATCGCTGTATACTTTGACTATGTCTATATATTTCCCTCAGCCCTCCATAACTGGTACCTGTCTTTTAAATCTATTTCCATACATTCATTTTTAAGTTTTCATACAAAGTATGAAACTTTTGTTCCTGCTCTGGTGAGGATCACAAATGTCCCCAAAGATTCCTCTGTTGAAGTCTTGGCCCCTAGGTTGGTGTTACTGGGGCCACAGGGAGACCCAGTCTCAAAAACACCAGAAAAAAAAAAAAAACTTTTATTTTTATTTTCTGTTGAATGGAGCTTCCTGAATGGGTCCTGAAAGCTTCCGGAAAGCTTCCAGAATCTTCTCAGACATGAGGAGGGTAGATGGAAACTGTTCTTGTGGAGAGCACAGGGAGCACAAGGCCAGGCTCTGTCTTGCACTTTGCACACATGTGGTGATTCTACTGCAGAGGGCCTGAGCAGACTCAGCTGCTTGCTGTAGGAAGCTTCCCTTGGCTGTGTTTCTGAAGTCCTGGGGTCCATTTTGAAATCTCAGCTTTCACAACTGACTCTTGTTAGCAGACTCAGTTCTGACAGCTCAGAGAACAGAAGCTTAAATTATGCTTAATGTCACCACCAGCCCAGGATAGAACTGGGCCACAGACCTTAAATGCATTTCAAAAGCTGGTTTTCTAATATCAAAATGTCCCTGGACTTTCATTGTGGGTTTCTGACCAGACGATGGAAGACTCTTTGGGAGGGTTTGCCATGTTTTCTGTGGCTTTGTTGCTTGCCCTCCTTGCCAGGTTCAGGCACACAGGATAACTGTAAAGAACTGTGTTAAAGTGGTGGTTTTTAAGAGTGCTCAACATGGCCTTTTTTTTTTTTATTGATGCTTTGTGCATTTCATACATCATTTTCCAATTCAGTTCAGGCATATTTCCCTTTCCCTTCCCCCCCACCCCCCCAACCGAGATCATGCATTCTGCCATAACTGTCCTGCATATTTCTCTCAGTTTTTTTTCCATTTTTTAGCTATAAGTGATTAATCCATGAGTACAAGCATCCTTCATGTAAAACAATTTGAGGCTTTGTGCCCAAACCCCCACAGCCCCCCCTTCCAGGTGTGGTGAGGTGTTGTATGTTCAATCAGTTGATCAAATGGGTCCAGACTACATTGCTATTGTTTCACCATTCACCCAATAGCAGCCCTTACATTCACCACACCCCCTCTTCCGCAGATTACTGCCTGGGCTTAGAAAAGGGGCATAGGTGGATGAGAAGCAGAAACGTCCACTCTCTCTGGGGCTGTTGTCTTGGATCTGGTCAATTCTGGCTGTTTCCTTTCATGGCTGATAGTTTGTCCCGGAATAAACTTTCGATCCTACTAATGAAGCACCAGCAATTAGATATATAGGTATTAAACAGCATTAGTAGTTATGGTAGGTTGCTGTTGTCCACCTTTGTTTTACATAAAATTTGTAGAGCAATAACTCTGGGATTGCACATCCATGTTCTCTATATTTCTCTGTTGTACCGTATCAACTTGTAGCATTCTCTTAAGATGATTTAACATAAAATTAAGTTTGCTCCCAAGTTAATCATATATAGTCACCCAAAAACAACATGGATAATTTGATGAAACTTGAGCCTTATTCCACCCTATAGAAGTGTATGTATAATACAACTGTCTTCTGGAGACTCATGGATTACAAAAAAAAGGGGGGGTACAGATAGACAGAAACCTTCTCGTCAAAAACCTTGCCGTTCAAATCTTGAAACTAACTATGGGAAAGGATTTGTATGTTCCAATAGGACAGGATGCACCAGCTTGACGGCTGGGAGGAAGATACAGCTTTGCATGAGTAGGATGTGCCAGAGGGTGCAACTGGGGGGGTTGGCCCGTCTGAACATTGAAAGGAGGGGATGCCTCAGATTGCCATTGACATTGGGCCCCTCTGTGGTCCCTACATGTGACAGCTATTTGTGGTGAGTCTGGTGAAGCTTGCCTTCTATGTGCCGCAGGGGTTTTTGATGTTGTAAGAGAGACTTTCTTGCCTCCCCCCCAGAAAAAGGAGAAATATGATGATGAGGTCGCTCTCAACTGTAAATTGGAGACAATATTATTATAGAGGTAATCTCTTATAAAATGGTTAAAACTGCTTCTTTAATTGCTAATAGACATAAGAACTGTGAAAAGGATTATTCTCTGTTCAGAACCAAAATATAATCTAAAGTCCTTAAACTATGCACTTAAGCACAAATATCAATACAGAGCTCTGCATCAGTAATGGATTATTCTACCAGGGAGATGTTGGTCAGGGGATCTAAGCCCCACAAAAGTAAAGGCTCCTTGCCTCTAAAACTGGGATATCTGCAAGAGAGAGGCGATATAGGCCCTGCTGCTGAAGACCTGACATTAACATGGGGAAGATTTATTGAGACACACATGCAAGTTGCAGATGGCCTCTGGAACACCAGAGAGTGTTACAAAGGCCACTAAACCAAAACCAATAAAGCAAATACGGGTCTCTTGAGTCAAGCAAGACTCCACCGTCAACACCAGCTACACCTCACCTGCCTGGAAATACTGTGCAGCAGAAGCAGCCATATGCCTGTATATCCCAAATCTAATTGGCTATTGGCTCTCTCCTTG
Source organism: Rhizomys pruinosus (assembly GCA_009823505.1). Lineage (NCBI taxonomy): Eukaryota > Metazoa > Chordata > Mammalia > Rodentia > Spalacidae > Rhizomys > Rhizomys pruinosus. Next base: position 289,327 of record VZQC01006936.1, read on the forward strand.
GAGGAATAACCCATGGCTGATGCCACAAGCTTACATCCTCTACAGGTTAGGAGATGTCATAAGCCACAGTAAGACCCTGTCATATTTAACAGGAAAAAATGTAACTCATGGAACATGGCCTTTAAAATGTAAAGATGCGAGATCCCATGTTTAGCTCTTGGTATATGTCTACAGCTAGCTGTAGAGAACCTTCTTAGATGACACTTGAAGAACTTCTTGGTAAAAATAGAAGCAACCTGCCAAGATACAGTGGGCTATTGTAGCAGGCAGGAGCTTGTTGTTAGTAGAAACATGTTGTTAGTAAGCTAGGACACTGGGATTTTAACACATGGGAGTAGTGTGCATTTAATTTAACATAATTTTTTTGCTACTGGTCTTTTAGAAAATAGCTTCTGAGTATTATTTACTGATTTTATTCAGACTTTGCCATGTAGGCAGGGAAGCAGTTCTTTTTTTTTTTTAAGTGGGTTTTTTTTTATATATAAGAATCAAGGCAATCTTGTTATATAGCTGAGAATGACCTTGAACTTCTGATATTTTGAATCCACCTTCTGAGGTTTGGGATTACAGAACTACACCATCAAACCAGTTTGTGAGATTCTAGCTAGGGTGGATCCCTGGCTCTGCGTGTGTCTAGTGAACTGCATCCATAAGCTCCTAAAAATGACACTTTAAGGAAACTCTTGAATTTTAGCTATTGAACCAATGCCCCAAATTTAAAAAAGGGAAAATTAGAAAACTTCATACACACAAGCACGTGATACAAAGTTTATTTTCAGTAAGTTTGGTGCAAAACTTTAAAAACTTTTGTGTTGGCTTCATATAAATATCCAGTTGGATCTGTTATATTTTATTATTCAGTCCTAAAACTAGAGTGAATTTTACACAATAAACTTATTTTATTGTATCCTTCAACTCTACCCTACAAGGAAAATATAACTCTCAGCCCATCAAGCTAAAACAACAGAGTCCTCAGTTGTCCCTGCTAAGGCTCTACTATGTTATTCTCTTAGCTATTGTTCTGAGGAACTATTTCTAGAAGTGTACAAATGTCTCTAAAACTTGGAAGCTCAGGGCTGGAGAGATAGCCTGGCAGTTAAGAGCACTGGCTGCTCTTGCAGAGGACCCGGGTTCGATCCCCAGCACCCACATGGCGGCTGAGAACCGTCTGAAACTCCAATTCCAGGAGAACTCCAGTTCCAGGGGAATCTGACACCCTCTTCTGACCTCCGCGGCATCGCAGGACACGGGTGCACAAACCTGCATGCAGACAGTGCACTCATACACATACAAAAATAAATAAAATTAAAAAAAAGAACATTTAAAAAAAAACTTGGAAGCTCTAGCCCATGTCTTGCAAATGAAATTAAGCTTATGGAAAATGTGTTTCTTTCTAGTTTTAGCACTCTATATAAACACTGCAAGATCAAGTTCTTTAGTTCAGATTCTGACTTTGGGAAATTATAGCAAATGGTCAAATAAAACAGTATTACTTAAAAAAAATCTGTGGGAATCTGCTAACTCTTGGTTATGATATCTTCCTAGCACTGGATTTAATGAATAGTTTCCTAAAGGTAAGAAAGTATTATATGAAAAGACGAGGCACGCTGAGGTAAAAAGAAGGAGGTTCAGTCTGGAGAGAGAGCTGAGTTGGTAAAGTGCTTTATGGACAAACACAAATAACTGAATTGGGTCTTCAGCATCTGCATAGAAAGCTGGGTGCAGGGGGCATCTGTGTTGTGTGACACTGTTCTGGGGAGACCCGAAGAAACATCTACTCACCCCAGATAGGGAACCAAGGACAGACCAAAGCTAGGAGACCACACAAGTCCAACTTGGTGGACAAAGGAGTTTCATGGGTTTACTTACAGAACTATGGTGAGAGGCTACTTGCAGGATCAGAGAGGACTTCAAAGCATCTGTACATCAAAGCCTACACCAGTCCGAGTGAAGCTGAGAGCCTGGAGCATCTGGGACAACTTCCAGGCAGCTTGACAGATTAGAGAGCTTCTGGGTGGCTCAGTTGGTCTGAGCCTCTTCCAGCCAGCTCAGCATATCTGAGAGTGGCTCACAGCAGTTGGTAGGGCTTCTATATACTAGGAAAGAAAGGGACCTGGTGAATTGGGTCGGTTTCAGGGACTTTTTGAAGTCATGGAGCTGTTCCATTTCTGAGTTTAAGGATCTTCCTTGCAGAGCAGGGTTCAACCTAGTTGAACCAGTGAGCTTTGGGTTCAATGAGAGACCCTGTCTCAAAAATTAGGGTAGAGAGAGAAAAAGATAGACAGACAGACACCAAAATCCAGCCTTTGGTATCCACATACATGCATCTAACATTCCCTTACATAAAAAGAATGAAGATTATCTTAGGATGAGGAGACATTTCTAGGTATAGGAGGTTAAAGTATGGCACTCCTCCTTAATCTGTAGTGCCGGGGACAAAACCCAGGGGTTGGTGCACGCTAGGCAAATATTCTACCACTGACCTACAACCCAGCCCCTAAAGCTCCATTTTGAGGGGCATCTGTGGTGTCTATTACTTGACCTCCATGTGATAAACAGCCATGTAATTACAGAATACTTCAGTACACAAGGTACTAACCATCCCTAGGCAAATGCAAATTCATTATTAATTGTTAAGTCATGTTAGAGGGGAGACTGCGAGGTCACTGACATCACAAAATTGTTCATACTCTATTTTCTTGGACATGTTTTCTCTAAGCTGTCTCTCAAATGTACTTCCATCAGTGCCATTTTATAGAAGAGGTGAGCAGTCACATTAAATTGAATGTTCTTCTTCCTTCTTTTGAAACATGCTGACCAGATGTTTTCTACTTCAAATTTCAAGGACCAGGTGTATTCTTTTTTGAAGTTTGTATGTTCCTCTTAGCTGGGGCTCAAAAAGAAAAATGGCAGGTATTTATAAAGAAGTGACTTTTCAAAAATGTTATTTCTATATTTTATTTTTATTTTATTTTATTTTATTTTTTTCGGTCTTTTTCGAGACAGGGTCTCCCTGTAGCCCCAGCTGTCCTGGAACTCACTCTGTAGACCAGGCTGGCTTTGAACTCACAAAGATCCGCCTGCCTCTGCCTCCCAAGTGCTAGGATTAAAGGCGTGCGTTTCTATATTTTATTTTTAACAGCTTGAGTACAAATTTTAAAAGACTGCTTCACATGAGCAAGGAAATTTTAGGAATAAAACTTTTCCTAACAATTAGGACTTAACTTTTAAAAAGGTCCAATAACATATCGTCTTTTTGCTTAAAATAGGAATCCAAAGACAGGCTATGAAACAGGAAGAGGAGAGGACTGCTCAGGCTCCACGTCAGGATGAGACAGGGAGAGGAGGGGACTGCTCAGGCTCCACATCAGGATGAGGGTCCAGCAGCTGCTGACCTCACTGTTTTCAAAGTTGGTCACTACCTTTCAAGTCCACTCCATTTCGGGAAGTATCATGGATTTTTCAATATCACATACCCAACCAGAGCTAACCAACCAATCAAATTCCTTGCATGGTGACAGCTTTGATCTCTTCATCCCCTCAATACTATGAACTGTTGTTGCATGGAGCTTTTCCTGGGAAGACATGAACAAACATCTACACATCCAGCACCCAGTGAGGAAACCAACAGGCCAAAGTAAGGGCACCAACCAAGTCCAGCCTGGTGAGACGATGAGACAGCTGTAGCACCACCGAAACCACCCACCCAACAGGGGCGATGGCGCAGGAAAGCTGGAACCCTGGAGCCCCTGCCAGACTTGCTGGCAGCTCGACAGGCGGTAGAGTCTTTTCTGGGTAACTTGACTGCTCTGAGCTTCTTCCAGGCAGCTGGTCTGAGTCTCCTCAGCTGTCTGTAGGGCTTATGTAAGTTTGGCGAAGGAGGAGCCTTGTGTATGTGCCACTTCCGGGGGCCTTCTCAGACTTCTGAGTGTTTACTTTCTGAGTCTTTTTAAAAAATTAAAAAAAAAATTATTTATTTTTTATATGTATGAATGTGCTGTCTGCATGTAGGTCTGTGTACCCATGTCGTGCAATGCCACGGAGGTCAGAAGGGGGTGTCGGATTCCCCTGGAACTGGAGTTAAAGACAGTTCTCAGCCGCTATGTGGGTGCTAGGGATCGAACCCGGGTCCTCGGGACCAAACCCGGGTCCTCTGCAAGAGCAGTCAGGGCTCTTAACCACTAGGCCATCTCTCCAGCCCCTACTTTCTGAGTCTTAACAAACTTTCCTTTAACACTTAATGTATTTCCTTCCAGAGTTTAAACTGTTTCTTCCTTCTCCATCAAAGCCTCTAGGGCCATCTCCTACATCTCTGGCTCTGGTCCCTGCCTGCTGTCCCCACTCGGCCTGAACTAGATGACCAGCCGTTCCATTAGCTTACTCACTGGTGTTCGAACATTCAGAATCTACTTGGATTTCTTTTTTGTTTGTTTTCTGAGACAGGGTTCTGCCATGTAGTTCTGGCCAGCCTGAAACTTGTTATGCAGACCAAGATGGACTAGAACTCAGAGATCCACCTACCTCACTCCCCAGGTGCTGAGGTTAAGGGCACAGTTGAATTTCACCTTGAATTTCTTCATCCCACTTGATTTTCAACATTATCTTTTTTGTGAGTCTGCATGTGCGTACACATGTCATCTATGTCCCTATGTTTCCCTTGATGGTTCATCTTCCTTGTCTACTTGACTAGGTTAGGAATCCTCTGGGAGACCCTTCCCTGGATGTGTCTGTGAGGGAGTTTCCAGAGTATCATCTGAGGAAGGGAGAGACACAGGTAATGGGTTTGGGTCTTAGACTGACTAAAAGGGGAAAGAGGAGAAAGCACACTGTATTAGGGAAGGCATGGTGGCTGGAACAGGAGGCCAACTTGCTGTAAGAATCAGAGTGTAAAGGTATTGGGCCAGCTTATAAAACCTCAAGGCCTGCCCAGCAACACACTTTTACCAACAAGGTTATACCAACCAAAGATTGGAAACAGTCTTCTATAACAGCACGTAAGGTGGACGCCAAGTGAAGGGAATTGGCAGCCCATGGGTCCCCAACCACAGAGTGCCTGGTTCCCGACCCCCTACCCTCAGAGCATCCAGTTCCCTATCAGGAGCAGACTTCCCCTTGGCAGGAACAAATTTCCTCAGTAGCTGGTTCTAGTCCACTCCCTGCAGCTGCTTGCAAACTTCCCAGAGACCCTATAACACCCTCAGCCTCCCTTCACTCTGTGCACGGCCTCTATCGGTTGCTGGGTCTCACTGTGCTAATAAGCATGGCACGGTCTTATCTGTTGAGCTCAGACTTGGACTCTTTCCTTGTCTCTTGCTCCTAAACTAATGAGCTATGGTAGACATTTCACATTCAAGCCATAATGCAAGCCAGGCACTAATCTTTGTCTCTCTCTGCTATCTGAGCTGCCCAGACATGAGCAAGCAACACCATATTCCTGCTGCCACGGCTGGGAGCCTCTTCCGTGCCTCCTCAGTTGTTAGGGAAAAGGACCCCAATAAGCTCTTCTTCCTTTAAGCTGTTTCTTGTCAGGTATTCGGTACAGCAGTGGGAAAGGTAACTTACAGGTACTTCACTGGGAAGACAACTACATGAATCTTGTCTCCTGGTTCCAGACACCTCTGTATCAGAATTTCCCACGTCCCTTTCTCTCTTTTCATTTGTTGACTCTCTAGAAGACGACATGTCACTCCTCCATGTTAATCTTTGGACAACTCTGGGCCATTATGTCTTTGAGTATTGCTTTTGCCCAGTCCCCCCACCATCATTGGAGACTCTAAGCACATGCATACTTGGCATCTGTGAGCAACCATGCGCACTTCTGTACAGAACCTTTTCCCTACTCTTTCCCTTCTTGAAGCATGCATGCTTTCTACTAGCTTTTCTCTGTGACACTGCTCTGTTGAGCCTAGTCTTCTGTTAAGCCCATCCACCATTGTCTCAACTTCAGATACTACAATTTTTCAATTAAGACATCCATTTGATTACTTATAAGGTTGATTCGGGGAGGAAAATTCTCCATTATTTGTCTATCTTATGCTACCTTTCCTTCAGTTAAAGAAACATCAATCAAGGGGGGCTGGCTGCTCTTGCAGAGGACCGGGGGTTTGATTCCCAGCGCCCAATTGGCAGCTAACAACCATCTATAACTCCAGTTTCAGAAGATACAACACCCTCTTCTGACCTCTGCAGGGATTGCGTGACTGGGATGTACTTATATACATGCAGACAATATACAAATACACATAAAAATAAACATTAAATATTTTTAAAGAAACATCTACCAAGTTAAAGTCCCTGTTTTCCGTTCCTCTAGCACTCTACTTCCAGTGAATGATTTTGTTCCTCGTTATTGGCCATGTGGTCTTCATTCTGAGCCCACATAATTATCTCTTTTGTGTTATATATAAAAGAACAGCATTGTTCTGGTCGATATTTATAGCCAAGAATCTTGTTTTGGTTTTTTTTTTATAGGTAGAGAATGTGAGAGGTGAATAGGATTAAAGTGGTTAGAAGTCAGTGGAGCTGCGGACTGAGCTGCGGTTGCCATGAAATTGGCTGCGAGTCCGTCATCTTCTCTCCAGCCCTTTGACTAAAAGCGTTCAGATTTCTACCACAGCATTAAAAGACTGCTGGGGACTCAGTCCTGTCTCTCCAAGGATTCCTGCTTTAACCTCCCTGCTGTGTTGGTTGCTTTTATTTTCCACAATTTTCTATTTATTTTCTCTTATTATCTCTTATTTTCTATAAGCTTAAATGCTTTTGAGGAGAAAGAGCCCTTAAGATCCTGGTTTCTGTGGATGAGGATGCAGAAGTCAGCAATAATGTTGGCTGTGGTCACTATCAGGATAAAGACTGGCCTGGGGCTGGAAGACCTGCTTCCAAACTTGGTCACCTGATTCTTAGGTAGAAACTCTTTTCTTCCCTGGCTGCTTCCCAGAAGCCTCATTTCTGAGAAGGCTTGCTAATATCTTTATGTGGTAGTTGGCTTTCTCCAGACTGAGTGATCCCAGAGGCAGGGAGAAGGAAGTCACGTCCTCTGGAAACCTAGGCTACATCCTTCAGGCCGCATTTTAACCATCAGAAGTACTCTTCTGTAGGTAGATCCCATACTCAAAAGAGAATAACTCCTTCCTCAGGAGGGAGTTGTGCAGAAGAATTTGGGGCTGTATTTTATGACCCTCACACTTCTATAGCAGTCTTTCAGAATCAGGGAAGACTTGCCTTGTGTTTGAGGTTAACCCCAGCAACTTTGACTTGCAGAGCACTGGAGGCCTCAGGAAGGTTCCCTCTGCTGTTAGAGATGCTGGATGCACCGTCCTCCACCCCAGCTCCCCACGCCCCAGCCCCTCAGGATCCCTAGGCTCCCCAGGCCTCCTAGCCCCCCAGTTCCCCAGCTCTCCCAGGACCCCCAGACCCCCAAGCTCTGGAATCCAGCAGATAGCCTAGGTCATTTCCAGCTCATCACCCTGCCCTCAGGGCTGTGGAAAGTTTTCTGACTCTTCCAACTATCCTGCTGGTCCTGATCCTGTCCTCCCACCTGGGAGTGGACAATCCCCCACAGGAAATGGAATGGGAAGTGACATCATCTTATGTCAGAGGTCCGCCCAGACCTGCTCAGAGTGTTCTTCCCACATTTGGAAATGCAGCCCGCTCGGTCCTTATTATTTCCCTAGCACCTTCTTCCTTAAGCAAGCCTGCACTGCACCCATCTTTCCATGGTCATCACCCAGCAGAGCTGGCTGTTCTGCCACCTTCCACCTTGAACAGGAAGTCTTGCTCTTGCTTGAGAAAGTTTCCATTATGTGTCTCGCTTCCATGTCCTCCGAGGTCCTGCTCCACCAGGTTCACATTCTTTCCCTGGCACTGCTTTTCCTGTCACTCTTTCCAGCCTGCAGACATCTTCCTGTCTGTGCTGTCTTTAGCTCTGACGGTTCCTTCAGATCATCTCCTGGTCCCCATGTGGAATGGCTTTGCCTTCTCATCTCCCGCTCATGCCCTTCCATGCTTTGGCTTCTGAAAGCCCTTCAGAAAATCCTCAGAGGCCTCATGATGAAAATCCAGAAGCCTCCCGTCAGTCCCCGACCTTTCCCCACACCGAGCTGCTCTTTATGTGAACTTACTGGGTCTGGTCTTGAGTATTCCCTTGAGGCAGGACGTTTTTATCATATCCACTGCCATCGGTTGGTTTGGTGCTGTGTGTTCTGTACTCCTTCCACTAAAGCTCAAGGCTGGAACTTGGGTCTCTTGGCCAAAAGGGTGGAGAAGAAATGATGAATGTTCTGAGAGTCTAATGGCTGCCACAGCCCAGCCCCAGCTGATCCTGTAGTTTTCTTGTTAACTATCTCTTGCCCTGTCTGTCTCCATCTCTACTGGAAGGACCCTCAGCCCCCGCCCCCACCCCTGCCCCCCATCATCTCCTGTCACACAGCCCCACCTAACTGTTTCCTTGTCACTCTGAACACAATATTTTAACCTGAAAATTTAATTTCTATAGCCTATATGCATTGGCTTTCGGTGGGCTGCCTGGTAATATTCGTTACATAAATCCCCCCACCCAAATGATGTCCAAAAATATCAGTAACAGTAGCCTTGTTGGAACATCTTTAGTGTGTAATCGCCAGTGTGTTTTGGCCATGGTTTGAATGTTTGTCCAATCTAAAACTCCTGTTCAAATGGAAGTGCCAACAAAATTGTATTAAGCGGTGGGGCCTGAAGGAAGCCATTAAGCCTTAAAGTCTCCACCTTCAGGAACAAGGATATCCCATTGTCATGAGAGCGGCTTTGTTATATCAGGAATAGGCTTGCTATAGTGTTCTCTCTCTCTCTCTCTCTCTCTCTCTCTCTCTCTCTCTCTCTCTCTCTTCCTCCCTTCCCTTTCACCTTCCCTTTTCCTTCATCCTTTCCCATTTCCTGCCTTTACCCTTCTGCAGTCTACTGCCTTCAGCCATGAACTAGTGTAGCATCATCAGGGCGGCCGCCTTGAATTTGGGCCTCTCAACCTCTAGAACTCTGGGAAATAAAGACCTGTTCTTTGTAAATTAAACATCTTTGTACATATAACAGCAGAAATGGATTATGATAGTTTTTAAGAAAGAAAGAAAAGGAGCCAAGCATATTACAGACTTGTCACATTTGATTTAAGACCCTAAGTATTATGAACAAGCTTAGGTTCTGGCTATTAATTTAATAAAGGCCAGGACCTGGGTACTGGAAAGATAGTAGTAATTATAAAAACTCTTTTGTAGACAGGGATACACTTCTCGTTGTTGGCTAATCACTGCTTGTTGGTGTTGGATTTGAATATTTGAAATAGTCTAAAATTAATTAGTGTCGAGACTAGGGAACAAGGGTGCTAGCCTAGGCTCTCTGCACTAGGTAGACAGACATTAAACAGACCTTCAGCTGTATTTCTTGGGTTGCCTGTAAAGATTCAGAAAGCTATTCCCAATGTCTTTATCTCTTTTAGATCCCTGGAAACTTAGCTCCTGGCGATTCAAAGTGACTTTGGGAAAGGCAGAGTCTCTGTGATGAGTGAGCGCCTCAAACCTCCTTATCTCCCACTTGGGCTTTCTTTATTGCTTTAATATTGTATTTATTACTTTTATTTTATGTGTATGAGTATATTGCCTGTTCTTATGTAAGGGCACCTGTGTCCTACAGTGCCTGAGGAAGTCACAAGAGAACATCAGATCCCCTGGAACTGGAGTTAAGGATGGTTGTTGGCCGCCATGTGAGAACTGGCATTTGAACCTGGGTCTTCTGCAAGAGCATCCAGTGCTCTTAACCACTGAGCCCCCATCTCTCCAGCCCCCAGACCTTTTTTTATTTTTTTAATTAATTTTATTTATTTCTGTATGTGTATGAATGTACTGTCTGCATGCAAGTTTGTGCACCCGTGTCGTGCAATGCCGCGGAGGTCAGAAGAGGGTCTCAGATTCCCCTGGAACTGGAGTTCTCCTGGAATTGGAGTTTCAGACGGTTCTCGGCCACCATGTGGGTGCTGGGGATCGAACCCAGGTCCTCTGCAAGAGCGGTCGGCGCTCTTAACCGCTAGGCCATCTCTCCAGCCCCCAGACCTTCTTTTTTAAAGACAAATTCTCAGGTACTGGCTGGCCTTGACCTCATTATGCAAGGAAAGATGCCCTTAAACTCCTGATCTTTGGGCTTCTACCTCCCAAGTACTAGGATTACAGACATGAGCCATTACAGCCAGTCTAGGTGATGCTTGGGATGGACCAGGGCCTCGTCTGTGCTAAGGAGGAAAGCCCATCTGACCCATGTCTCCAGCCTCACAGCTGATTTGGAAGGTGTGTTTAAATACCATGTGAGAAAGGTTTTGCTTCTTCTCCACAGGCAGAGTATTTGAAAGTTTGGAGAAAAGAGCAATTGATCTCCTTCTGCTGATGGGCCTTTAGGAAGGAGTGCTTGAGGATTTCCACTGGGTTAACAATCAATCCCTCCTACCTCTGGGGAGGACCTAACAGCCTGTTGGGTGTTTTAGATAAGCTTTTCTGAGTTTGCAACACAAGCCTGTCAACAGGGATCTAAATCACATTTAGAAGCTACATGTCTATTTTGATGATACATTGGTGACTGACTTTGTACTAGTTTAATAGTTGCTGTCTTGCCCCTTGTGGCTACAGCATTTTCTGTGCTGGGGCTGTGAGCTGGAGTCAACATCCCATATAAGAGATAGCCTAAAGGTTAAGAGCACTGACTGCTCTTGCAGAGGACCCGGGTTCAATTCCCAGCACCCACATGGAGGCTAAGAACTGTCTGTAACTCCAATTCCAGGAGAACTCCAGTTCCAGGGGAGTCTGAGACCCTCTTCTGACCTCCATGGCTTTGCACAACACGGGTGCACAAACCTACATGCAGACAGTACATTCATACTTATACAAAAATAAATAAAAATTTTAAAAAATTAAAAAAAATTTAAAAAAGAAAGTTATCAAGCTCTTTACAGAGGAAGAAAGATAATACATTCCCCTCTCCACTAGCTCCACCCCCACCAACTGTTCAGAATTCGTTTTCCTTTGGGGCTTCAGAGCTAATGAATTATCTCTTCCAAGATAGCAATTCCAGTTTATACAAACTGATAGGTCCTCGGGGGACAGACAAGGTGTTGTTTGTTCCAGTTGCTATGGGGATGACTTGGGGAAGATTTCCATTTTGCACGTTTAGGTTTGAGTTATTTTTTCAAAATACACACACACACACACACACACACACACACACACGCACACACACACACGAGCTCCCAATCTGTGGCCACGTGATGCTGTGTCAAGGCCACCATCAAGGCCTGCTCCTAAACCTTGTATGTTCAGAATGCAACCAAAACAAAGCTGACCCAGTCTATGGAGCTGTGTTACCTCCAGCAGCACACAGACTAGAGAAATAATAAAAAAATGGGAACGTGTCTCCCGGATCTGTGAGAAGGCCTTGCTCTTTTTCAAAGAGGTCTGTCCAATGCTGAAATTTGAGAACTACTTCTGTTAGAAGAGGCCAGGTCTTTATAAAGCCACTGGGATCCAGTCATAGGTGCTCTACCCTGGTTACCTTGTTAGAAGAGGCCAGGTCTCTATAAAGCCATCGGGATCCAGTCACAGGTGCTCTGCCCTGGTTACCTTGTTAGAAGAGGCCAGGTCTCTATAAAGCCATCGGGATCCAGTCACAGGTGCTCTACCCTGGTTACCTTGTTAGAAGAGGCCAGGTCTCTATAAAGCCACCGGGATCCAGTCATAGGTGCTCTGCCCTGCTTACCTCCCAAAGCCCCCCATCTAAATACCACAGTAGCTCCCATCTCCAACATCAGAATCCCTTCTGATAGAGATTGCATTTCCACCAAAGGCACACAAAATAGAGCCAGATGACGGAAATGACCATTCAGTCTCAGAATATAAATCCAGAGGCAAATCTGAGGATCTAGGCATTCAGAGCTGACTTGTATTTTAATAGTGAATGTCTATGCAAGAATCCATGATATGAATATAGAGTGTATGACAAAACACTTATAACTGTCCTGAATGAAGGACATGGCCATTGCCCTGCTGATGCTCATGTCTCTACACAGGCAGAGGATGGAAGATGAGTCTCTGTCCTCAACCCAGGCACCCAAACACAGTCTGACTCTCACATCATGTCCTAAGACCCCTCCCGGTGGTGAATCAGCCCTACGGTCCAGAAGGAGCTTCACGACTTGGACCTTACTTAGACTGACATTTGTTTCCTTCTCTTCTCCCTGTGGTGAGGGACAAATTCAAGGGTGACAGCATCCTGGAAAGAAGTGTGCATTGTTTACTTTCCTGTTGCTGTGATACAACCCTGTGTCCAAGGCAACCTATAGAAGGCAGAATTTATTTGGCTTATGGTTCAGAGTCTACAATGGAAGGGGAGGCATGGTGGCTGGAAGAGAGAAAGTCAGCCAATCCCATTTTCAAGTAGGCACAGGAAGTGGAGGGAGGCTGGAAATCCAGCACTGCTTAGAACTCTCAAAGCCCACCTGTAGTGATGTGCTTCCTCCAGTATGGCTGCGTGTCCTAAAATCTCCCCAAACAGCGCCACCAACTGGGGACAAAATGTCCAAGTACTTGGGGCCTATAAGGACATTCTCATTCAAACCACCTCAGAGCTTGTGTCTTGTCCTTGAATTCTGTCTTAGTCCTTTCTCTGCTGCTCTGACAAAATGCCCTAGTCTGAGTGTGATGAAAAGAACGAGCTTCTCACACTTTAAGAGGTTGGCAGGTCCAATGTCAAAGGTGCTGGCTCTGGTAAGGATTTTACTATGACATCTCTTTAATGACATCATTGTGGAAGATGCCACCCAGCGAGAGGGTAGGAATGTGCATTGCATATTCAGATTCTCTTGCTGTTCCTTGAAGTCACTAATACCATCACCTAGCCCTGGTCCAGACGACCGCATCTAACCCCAAATATCCCCCAAAGGCTTCACTTCCAAATACCGTTAATATATGACATTGGGGATTAAGTTTTCAACACGGGAATGTTTGGGGATACATTCAAAGTGGAGCAAATAGCACAGTTTGTTTCCAGAAGCTTCTCAGACATCCATCATTGGCACATCAAGATCTCTCAGCACTTACATTGAGTGGAGCTGGCACTCTCAAGTGACCTCCCTCTCTTCTCTTTCTCATTCACCAAAGGACTCTCAGCTAGGAAAGGATGCTTTCTAGGAGCCACCCAGGCCTGGCCCAGCCAGCACTTCTGCTCTGACTTTGTAACAGCTAGGATGGGTAGAAAGCTGCAGAGCTGGTCCCCAGCTGGGCAGGAAGTTGCAGATCACCCATGCTCTTGGAACTCAGGGTTTGTGTTTGTGGAAGAGGCGTGTATCATTCCACCTGTGTTAGTCAGGGTTGGTCAGGTTCTCCAGAAAAACACAACAGATAGGACACATGTAAGATCTACATGCATGCACTCTCTCTCCTTTGTGATGTCTGTCCTTGTCCACCGCCATCTGTCTTTCTCTCTCTCTCTCATCTCTCTTTATCTCCACCTGTCTCTACCCTATCACCTGCGTCTCTACCATCACTGTCTCTGCTCCCTGTCTCGATCCTTGCGGCACCTCTCCGCCATCTCTCTCTCTGTCCTCTCATATCTATTCCTATCTCCAGCTCTAGTGTCTAGCCCTTTATATCAACATACAGGGATTGCTTTCTAAGGATTTGTGTCACAGGATGGTAGATTCAGCTGGGAGGGAACTGATGCTGCAAAGTGGAGATTCAGTTCTGTAGGGCAGGAGGTCAGAAGCTCTTGAGAGTTCTTTTCTCTTTGATAAACCTTAGTCCTTTACCTGAAGGAATTCAGCTGACAGGACAGAGCCCATGCATGTTATGGGTGGCGGTTTTATTTGCTCGAAGTCTGTGGATTTAAATGTTGACCACATTCACAAAATTCCTCCAATAGCTAGTGCTTACCCACAAAACAAAGCATAACAACCCCACCCAGACTGCACACACCACTAACCATCTTGCCCCTTCCCACAGGACGCACAGGACGCGGCTCCTCAGAACAGGGCCAGGCTAGGTACAATGACTCCGCTCAGTACACCACTGTGGTGGCTTGAATGACAAGTGTCCCCCATAAGCTTCAAGTAGTTGAATACTTGGCCCCAGTTTGTGGCACTGTCTGGGAAGGGTCATGGAATCCCTAGAGGCTGTGGCCTGGCTGGAGGACACACTTCTCTGGGGTCAGGCTTTGAGGGTTCACACCCTTGTCTGTCTGTCCCTGTGCATGCTAGAAGATATGAGCCCTGAGCTTTCTGCTCTTTCTGCATTCTTCAGTGCCTTCCTCTGGAACCACAGGCTCAGTAAACACTTTCTTCTATAAATTGCCTTGGTCATTGTGTTTTATCACAGCAACAGAAAAGTAACTACTACCACCTCTGACCCCCAATGTTAGGCTTCTTACAAAAACTGAGTACTGCAGTGTGCTCTTGAGATCCCATACAGAAGCAAGCAGATCCCTGGGGTTCTCTGGCCAGACGGCACCTTAATTGGTAAATTTCAAGACAGAGAGAGACCCCATCTCAAGAACAAAGATGGATATTCCCCGAAGAGCAACACCTCAAGTGGAGGCAGAGGCTCCTTACGCGCACTGCGCACTGACCTGAACCTGTGCGCGCGCACACGCATGCACGCAAGCACGCACACACACAGGTGTGTGTGAGCACCCAGATTCTCTCTTGGAGCAGGGGCTCCTGGCCTCCTCTTTCCCGTGTTCTTGCAAGTCACTGTGTCACTTCCCTTTCTCCTCCAGGACCAGTCTTTCTGGAAACTCATGTGTTTTCTTACAAAGTATGGTTTCTCCAGGGAGTTTCAAAGGAGGTATGCAAACTCAAGATCTCAGCATGGAGGCCCTGGATCTGTACACTGTCTCTTCTCTGGAGAGAGATCCTAGGGAGTCCTACCGCGGCTGATACAGGGGAGCCCCACATGGCCATAGAGGCTAGCTTCCTGCCACCTTAACAGCTGCATCTCCTGGATACGAAGCAAGTGCCTTTTGAGAGTACTTGCCTGTAGGGATGATGAAAACCAGTATGCTCCATGATCCCCAGGGCCAGAGTTCCCCCATCGCCCCCTCTGCACAGTGCTCCCCCATCACCCCCTCTGTACAGTGCTCCCCCATTGCCCCCTCTGCACAGTGCTCCCCCATCGCCCCCTCTGCACAATGCTCCCCCATTGCCCCCTCTGCACAGTGCTCCCCCATTGCCCCCTCTGCACAGTGCTCCCCCATCACCCCCTCTGCACAGTGCTCCCCCATTGCCCCCTCTGCACAGTGCTCCCCCATCGCCCCTTCTGCACAATGCTCCCCCATTGCCCCCTCTGCACAGTGCTCCCCCATCACCCCCTCTGCACAGTGCTCCTCCATCGCCCCCCATCACCCCCTCTGCACAGTGATCCCCCATCGCCTCCTCTGCACAGTACTCCCCATCACCCCTTCTGCACAGTGCTCCTCTTTTGCAGGTGTCCTAGCCATTCTTTTAGGCTGCTATGATAAAATGCCACATGCTAGGTGGCTTGTAAACAACAGATATTCATTTCTTGCCATTCTGCAGGCCGGAAGTCTAGGACCAAGGCACTGGCGGGCTCAGGGTCTGTTGAGGGTAGCTTCCTGGTTCACTGTGTCTTCACACTATGGTAGCTGTGAAGGGCCTTTCTGGACCAATTTCTAGAACACATTCAATTCATGAGTGTTCCGCCTCCATGACCCAGTTGCCTCCCAACAGCTTCCCTCCCAAGTATGGTTACTTTTGAGAATTCAAGGTATAAATTTAAGAGTGGGGCACACACACTCAACCACGGGAGCTGGTGGGTCAGCACCTGCCACTAAGTGGGCTTTCATTTAAAAGACCCAGAATGTAACTTCCCGAAGGGGATTCTCAGCTTTCCCTCAGATCCGACGACTGTTCGAGATGGATAGGCATTATCCAGTGTTTTAATGTCTTCAGATAAGAACAGAAATTCCTTGACAGTCTTTGGCTGGTTCTGTTCTAAAAGTAGTCAAATGCTTTTATGACCTCTAAGGCCAAGGTTTTAATCAATCTGCAGCTCTATGTTCAGAAACCCTTTCCAGTGGTTTGACTACAAAACCCAAACCCATCTATTCTGTCATAGATCAATTATTAAAATTATGTTTTGAAAACTAAGACATTTGTGATTCAGAGATAGAATGATGGCCAAGCTATACCAGTTACATGGTGTCCTTGAGTCCTTGAATGAACTTCTACATTGTCTCAGGAAAAACTGACTCCATGAAATATGGCCATCTTGCTTTGAAATTTAATTTTAATGTGCTAATTTACAGGATGTAGTGTGGTGTTTCCTCACTGTGATTGATTGTCCTATCCCTTCTTTTCCAGCACCCTCTCAGTCCCTCAAATTTCCTCAAAATTTCTTCCTGTTCCTTAACTTCCCCTTCTCCATTCTAGTTCCCATGGTTCCATTCTGTTCCTCTACAAGGTTGACCGACTGGTACCCACACAAGAGTGACACTGTGGGACATTTGTCTTCCCAGATGCTGAGATGTGGGAGCTGTCATACACTGCTTATAGAATCCAAGTCAGCACAGACACTATGAAAATCACCATGGAGAGTGCTAAAAAACAGAAAAACTCTCACAAACTAAAAATAGAACAATTCCATCACTGGATATATACCCAAAGGTTATAAAATTTTTATATCAAAAGATACACAAATGTTTTTACTGAAGAACTATTCATAATAGCCAACGCATGGAACCAAGTCAGTTGTCCTTCAGTAGATGACTGGGTAGAGAAAATGTGGTCTACTTGCCTAGTGGAATACTACACAACCATGACAAGAATGAAGTCTAATAATTTGCAGCAACATGTGTGGAATTCATATTAAGATGAGTAAAACAAGCCAGAAACTCAAAAAAATTCATAATCAGCTTTCTATTGTTGGATAAAAACATCCACCAAACCAGCTTGGGGATGAAAAGGTTCATTTGGCTTCCATCTCACAGTCCATCATCAAGCAAAGTCAAGGCAGGAACTCAGATCAGGGACCTGGAGCACAGACCATGGAGGAACCCTGCTTACTGGCTTGCTCCCCTGCCCCATGCTCAGCCTGCTTTCTTATACAATACATAACAACCTGCCCAGGGCTGGCACCACCCACAGTGGGCTGGGCCCTCCCACATCACGCAACAATCAAGAAAATATCCCAGAACATGGCCACAGGGCAGTACAATGGAAACAACTCCTCAACTGAGGCTCCTAATACCCAGTTGTATCAAGTTGACAACTAAAGCTACGTAGCACTCTTTCTTATGAAATGTCTTTAAGTTGCTGTTTAAGACTTGTGGATATCCAGGATTTCTTTCATTGCTAAATGACATACCACCCTAGTTAACCAACAAAAAGAAGGTTCTCAATTTTATTTCTTTTTAAAAGATTTCATTTCTGTTTTAAATTATGTGTATATGTGCATGTCTGTATATATGCATTTGAGTGTAGTGCCTGTGGAAGCCAGAATATCTGAATCTGGAATTAGGGATTGTTGATAGCCATGTGGGTACTGGGAACCAAACCCTGGTCCTCTGTAAGAGCAACCTGTGTTCTTAACCACTGAGCCATTTCTCTAGCCCCAGACCCTAATTCTCAGAACCTCTACCATCTGAAGACAGTCTCACAGAGAAGGGGACTAGGCCTTTAACCCATAGGTCTTTGAGGGATACTTCAGCTACAAACTGTGATACTTACATGTTGGATAATTCAGGTTCTTAGGGGGCTCAAACTTCCCATCTAATCTCAATGTGATGTTGCAATTATGTCATGAATTAACATAGCTTTTGAGAAAAAAATAAGTACATTACCCAGACAAAGCAGTGTTATGTCTGTGTAGACCACCCTAGCTCAGGCTAGCCTTGTGAGAAACACTTCACAGACTGATGATCAATAGTGTTATCAGTTTAGGCTCATCATCATTCCTAATATGAAGTTTGCCAGACTTTAAACATCATACGTACGCTGGTTAGTTTGTCAGCCTGACCTGGAAAGAGATTTTTAATGAGGAATGGTCTAGATCTGATGGGTCTGTGGACATGTCTGTGGGGGTTGTCTCGGCTGTTAATTGATGTGGGAAGACCCAGCCTCACTGGGCGTGGAGACCCAGCCTCACTGGGCGTGGAGACCCAGCCTCACTGGGTGTAGAAACCCAGCCTCACTGGGTGTGGAGACGTGGCCTCACTGTGTGAGCACCATTCCTTAGGCAGGGGTCCTGAACAGGGTAGGAGAGGAGGAAGCAAGCAAAGGTCTGTGGCTTGCTGTCTGTCCTGCTCTTGACTGTGGGTGCCGCGTGGCAGTTGCTTGAGATCTCGCCTGCCTTGACTTTCCCAAAATGAGGGACCGTAACGTGGAATTGTAAGCTAAACAGATCCTTTCTTCTCTAAGTTGCTTTTGGCTGGGATGCTTTTTAAATTTTTTTCTTTTATTGATTTTTTTGGTGTGTTTCAAATATAACATGTCAGTCTTAATCACCTTTACACCCAGTTCTCCCCTTGGCACCCTCCTCCAGAGCTCCAATTGAGATTCATGCATTCCGTCATTTGTGTTGAGGCCTAGTGTGCCAAATTACTCTCAGCAACAGGAATGAAACTAGGATGCTAGGTAAAAACTAAGTAATGGGCTACCTCTGATAAACTTTTGAAGCAGGAAAATTCAGCCTTGATCCCCGCCTCCTCAGCCTTGATCCCCCCTCCTCGGCCTTGATCCCCCCTCCTCATCCTTGATCCCCCCTCCTCGGCCTTGATCCCCCCTCCTCGGCCTTGATCCCCCCTCCTCGGCCTTGATCCCCCCTCCTCGGCCTTGATCCCCCCTCCTCATGCCTTGATCCCCCCTCCTCGGCCTTGATACCCCCTCCTCGGCCTTGATCCCCCCTCCCGGCCTTGATCCCCCCTCCCGGCCTTGATCCCCCCTCCTCGGCCTTGAGTCCCCCCTCCTCGGCCTTGATCCCCCCTCCTCGGCCTTGATCCCCCCTCCTCGGCCTTGATCCCCCCTCCCCGGCCTTGATCCCCCCTCCTCGGCCTTGATCCCCCCTCCCCGGCCTTGATCCCCCCTCCCCGGCCTTGATCCCCCCTCCCCGGCCTTGATCCCCCCTCCCCGGCCTTGATCCCCCCTCCTCGCCTTGATCCCCCCTCCCCCTTGATCCCCCCTCCCGGCCTTGATCCCCCCTCCTCGGCCTTGATCCCCCTCCTCGGCCTTGATCCCCCCTCCCCGGCCTTGATCCCCCCTCCCCGGCCTTGATCCCCCCTCCCAGCCTTGATCCCCCCTCCTCGGCCTTGATCCCCCCTCCCTCGGCCTTGACCCTTCCCCCCTCCGCCTCCGCCTCGACCCCCCTCCTGGATCCCCCCTCCTCGGCCTTGGTCCCCCCTCCTCATCCTTGATCCCCCCTCCTCGGCCTTGATCCCCCCTCCTCAGGCCTTGATCCCCCCTCCTCAGCCTTGATTCCCCCCTCCTCGGCCTTGATCACCCCCTCCTCGGCCTTGCAGGCTGATCCCCCATCCTCGGCCTTGATCCCCCCTCCCCGGCCTTGATCCCCCCTCCCCGGCCTTGATCCCCCCTCCCCCATGGCCTTGATCCCCCCTCCTCGGCCTTGGTCCCCCCTCCTCGGCCTTGGTCCCCCCTCCTCATCCTTGATCCCCCCTCCTCGGCCTTGATCCCCCCTCCTCGGCCTTGATCCCCCCTCCTCGGCCTTGATCCCCCCTCCTCAGCCTTGATCCCCCCTCCTCAGCCTTGATCCCCCCTCCTCAGCCCTGATCCCCCCTCCTCAGCCTTGATCCCACCTCCAATCCTGCCCCTATGCATTTCTGCCATCTTTCCTCTCTCCCCCACTTCCTTTGGGGTGTTGTTCATTCCCGTCAGTACCAGAGTCTTCTACTTTGTTGGGTGCAAGTCATGCTTACTGCAGCAGTTTGGGTGAGGGTGGGGCCAGGACAGTCTGGCAGAGCTAGTCTCCCTCATAGAAAGCTTGAACTCTGCAAGATGAATGGCTGCATCTAAAAGAGAAGCTGTGATAGGAGTAAGTAGCATTCGGTCACTGCTTTCCTGTGGGCACTGACTCAGCACCATGCACAGTAGCTCCCTCGGTGTCACTGTGTCAGATTTTCAGGTGAGAATATCAAACCTGGACACCACCAAGGCTTGACCCTGTTCTGAAGTACACCAGAGTTCCTACCAGGGGCCACAAACCAATCACTTCTCCACCCTAGCCACCCTTCCCAGCTGGTTCCGGACAGGACCACCCACTCAAGTAGAGGTGTGCTGAGGAGCTCCGGCCTTCCTATTTATTTATTTATTTATTTTTTTTTTTTATGTGTAAGAGTGTACTGTCTGCATGCAGGTTGGTGCACCCATGTCTCACAATGCCTCAGAGGTCAGAAGAGGGCGTCAGATTCCCCTGTAACTGGAATTAAAGATGGTTCTTAGCTGCTATGTGGGTGCTGGGAATAGAATCCGGGTCCTCTGCAAGAGCAGTCAGAGCTCTTAACTGCTGAGCCATCTCGTATCACTTTTACTCATTTAAAAGCTTTAGTTTGTTATTTGTTAATAGTCAGTGTCCAGCTGATTGGGTGAAATGAACCTGTGCTCAACCTAACCTCAGCCCACGGACAATTTGAAAAACCCTGCATCCAAGGGTGTCTCTAGGTTTTATGGTATCTTGTGGCATAAATAAAGCAGCATCACGTGTCCCGGTTTTGCTGGAAGAGCTGAATGTATGCAGGGAAAGGTACCTAGCACACAGGCCCGCTGTAAATGTGAGCTGATATTATACTTGAGACAGGAGAGAACTGAAATCACTTTTCCTCGCTGCCACACATGACGTTATCTGTCTGCTGATTGTGCCCCAAGGTGAGCCAGAAAGCGGGTCAGCCCCGTCCCCACCCTTCCCTGCCCCTTGAAAGGTTCCTGTCCAGTCTGTCCTTGGCAGCTTCATTTATAAGGACCCAGCATGCCTCCTTTTCAAAGACAAATCACAGGGCAGACCTTTATATCTACAGTAGCTTTTATCTGGTGCAGTGTTCGAAATGCCCAGAAAAGCTCCATGGCATGGGCACTTGCCACAGTCCCGCATAAGCAAGGCTGCGGACTTTGGCGCACCACACTCACCTGAAAAGTCAAGTTCAAAGTGATTTGTCACATGAATCCTCATTTAAAGAGAAGAGTGTCATGATTTCTTTCTTTTAGTAAGACAGAGTGGCTTTATCTTTGTCAGGAAAGTGTCTAGTCTCTCCTTTATCCCTTCAGCCCCAGCATCTGCAGTTTTGGTACACACATGAATGGCCCCTGAATCAGGGGCTCTGCCCTGGGAAACAGACCTGCTTGTAAGATGTACAAGACTTCACCAAGTGCTTGCAACACAGTGAGGAACAAGTTCTGGGGCTGCTGAAAATCCACAATGCAGTGACAGGGCTACGGGCGAGTCTTCCTGGAATCCCAGGGCACAAGACCTTTGTCCTATGGTGAGCCACACAGAGGGAATGCCTAGGTCTAAGGTGTTTCTGAACTTGAACTTCCTTTCTATCTTTGGCCACACCTCCTGTGCAAATGCTTTTTCCTGCTCAGCTGCTCTGGGTGGGTAGTCCTGGGGCCTCATCTATGAGGGTCTTTTTGAGTATCTATTTTTATGGGAGGAGCTCTATTCTACTCAGTAACACCAATGCAAATGCTCATATTTGTTTATTTTATTTAATGTGTGTGTGTGTGTGTGTGTGTGTGTGTGTGTAAGCCAGAAGACAAGCTTGAGTGTCTCTCCTCAGAGCTGTCCTCGTTATCTCTGTGTGGTATTTCTTTTGAGGTAGGGGCTCTCACTAGCTCAGAGCTCAGCTATTAGTCTGCCCAATGAGGCTCCACCTGCCCCCAGCACTGGGACTACAAATGTGCACCACCATGACTGGATTTTTGGGGGTGTTGGGGACCGAACATCTTACTTTATACTTTGTTTAGACTATATGTTTATCTTATAGAAGGTATGATTGTGTGAGATTTCTAGAATGTTCCATTTATTTATTAGTCTGTTACCCTCCTCTTCTTCTTGAAAGTCCATGCTTGCCTGGAGTATACCAAGCCTCAGTAATAGAGACAGCCCAGCAAACCCAGGCCTGGCCAACATTCCATGCTCATAGCCATGTCTGGCTTGGAGCCACCCTTTGTAATGAGCCCCAGATACACAAAGTCTCTGTCAGGAGAGGGTCAGCTTTACCCCTCCTCCCCTGTATCTGTCTTCCTGCCTTGCAGTCCACCAATGCAAGGGACAGTAACTGTTTTCTGGACCCTGCCTGTCCACCCAGGAATCCTCCTCTGAGTCCCTCCACCATGTCAGAGCATGCCTGGGCACATCAGACTGTAGGAAATTGCTGCAGTTTTTGGCTCAGGCTAGTTTTGCACCGTGAAATGCTGCTTATTTTATTTTATTCTTTTGCTTTCTGCCAGGAGCACGCAACTGCCTCTTTAAATTATTTCAGCTAACTTCTGTTGATGGTTTGTGGATAAACAGAAGTGCCCGTTGGATTTGTGGGGTAGTTTCACATAAAAGAGGCTTGTTCAAAGTAAGGGATCTGCATCTGGAACGTCTAATTAGGAAAACTTAACAGAGCCTCTGTAAATGCCTCCCAGGGAGCCAGTAGCCGTGCTCAATGCTTCAACTGCATATTAAAGATTCATAGCTCAGCGACTCATTTCAGCACCGTGGAACAATCATAAAGCCCCGTTCAGCTTGGGGAAAATGGAAGGCATGGTGTTGAGTTTAAAATAATTTGCTTTATTAAGCACGTGTGTGAGAGATATGGAGCCATTCAGCAGGGGGCCTTTGTGGCCGCCTTCTGCTTTCTTCCCAGGCCCCCTGACCTTGCCTGGCAGCCGCGCCTTCCCACCTGCCTTAGGGTTTGTTGGGAAGCTATTGTGTTTGGAAAATTAATACCCTCTGTTTTAGTTTGGTTTCTGTTGCTTGATAAACCATGAACAAAACAACTTGGGGAGAAGAGGCTTGATTTCATCTTCCAGTCCACCTTCACGGGAAGACAGAGCAGGAGCTCCAGTGGGAGCCTGGAGACCACGGAGGAACGCTGCTCACTGGCTTGTTTCCCCGGCTGCTCACCAACCTTTCTTATACAGCCCAGGCCACCTGCCCAGATACAGCACCACCCACAGTGGGCAGGGCCCTCCTACATCAATTAGTGATTAAGAAAATGCCCCACAGACACTCCCACAGGCCAAGCCAATGGAGGTAATTCCTCAGTTGAAGTTCCCTCTTCCCAGATAACTGTAGTTTGTGTCAATTTGAAAAAAATGAAACAGCACACCCACTAAGCTTTTTGAGAAGCTTGAAGATCCTGCATTTTGATACACAGTCTCTAAAGACTGAGCTTCTGGAGATTCACAAGGACTCAGACCCTGGGCTGGTGCCCAGGCTTTGTACGGATGGAAAGATGAACGATCAGTTTATCCCCCAGCATGCTGGGTGTCCTGTCATCATGGATCACATCTGGGTATCCTGGAACAACAGGCGTGTCTTCTGTCACAGTTCCAGAGACCTGCCCTCCTCTCACGGCTCCTCCTGGCAACCTTAGCGTGCCGTGGCTTGTAGACAACTTAGTGCTGCTGCCTCCATTTGTTCTATGTGGCTTTCTCTGTGTCACAGATAAACTTGTCTTTCCTTATAAAGATGGATCTATTGAGTTTAGCGCTAGATAATCTAGGATGCTGCTATCTTGAGTTCTTTACTCAGTTACAATTGAAATATCATTTTTCCAAATACGGGTACAGATAGGAGCTCCACATTGACATATCTTTTGAGAGGTCACTGTTCAACCCTCTCCCCCTCAAACTACAGCACACAGCAGAGAAAAGCTGTGGCTGGCACTGTGGCCATCAGCTCCCAGAAGCGGTCTGCTAGGGAGCTCAAGGCTTACTCTCAGGAGCAGTCTGTGCTGACGCCTCGCCTCCTCATGTCTCTTCCCCAAGTATTATGGTTTAGGCTCAAGTGTCCCCTCAAAAACCATGTGTTAGCATCTTGTCCACCAGCCTGCAGGGCTCTTGAGGGGTGGTGGAGCCTTCAGGAGGTAAGTCTGGTGGGAGGAAGTTAGGACACTGGGGTTGTGGTCTTTAAGGTCCCTGGTACCTTCCCATCTCCTTTTGTGTCTTTGTTGCTATGAGAACAGTAGACTTCTCACCCTGCTGTGAAGTGCTATCTAAAGCAGTGGAGACAGTGTGACCCAAATCTGTAAAACCACAAACCAACACAAGTTGATTTTATCAAATATTTTGTCATGGTAATGGCAATCTGACTGGCACATGGAAAAAAAGTTTTGAAATTCTCTGCTTGAAGGCTGGATGCAGCTCTTTGTGTGGCTTTGGCCTGGGCAATATTTGTACATTAAAAAAAAATGGGACCAGAGGGCATATCCTTGAATTAAGCAGCAGTATTGTATTAATGCATTTCGTGTTGTTGCAATGGAATGTTACAGCTGGTTACTATGAAGAATGGAGCTTTATTGTTTCTGGAGGCTGAGAAGCCCAAGATGGAAGGGCTATATCTGGAAAGGAGCCTTGTGGTATTGACTCAAGGAGAAGCACCCTATGACCAGAGAGCGAGAGAAAGAGGAAGAGGGGAACCATAGCCTCATCCATCCATCCTAAGAGCAAAGCCCCCCAGGCTTAAAGCCTCCTCTTAGGCCAGCCTCCCTCACTGCTGCAGGAGGTTAACCTCCCCACACACGGTTGGTGTGGGGGGTGCATGTTCGAACCATAACTATTCAGAAGCTTTCTCAGTTATAATAGAGGATTACAGAGAGAAAAATTAAGATTAATTAATCTCAAATAATAGCAATTGGCTTCCAAAGGAGCTGATAAGGGAAGCTCGTTCTAGTCAAAAATAACTTCCCTCTTCTGCGCACAGCACATGGACCTCCCACTGAAGAGCCCCTGGCACAGCAGCTGTGGCTCTCACCGTAGGTGGAGGCTCACAGAGCGGCTCCTCCTCAAGGCAGGCAGCATATTCCCCCAGTGACGGTGTCAGGAGGGAGCAGATGAGGAGACTGGGCAGGAAGAGGGCAGCAAAGGCCATAGAGCAAGATGAGGCTGGAAGAAGCAGAAGAGGATCAGGGAGACTCGAGTGGTGGAGCACCAGGTCTGGGCCCAACCCAGAAAGGGCAAATCATGGACTAAGGCAGGTTCTGAAAGTTAAGTCACTGTGTGCTACCTTCTAGGCTCTTCTCAGATGTCAGCACAGACACAGCCCAGCAGGCAGGCATCCTGGGCTTCCATGGTTTGTAATTCTCATTAGCATCTTTGATCAGAGTTTGAGCTTTGTTGTCTCAATTTTTTTTGTCTCCCTCAGCTGAATGGAAGTCATGGTCACTGTGGGATCCTGGCTCCCATCACCAATGTTGGGTCTGCAGGTGTTGGGTGGACATGTGGTTGGTGACTGACTGCACGGAGGCCGCAGGGCAGAATCAGAACCTGTGCTTCTCTTTGACCCCTGCACCTGTCAGCCCAGCGCTATGGGGGTGGCCAGTAACACTGCCTTGCACTGGGCAGATGAGAGACATGCACCCACCTTCAGAGTCCACAGAGGAAGACACCTTGCCCACACAGCTACTCATGACAGAGGGAGGGGTCGGGGCTGTTGGGCATGAGTACAGTGTCTCTCAGTTCTCACAGGAAGACGGTGGCTGGTTTAGCCAGTAATTCCACAGGCTGGCAGAAAACCTGCTGCCCACTGGCCAACAAGAGTCCATGAAGAGTGTCTGAAGCCAGGAGAGGAAGGGCTGTTGGGCAGAGCTCTCTCTATCAGGAGCAGAGTGGGGAGGGGTCAGTGCTGGGGGCAGAGCTCTCCCTATCAGGAGCAGAGTGGGGAGGGGTCAGTGCTGGGGGCAGAGCTCTCCCTATCAGGAGCAGAGTGGGGAGGGGTCAGTGCTGGGGGC